>MARA01000062.1:0-163355 GCA_001792895.1 Lentinus brumalis | reverse complement strand
TATATATTAATTCGTTAATTATATTTAGGGTTATCTACAATAGTTTGCTTAAACTTATTTTATGTAAATGGAATCTTAGTATTACCCCCCCGGAGGGCTAAATGACTTGTCTTTCATTTGAAAGACTATTGTAGTATATGCGATACAATTAGTAGTAGTGGTTTTAATATCATTTCATATTTGTTAACCGTATTGAATTAAGTTTATTTCTGCTATATCTTTACCTAAATTTTAGTTTAAATAGATCTTTCAGTTCAATTAGATCTTTGCACATAATTATATAGCGTTAGAACATATTAGTGG
Organism: Lentinus brumalis; assembly: GCA_001792895.1. Lineage (NCBI taxonomy): Eukaryota > Fungi > Basidiomycota > Agaricomycetes > Polyporales > Polyporaceae > Lentinus > Lentinus brumalis. Next base: position 163,052 of record MARA01000062.1, on the reverse strand, counting down.
AAAACCTACACTTATTAATTATCAATAAAATATTATTAAATCAAATTTATCAGTAACTGACTCGAAATTAAAGAAAATAAAGTTAAAGGTTTGATTTGGATCTTCCTATCTCTACACCTGAAAATATCAACTATTAGCTCAATTAACAGTAAGTCTAAATATAAAGGTTTCTCTGGTGTATTATCTTTACACATAAAAACAGGTAAAAAATATGTAGTTCATCTAATTTACTAAGACGTAAATGGAATATTATTTTATTCCCTTTAGTAATTTTTACCTTTACTTCACAAAGAAGGGCTAAAAGCTTTTAGCTTAAAAATATTTAAATTAGATAGTAATATTTTTAGTAATCAAGACGCTTTAATATTAACAGTATTATTTATTAAATAAAATTCAACTTAAATACATTAAGAGTTATTAATGCAGGATCATCAAAAGGTGATGCTGTATATGTTTATGATTTAACATGTAGTACTCTTTATTATCAATCTAGTATTGAATTAAAAAGAGTTTTAAACATACTAAAACTAGTAAACTTATGTAGATTCTAAAAGACCTTATCTTAATAAATTCTTACTTTTTAGCTATCCTATACCTACTGCTGTTGCAAGCCCGCGAAGCGGGGTAAATACATTATTAGATATAATGGAAAAAGAAAGAAAGATATGTACACATTAGGAACTCGTAGAAGTATTCCAGTAGAATTAGAAATTAAAGAAGGTAATAGATTTGTAGAATCTAATGGCCAACCTTTAAAATTTGATTCTTTAACGTCTTGTATTGAATATTTAAGAAAATTAGGTTTAACTATTAAAGAACCACTCTTACTAAATATATAAAAATAAAAAAGTGTTTCATAATTTCTTATGTAAATACTCAGATAAAGTACTTCTTGATAATTTTGAAGAATTAGGATTAATTATTGAGGAATATAAAAAATAAAAGTTGATCCAGACTTAGAACCATTAAAAGTTAATAGGAAAAATAAACCTATATTAGTCAAAGGAGACCCGACTCGGGAGGTGAAAGAGTTTGAAAGTATTACAATACTTTAATACTTTAAATATTAAATTAGATAGGAAAACTTTATATCTTCGTTTAAAAGACGGAAAAAAATATAAAGACTATTTTTTTTTTTACTATAAATAACATTATAAATTTTTAACTATTACTAGTATAATAAAAATTTTTTTTATTAATTACATTAAAATAAATGTAGATTCGCAATGTTCTGAAATTTGTGGTGTGTACCACGGATTTATGCCAATAGCTATAGAAGCTGTATCTATTCAAGATTATTTAGCATGGATTGCTGCTTAATAGAATTATCTTTATTATACCCTCTACTTTTTTACTTTAAAGCTAATCAGAATTAATTATATTTAAGGATACAATATTTATTTATTTGTAATATTCTTGCTATTTTAACTATATTAGCTTAATACTTTATTTATTAAATATAAATGTATCCTTTATATTAAACATTATATTTTCTCTTCTAATCTTGAAGAGGTAAAACGCATGTATATTACTATAAATACAATGGATAAATAAAGTAGCTATATTTTTATAGCTTCTTAAAACATTTTAAATTTTAAATTATATTCGTATGAAAAATAATCAATCTTTTTTACCCATTAATTCTAATAAATTATTAACCCTGTTGTAGAAAGTTTATTTTTTTCAAATAAATTGAAAAAAAAATTTTCTAACTAATAGAAATTTTAGTAGTAGCTCTAATTCTAGGTTCTAATAAAAAGTTAGATTCTAAACCTAATAATATATTATATTTGTTTGTTCAGTTTATTTCTTTTATGATATGCTTTTTGTTAATTATAGCTATACATATTTTATTTTTTACATATTTTTATTAATAAAATATTATAAGTGTTTTAATTTAATCTATTTAAACATAAAAGTTTATTTAAATTAATGCTATAATAATAAGAATAATATACATATTCCCCTTTTTAATTAAATCTTAAATACTTTTTTACTAGCTGTAAGCAGAAGCAATAGAAAAAAAAGTTACAGTATTAGGTTCTTTATTAATATTTATTTAGTAGTTGAATATTGAAACTAATTCTTTACCCTTTTTTAATGGAAGATTATATGTAATGGTAATTTGTTCCGATAAATAACTGCAACACTATCCATAATAGCAGGTGTATATAAATTTGGACCATACATAATTACAATACAACTTTAATTTACTGAGGATATAAGCACTGGGTTTATTTTTTAATCTTAATAAAAACCAACATATAATCTAAATTTAAATTAAATTTAATTTTTTTTAAATACCATAGCTCTTAAAAAATAAATAGGAAAATAAAATTTAATTCCATTGTTCTGCTGGAGCAATAGTTTATTAACACCTCTACTTTTTTTTTATTTAGTAAGAAAAAAAAAGGAGCATTAATATTATCGGAACTTAAACCATCTGCTTCAATTAAACTAAATTTAGTTTTATTGTAAAGGTTGTTAATGATTTGTGATTCTTCAACTTTCAATATAGGAGGTTGATCAACAGGGTATGGTTTATTTATTATAATAGTAGGATATATTGAATTAACAACTTATCTATATACTTTTTATCCTTATAGAATATAAATCAACTGCACCTCAACTATATCCCTGTTTAATCTATTTATAGACTTTACCTTTAAAACAAGGAATATTTTGATCTTCGAGCATATAATTTTTTTTCTATAATTTGTAAAAGCTAAACTTGGTAGGTGCTGGCATAATTACCCCAATAACTCTAGTAGCTTAATAGTTCTTCTAGAAGAAAATTTCTAATACTAAATATAAAGTAATACAATCTTGTGAACAGTATTTAATAGTTTGCTCTTTAATGTGCATTTGTATTGTGTAAATTATTTAGCTTATTTGATATATTCATCTAAGGTGATACCTTCAAAGTATTTAAAATGATACCGTTATATTTGTTATATATTACCTTCTTTAGCAATTCTGTTAAAAAAAAAAAGATTTATCTCCAACATTAAATGATTTACCTTATTTTTAAGGAAGAAGAAATACATTAAAAATTAATATCTAAAATGTAAATTATATTTACCCTTATTAAAAGTAAATATGATTTAAGTAATTAACTATTATTAAAAATAGATTTAATCTCAATAGATATTTCAACTAAAGTGTTTTATTAAAAAAAAAAATAGACCTTTTATATAAATAAATTTCTTTGTTTTAATGAGAGTATACAAACATTAAGCTTATCTTGTTGATTAAAAAAATATCCTAAACCACTATCTTTAAATTATTATATGTTTAGTATGTAATTTTTAATAAAAGAATCATTAAAAAAAACGTATAGTTAAGTTGGTATAACTTCTACCTTCCAAGTAGTTATCATCAGTTCGAATCTGATTACTCGTATAAAATATAGTGCATTTTTTTAACATTAAAGTTATTTCTTCCCATTTTTTTAGTTTTTAGTTAGCTAAAGGCTACAAGGACTTATAAACAAGAGCGAGGTGATTCGAACACCTACCGATGATTTGGAGATCGTCATACTAACCGATTGATACTACGCTCTTAAATAAGTATAGGAGATTATATAAAAAAAAAAAAAATACTCTTTTAAATAAAAATGAAGGCCCTTAGCTTAATTGGTAGAGTACCTAATTGTCGATTAGGTGTCCCAGTTCGAATCTGGAAGGGCTCGTAAAAACAAAATTTTTTTTTTGTTGTTGTATACTTTGTAAACCCTTTTAACCCTATATTTTAAAATACCTTTCAAGGCCACTAAACTTATTTTTAAGTTTTAGTTTTTAAAACTTAAATTTTATATCTTTATATTATTGTAGCTTGTAAACAAAAAATTTTTGTTTTTATTTTTTTTTCTAAACCAATTAAAAATAAGTAGTCCGTCATTTATTTCTAGACTGTAATTTTTTAATAAAAGTATCTTTCCAAATAAAAAAAAGCTTATATATGTATATTATAAAAATGTAATAAAAATTTATTAATTTTTATATATTATATAACATATCTAATAAAAAAAATATAAAAAAAAATGTTTATTAATTCAAATTTAACATTTGTAAATTCACCTTTAGAACAATTCGAAGTTACAAATTTAATAGGTATAAATGCACCTATTTTAGGTTATTTAAATATAACTTTAACTAACTTAGGATTATATTCTATCTTAGTATTATTATTAATAGTTGGAATACACTATGCAGGTAATAATGAAATTAAATTAGTGCCAAGTAAATGGTCTATAGCATTAGAAAGTCTATATGCTAGTATCCACTCTATGGTAAGAGAACAATTAGGTAAAGAAATTTATTTACCATTTATTTATTCTATATTCTTTTTCATTTTAATAGCTAATTTAACAGGTAATATCCCATATTCATTTACAATTACTACTTCTATTATAGTAAGTATTGGTTTATCTTTTACTATATTAATAGCAGTAACTATTTTAGGTTTAAGTATTCATAGATTACATTTCTTTGCATACTTTGTGCCTTCTGGTACACCTTTAGCTTTAGTTCCTTTATTAGTATTAATTGAATTAACTAGTTATTTAGCTAGAGCTTTCTCTTTAGGAATCAGATTATTTGCTAACGTAGTAGCAGGACATACTTTAATGAAAATATTATCTACATTTTTATATAAAATGTTTAGTGCTGGAGTGCTAGCCGCTATAATTACTTTAATACCATTTTCTTTATTCTTGGCTATATGTGGACTAGAATTAGCGGTATCTGTAATTCAAGCTTATGTATTTACAATTTTAACTTGTTCTTATATTAAAGATGTAATATATTTGCATTAATTATAATACTGTATTTTTACTATTTATTTATTTTTAACTCTAAAAATAAAATAAGAGTTATAGGGGATAATTTATTAAATTATACTAATATAGTAACCCCTTTAAATTTTAAACCTTTTTTATGGCAAAATACAATTTATCATCAAAATAGAACTAAATTTAATACTTCTAGATTACAACTTTTACAATTTTCTACTATGGGAAGGACAAATAATAATTTAAAACCTATGATTATTAATAGTAAGGAAATATTGGATAATTATAAAGAAATTAAATTACCAGTATAACTATTAAATTCTACATATTCTTTTTCTCCTTGGTTTATTGTAGGTTTTACAGAGGCAGAGGGTAATTTTGATATAATTATAAACAAAAATCCCAAAATATTACCTTAGTTTAGATTTAGATTAAGTTCTAAATATTTAGACATAGTATTATTATGTGCTATTAGAAACTATTTTGGATCCGGTTCTATTTTTTAAGCAGAGAAACTGAAGTTTTTACTTTAGAAATCTCAAGTCAAGAAGTGATAGAAAACAAAATTTTACCTTTATTTGATTCTTACTCTTTAAAGGGTACAAAGTACTATGATTATGTAAATTGGAGAGATGGGTTTAAAGATTTTATATTAAATAAAGATTTAAATTCTAGAATTTCTTTAATAGAAAGAATGAGAGAGAGAAAATCTAAACTTAATAACCTTAAATTAGAATATAAATTACCTGAGGAACATCTTAGTAATATTGATGGTCACTACATTGCAGGTTTTGTATAAGGAGATGGTTCTTTTTCAGTAGTTACAGGTCCTAATAGTTTTCAAACAGGATTTGGCCAAACAGTTTTTTTAATAAGTCAACATATTCATAATAAACTATTATTAGAGTCCATTTTTAAAAAAATTTAAAGTTGGGTATCTAGGAAGTAGCAAGACTAGACCAGATGAAATAAATTATAGAGTTGCAAGTAAGAAGGATTTAATAAAAGTTATTATACCTTTATTTGAATCTTATCCTACACTAGGAGTACATTCTATTAATTATTTTAAATGGAAAAATATAATAGAATATATATTAGAAAGTAAAGATATCTATAAAGGTAAAGAAAAAAAAAACTTTTAATACAGTATTAATACCTAAAATAAAATCTTACTGGCTTAATAAAGATACTTACTTAATAAACAGTTATTTATCTAAGGATAAAGAAAGATTAAAATTAATTTAATAATAACCCCTTATATTTATAATATTATTTACTATTATATCATAATTTTGTATTATCTAAATTTTTTCTAAGTGGATAGATTTTTTTTTTTATATAAATTTCTTTAAAAGAGCATGATTTTATTCATTTTATTTTTAATTTTAATAGTGGCAATTGCCCTTCCTTCAATCAATCAAAATATAAGATCAATCTTATATGTAAGAATATCTTCTATAATATTTATCTATGCCGGAGCATTAGCTTTAAATGCTTTCTATATTCAGTCAATTGGATCAGGTATAGGTGTATATAGTGGATTATTCCAAGTAACAATTATACAACCATCTTTAAATGAGTTAAATTATAATATGCTATTGCTTTCTTCTTTTTTTTTTAAAACAAAAAATAATAAGAATACTCTACTGTCTTTAATTTTTACATCTCTTAAAGAAGGTTTATGATCACCGGTCTTACCTAAATCTCTATCAAAGTTAGATAATTCTATACCTATAACAATATTTAAAACAACTGGTTATATTTGTGTTTATATAGCATTAAGCGGTTTAGCTTCAAATTTAATAAATACATATTATTATTATTCCGTGTTTACTATAGCTTTTTTATTTTTATTTTATAGGTTGGTTATTAGTTTTTTAGCTTTAAAATATTTGGTACAGGATATTAAAGACGACAAAGAATAGGCTATTAGTAACCGTTAGATAGAGTAGGAACCGTTTGGAAGCCGGAAACAGCTTTGTCAATAGGGCTTCTAGTTTTATTATTTGGGGGTATGACTTTTTGTTTTATGGTTTGACCACCTTAAAACAAAATAAGGTTAGTTTTTTCTAGTGTCACAATATAATATATATTAAACTAGGTTTTTATATTTTAATAAATCAAGTTATTTAGTTTTTATTTGCCTACTTATTTTACTAGCCATAACTAATTATTTATCTTATTATTTATTTATTATTTTTCATTTATAACTTAGACGGTATCATTATTCTTAAAAAAAAAATTTTTTTTAATTACTCCCCTTTATATATATTTATATCTTCGATCTTTTCTAAAACAAATATAATACCTATCTTTCTTACTAGACTAAAGCATGTAGTAGCAAAGGTAATTATTAGATATTCTATATAATTTAAAAATAAATATAACCTAGAGTATTTTAAAATACCCGGTTTGATAAAATAAATCTAGAGTTTTTAGCTAATTATAAAATTTTAATTAAGCCATGTAAATATTTTTTTTTAATCTATACCCTCATGTTCAGCTTATTAAAATAAGACTATTATAGATTTTTTTTATTTCTGATTTATAAGAACCATTACATCTTTCATTTTTTATTTTTATTCTTAAAAGAATAAATATTTAATTCAACTATTTTTACTTTTCTCTCTATTAAACCCTAAAATAAAACTGTTATAAATTATAGGCAAAAAAAAAAGTAAACTTTAAGTAGTAAATTAATTAATTAAATATTAAGTATTATTTAAAGGTTTAGAAAAAAATTTATACCTATTTTTAAATAATTTGTTAGTATCTAATAATTTTTTAATTTTTATTTTACTTGGCATAGAATTAATAGCTTGTGCTACAGATCTTATGGTAGAAAATGGTGAACCTTTAAATAAATTATTTTTTTCGTAAACATAAAAAATTTTTTTAGGGCGGGTCATTTTCAAATATAGAATATTTAACAGTAATAGTTAAAGGTTTAACTAATTTAAAATATTTATTTCTCCACCCTCCACCCCTCCTCCCCTCCTCCCCGAGGTCGGCTGGTCGGCTGGTCGGCTGGTCGGCTAAAGGAAAAGTATTAATGAATTTATTTATTTTATCTATTAATTCAGCCGTTTGTAGCATATAGTTTTGATTTAAATATCTAGCTTTATCCATATTTTCAACTAGTTCTAGCAATACCGATTTTATAGAACCAGCATTGTGATAACCTAAATATCTCAATTTTAGTAATATAGACCAAATTAGAAAATCTAAACCTTTCCAACTAAAAATTTTATTACTTTAAAAAAAGGTAAAATTTTATAAATAAATATATCTATTATTGAAAAACTAAATCTATTTTATTTCTAAAATTAATTAAAAAATCATTATTTTATAACTTATATTTTTTAAGTTTTAAATTTTTATTTTAAAAAACCCTCGACGTGGAAAATGTGATTAGGCTGATTTACAGGTAAATTCAAGAAGAAATTACTTATAAGTTTCATAATTTTAATACTTTTATTATTTTGAGTAATAGAAAATCTAGGATATAAATAAGACTTTGTAAAAAAGAAAGATGCATCTCCTTCACAAAATCCTATTAACCCCCCGAAGGGGCGGATTAACACAGTGATCTGGTAAATGATCATTATTTACTAAAGTTCTACCTCTATTCATCCCTTCTTTAAGTGTTAATATTTGTGTTAAAGTATCATCTGATAAATTTGAATTAACTTTTAAAAATACACCCTTTTCCCAATCTTTAAAATCTAAGTACTTAGCTGTTCTTAAAGTATAAGTATTAAAAATAGGTATAATAAATTCTTTAATTATATCAAAATTTTGAATAGTATATGACACTAAATTTTTAGTTTTAGATCTATGAATAATACCTACTTCTTTACAAACTAAAGAACTTAATTAAGATTTAATATATTTTAATACTTCTATGTCATCCGAATGCAATACTATTACAAATCTAAATCCCACGTCTCTATTTCTATGTATAACTATACTAAAATGACCTTCAGCGTCTGTAAAACCCGAAAACCAATTTAAGAAATCACTTTTATGGTTATATATTTCTTGAGATGCTGATGTAGATATTTAAAATGATTAAATTTTTCAAATCTTTGGGGTTAACAATATTGGCCGGGAAATAATTTATTTTATTTAAAAGGGGTTATCAAAAAATAAACTTTTTTTATGGGATAATTTTAAACTATCCTCTGAAACCAGTTTAATTGAACCAGTTCCTATTTCTAAAATAAACCCTATTGTTAAAACAGTAAAAAATATTAATACAACTGAAAATCCAAATACACTCACATGATATAAAGTAACTGCGATAGGAAATAGTAGTAATATTTCTAAATCAAATATTAGAAATAATAAGGCAACTAAGAAGAAGTTAATTTGAAAAGTACTTCTAGTTTGACCATAAACCGGTGAGAATCCACATTCATAAGCAGATACTTTAGCTTCATCAGGTCTATGTGGTGCTAAAAAGAAATTTAAAATTAATAAAATTCCAGATAAAATAGGAACAAAAATAAATAACATTAAAATATTACTCATACTAATAATAAAATAAAGATAAAGCTAGTATTTGTGTACTATTTAATAATATTGAAGGTTTAAGAATAAAAAATAAAATAAATAAAGTTAAAGTTGAAATCATAAAACTATGAACATTCCCCAGTGTAGGTGAACTTATATTTTCTTTAGTTTCTTCTATGATTTCTTTGTTATTGTCACTAGATGCACTACTATGTAATACTTTAATAATTTTTAAATAATAAGAAGCACTTATCACACTTACTAAGATTGCTATTATACCCATAAAATAATATTCACTTTGCATTGCTGAATATAAAACAAATTGTTTTGAAAAGAAACCTAATAAAGGAGGTACTCCAGCCATACTAAATAAACAAATAGTTAAACTTAAACTTAATAAAGGATTATTAAAGAATAAACCTTTAAGTTCTGTAATATATTTAATATCTTGGAATGAACCTAAAATAGATTTACTATTATTTTTTAGTATATAACCTATTGCTATTAATATTAAGAAAGTATTTAAATTAGTAATAGAGTATTGTATAATATAGAATAAGAATGAGTCTATAGCTTGTTCAGTATTTATAGCTAAAGCTAATAAAATGAAACCAATATGAGAAATAGTACTATATGCTAATAATCTTTTTATTCTTGATTGAGCTAGACCGACTATAGTTCCTATTAATAAAGATAATAATGAACTTATTAACAATAAATTTTTTAATGTTAAAGAAAAGACTGTCAATAAACTATTTCCTATTTGACTTTGGATTTCTAATAAGAATATTAATATTGATAATTTTGGCATTATTGTTAACCATATTGTTACTATAGTTGGACTTTCATCATAAACATCTGGAGCCCAATTATGTAATGGTGCCGCAGATACTTTAAATAAATAACCTACTATTATTAATACTATACCTAAAGTTAATCCTTGTAATATTTGAGTATTTTCACTTACACTGATTAAATTATATATACTTTCTAAATTAGTTAAACCGGAATAAGTATAAACTAATCCACTTCCTAATAAGATGATACATGAAGATAAACTTCCTAATAAAAAATATTTTAACCCTGCTGAAGTAGCTGATTCTGAATCTTTAAATAATGTACTTAAAATATACACTCCAAATGATTGTAATTCTATACTTAGGTACATTGAGATTAAATCAGCAGAAGATACTAATAAAGAGGCTCCAAATGTACTAAATAATACAATTAAAGAATATTCTCCGGCATATGGTATTATATTTGTTATTTTATTTCCGCTACCTGACGTCTGAGCGATATTATTAGTAGGCCAAGATATTAAGATTAGACTCCCTATTAATAAGATTACGACATCTAATAATTGAGAAATGGTTGTTACTTGGAATAATCCACTATATACACCTATACCTGATCCAATTGACTGAATATAGAAAGCATTTAAAGCTAATGCTCCGGCATAGATAAATATTATAGAAGATATTCTTACATATAAGATTGATCTTATATTTTGATTGATTGAAGGAAGGGCAATTGCCACTATTAAAATTAAGAGACTTAAAAAGATCATTGCTCCTTGTTTCATCTATTATGTTATTTATCCTTTTCTAACCAGAAGGGTGTAAATGAATAGATTTTATCAAGTAAATCGGAATAGAGAGGAGTCGAACCTCCAAGGGTTTTACCCGAACAATTAGCAATCGTTTTAACTTACCAATGAAAACTATTCCTAGGAAAAAAATTTTTGTTTAAGAAATATCTATTTTTGCTGTTTAATAAAAACTATATCACATCCTTATTAATAGTTACTATTGCGTATATCTACGTTAACCGTGACAAGGAGGAGGGGTTTATCAAGTTAAGATTTATTATTTAATTTAACAATAAATGTTCTAATTACTTGTTGTAAAGTAAATAAAGGTAAAAAATATTTAGATAAGATATAAATTAAAACAAATAATACTATAAATGAAAAGTATAATTGATTTAAAAAATAAAAAGGAATTAATTGTGGCATAAATTAAAATTTAGTAAAAATAGTGCTCTTATTAAAATTAAGAACTATCTCTTGCATTTTGCAAACAAATATATTGAGATAATGACAGACTCTTTTATAACTATACTTCTTTCCTCACTAGATTGAAGTCTAGGGGAAAACGAGTTAGTTGTATCCTAGTGAGAGGATTGAGTAGATTTTTTAGTTTTAGATATAAATATAGGTGCTATCATAGCTAATAATAAAATAACACTAGTAATAATTAACCAAGAAGCTCCATAAGTATAAAGTCCTTGTCCAATAGCTTCAATTTGTAAGAAAGGAGTTAAAGCAGTATCTGCTATTACTGGATTAAATGCAGTATTAACCCATTCACTCATTGAAATTTCATAATTTAAAATAAAACCATTAATTTTAATTAATAAATCTAATATAGTATTAGACACATTATTAAAACTGAAAGGAAGAATAGTGTATATTTCATAAATAAACAATGAACCTATAGATAATGCTAAAGGTAAATTTTTAGTATATTGAGAACCTGTTTCTAAAATATCTGTTAATTTAATATTAATCATCATTATAACAAAAAGGAATAATACTGCAATAGCTCCCACATAAACTATGATATAAGAAATACCTATAAATCCTATACCTAATAAAATTAAATATCCGGCAGCATTAACAAATACTGAAATTAAGAAAATCACTGCAATTACAGGATTTTTAGAAGTAATAACTAAAACACTAGAAAATAGTGCAGCAAAGGATAATAAATCAATTAAGAAATTTTTCATATTGTAAAATATTAATATTTGACCAAGGTTAATTAATGTAAAAATTAATACGGTCGTAGACAAGATATTTATTTATATCAAGTAGGTTTAACCAAAAAAAAAAAGCTTCCATGCCACCTAGGCAGGGTAGGAAAAAGGTATAAAAGAGATACCTCAATCATTAATATAAAAATTTAAATATTAATGGACTCTTTTAAAAAAAACTTAAAAAATAAAAAGAAGAAGGGGATAAAATTAAAAAAATTTATGTCCTATAGAAACAGTAAAACTAAATGAACCTCTTTTGTTTTTCTGAGTTAGTCTAGCTGTAGTTACATAATTTGATTTACTTCTAGCTAAACTTCCATATTGAATTTTTTTTACTGATCTTCTAGGTACAATTTTCCCTCTCATTAATCTACCACCTAATTTAATATTAACTCCAGTTAATAAAGTAGAAAATTTAGATAATTTATTTTGATTTTTTCTAAAATATAGTTTATTAGACTGGTGTTTTAAAAATCTACCAATAATTCTAGTAAAAGAATTTTTTCTCATTAATCCTAATTTACCTAAAATATGTACTAAAATTTGACTATTATTACTTACCGAATATATTTGAGTTAAATCTAATTTTATTGGTTTTTTAAAAAATTTACTTAATTTAGTAGATAAACCTTGTAATTTATTTAAATTTAAATTTAAAAAATTTTTATTAGAAAGTTCTTTATTAATAACAAAATAAAATAAGTTTATAATGACATTTTTAGGAGTTACGTGGAAATAAGGTGTACTTATTACACTAGACATTTCAAAGAATGAATATTCTAATATTTTATATACGTTTTTATTTAAGATTTTAGAATTTAAAGTTTTAGAATTAAATTCATATAAAATACTTTGATTTTGAGCTAATTCTATATCTAAAGTAGTAAATGATTTTAAATATTTTTGAATAATAGTTTGCATTTCATTTTCTTTGGCTGCCTTAGAAGATTTAGGTACACTTAACATATCTATTTTTTCATAGTAACTAGTTTTACTTGGGATTTCTTTTATTTCTGTTACTCCAACTTTTTTGGATTCTAAAATAAGAGATTCTTTACTTTGAGGGTTATTTAATAGTTGTTTACTATATTTTTCTATTTCTAAAATTGAAGATATTTCCAGACCTTTTCTTTTTCCTTCATAAGAACTAGTTGCTACTTTTTTATAAGGAGCTGATAGTGTAGATAGATCTATAGTAGAATAATGATTATTAATGGGTAAAAAAGATTGATTATTTTTCATACGAATATAATTTAAAATTTAAAATGTTTTAAGAAGCTATAAAAATATAGCTACTTTATTTATCCATTGTATTTATAGTAATATACATGCGTTTTACCTCTTCAAGATTAGAAGAGAAAATATAATGTTTAATATAAAGGATACATTTATATTTAATAAATAAAGTATTAAGCTAATATAGTTAAAATAGCAAGAATATTACAAATAAATAAATATTGTATCCTATTTAAATATAATTAATTCTGATTAGCTTTAAAGTAAAAAAGTAGAGGGGTATAATAAAGATAATTCTATTAAGCAGCATCAATCCATGCTAAATAATCTTGAATAGATACAGCTTCTATAGCTATTGGCATAAATCCGTGGTACACACCACAAATTTCAGAACATTGCGAATCTACATTTATTTTAATGTAATTAATAAAAAAAATTTTTATTATACTAGTAATAGTTTAAAAATTTATAATGTTATTTATAGTAAAAAAAAAAAATAGTCTTTATATTTTTTTCCGTCTTTTAAACGAAGATATAAAGTTTTCCTATCTAATTTAATATTTAAAGTATTAAAGTATTTAATTGTATCTGTAATACTTTCAAACTCTTTCACCTCCCGAGTCGGGTCTCCTTTGACTAATATAGGTTTATTTTTCCTATTAACTTTTAATGGTTCTAAGTCTGGATCAACTTTTATTTTTTATATTCCTCAATAATTAATCCTAATTCTTCAAAATTATCAAGAAGTACTTTATCTGAGTATTTACATAAGAAATTATGAAACACTTTTTTATTTTTTATATATTTAGTAAGAGTGGCTCTTTTAATAGTTAAACCTAATTTTCTTAAATATTCAATACAAGACGTTAAAGAATCAAATTTTAAAGGTTGGCCATTAGATTCTACAAATCTATTACCTTCTTTAATTTCTAATTCTACTGGAATACTTCTACGAGTTCCTAATGTGTACATATCTTTTCTTTCTTTTTCCATTATATCTAATAATGTATTTACCCCGCTTCGCGGGCTTGCAACAGCAGTAGGTATAGGATAGCTAAAAAGTAAGAATTTATTAAGATAAGGTCTTTTAGAATCTACATAAGTTTTACTAGTTTTAGTATGTATTTTTAAAACTCTTTTTAATTCAATACTAGATTTAGCTTGATAATAAAGAGTACTACATGTTAAATCATAAACATATACAGCATCACCTTTTGATGATCCTGCATTAATAACTCTTAATGTATTTAAGTTGAATTCTTTATTTAATAAATAATACTGTTCTAATATTAAAGCGTCTTGATTACTAAAAATATTACTATCTAATTTAAATATTTTTAAGCTAAAAGCTTTTAGCCCTTCTTTGTGAAGTAAAGGTAAAAATTTACCAACTAAAGGGAATTCTCCTTTAAAATAATATTCCATTCTACGTCTTAGTAAATTAGATGAACCTACATATTTTTTACCTGTATTTTTATGTGTAAAGATATATACACCAGAGAAACCTTTATATTTAGACTTACCTGTTAATTGAGCTAATAGTTGATATTTTTCAGGTGTAGAGATAGGAAGATCCAAATCAACACCTTTAACTTTAAATAAATCTTCTAATTTCGAGTCAGTTACTGATAAATTTTGATTTAATAATATTTTATTGATAATTAATGAAGTAGTAGGTTTTCCACTATTTATATGTTCTAACGCTAAAGATTCTGGATTATGTGCCAAAGATCTAATTGAACTGAAAGATCTATTTAAACTAAAATATTTAGGTAAAGATATAGCAGAAATAGAACTTAATTCAATACGGTTAACAAATATGAAATGATTATTAAAACCACTACTACTAATTGTATCATGCATATACTACAATAGTCTTTCAAATGAAAGACAAGTCATTTAGCCCTCCGGGGGGTAATACTAAGATTCCATTTTACATTAAAATAAGTTTAGCAAACTATTGTAGATAACCCTAAATATAATTAACGAATTAATATATATCTATTTAACAAAAATATGAAAAATACTCATATATTTCTGTACCTTTTCAGGTAGGGACTGACTATATCTTAAGCATTATTAACACTAATAATACCAACCACCGTTTAGTCGATGAACTGCATACCAAATATTTTACTTGGTACTTGGCTGCGGATTGCCCATTGAATAATAAATCTTGATTTTACCTTACCACGAGTCATTACCTGTGCCATAAGTTATGTTACCATACTTACTTGGTTAAGATTCCTTTAGGGGTTTCCCGCAATTTGATGATTTATAACCATAGGTTAACTACAGTTTTGGCCATTGTTCAAAAAGACCATAGAAAGTACCTGTTCTTTCAGCTAACATAGAAGTTTGATTTAATCTACCCGGTACAGCATCGATTTTTAACCCTAAAGAAGGTACAGCAAATGAATGAATTACATCTGCCAAGTATTATAATTAAAATAGAAAAGAATATTTATCAAATCTTCTTAATTTTAAAGGAAGATTGATATTAAATTAAAGATTTAATTTATATAACATTGAAGGTAATATATGCGGTTTAATAATATTTATTAATTTAGGCATATCTTTGGATAAAATATAAATTCTGGGTTTATTATTATTGAACCCTTGAATTGTAGTATTATGAATATTAAACTTAATTTTTAGTACATTCATTAATTTTACAACTTCTTGTATTGTAAAACTATCTGTACATAAAACTAAACCTTTGTTATTTTTAGCACCATCACCCTTAACCCAATGTGCTAATGCTATAGGAGTTAATAACTCATATATATTAGCAGGTATTACTTTAACCTTATTTTTTAGAATAAATCATATAATTCATTTAAACAAGGTAAAGCTCGCGTACTAAAAGTTAAACCCTAATGAATTTTCTCTTTTCGCGTAGATTTAACTATACTTGGATAGCTAGAACAATAATGAGAAAGAGCCATAAATGAATTAATAACAAAGTCGGATCGTTTAATACTTTGTTTAAATCTAAACCTTGCGTTAGCTTTCATACTACTTTTATCTAACCAACCGTAATACTTACCGACTATCATGGAATAATAATCCGGGTGTAAACAAATAAGATTTTTAACCAAAACTGAAAATCTACCCGTATTTACATTAGAACCTAAATTAGTTCCGTAAATAACTAAACTAGTGCATTCCTTAGTCACTAATTTATTCTTTTTGTTTTACTCAAGGTTAAACAAGGTTGTTTTAGAAGATGCTAGAGAAGAGGTAGTAGTGAAACCTCTACTTAAAGTGGGACCAAATACAAATATCTTATTTGAATTTCTAAGCTTAGGCCTTTTAATAATATTATTAAAAATAACCCTTTCTCTTTATTTTTGCCATCTACATATTCTTTAATTTATATATTATTAATTATAAAACTCGGACTATATCTTAGTTTTTAAAACTTCTTGCGTATAGTCTCTGAGGATTCAACTATTATATTTTTTAAGTTTATCTATTAACAAAAGCTTTAGTTAAATACAAAGGCAAAGCACGCTTGCCTAGTAGAAGCAAACATTTTGCTCTGCAGTACGAGATAACAACATAAATATAATTTGGTTTCCTGCTGATTGATTCATTATCATACTATTAACTATTTTTTAACAAGGCCGATGCCAAGAGGAGTATGAGCAAGGGCGAAAAAAAGTCAAGTATAAATTATCTTTAGAATTTTTACATAAAAATATTAATAAAAATATTATCTAGTATCTAAAGCATTAGAACTTCCCAGCATAAGGCAAGATTCGAATAAAAAATTTGTTATTTTATAAGGGCAAGATGTTTACCCGTTACAATTAATCTAATATGTGTATCAGTAGGAATAACTACTTTATTATCCACATCTAATAATCTAAATTGACCTAATTCTAAATCTGAATCCATGGCTACTGAATTTATCAAACAAATTTTATCTGTTAAAACCCAAAATTAAAATACTGTTCGTTTATTATTCATATTATTCCTAATTTGTCGGATTTGGGCCAAACCCTCAGGACTTAAATGACCTTTTGATAAAATAATATTAAAAATATTTTTAAAATCATTATAATCCATTTTCTTTACTCCTAAGACTGGATATAAATCAAAAAAAGGAATTACAATATTACCTATATCCTTAATATTTGAAATATTTAAACTTACAGTTTGTTTTGAAAAATAAATACCTTTATTTGTTCTTGAATTATATTTGTTGAAAGAAATATTTTGGAAGTATTTTGAAAGATAACCGTATAAACCTTCTAATAATGCAGTATCTTTAAGATGAAGAGTTAATTTAAAAATACATCCTACATGAAATGTATCTCCATACTGTGTCAACTTAGTATAAAAAGAACCATCTCCACTTACAAATCCTGCTACCCACATTCCATGCGGAATACCCCTAAAATTGTAAGACATAGTCTCAATTAAAGAAATATTAAAATCAGGAAAAGCTTCTTTCAAACTATCAGATAATCCGAAATTAATTAAATTTTTTAATGTAGCCAATTTTGTCATACCTTGATAATTAAAATGTTCTTTTCTTGCCATAATATTATAAGCTTGTAACCAATATTGAAACACAAGATATTTGCTAGAAACAAGAGGATATAGTTTAAAATGGTTAACAATAACTGCAAGATCTTTAAATGCTTTAACTGTATAATTAGTTACTTTTCCTTTTGTACTTACAGTTCCCACTCCTAATGTATCCTTAAAACTTAGAAGAATAGGTAAATCTTTAACATGTAAGTTAATTCCAAAAACTAATCTAGGAGTATACTTAAATTTAGCTTTAGAATCTTTATATAATTCAATACTAAAAGAACCTTCAGCATCAACAAAACCAGTAATAAACCAAGGATCTAGTTTATTTAACTTTGGTCTTTTTGTAGCAACTACATTTACAGATAAATTTTTTTTGTTAGAAAGGATTTCAGTTTGATACCCCCTTTTAGGGGCCATTAGAATGCACCTTAACAGTCCTACTTGAAAACTGTAACTACCGTCCACTCGTTGCTCTTTTACCAGTGCAATAGCACTGGATTTAGATCCGCGATAACCCATTTCATTTTCAGTCATATCATAGCTTGTTACCATACCTGAATAATTACTGCAGCCACACATAACGTTTCCGTTATGGCTTGGTACTATGATCTTTAGGGTGTCCCCGGAGTTTGATAGTTGGGCCCACGGGATCGATTTCCCAGATCGATCAGCAGGCAGCATGTAAGAATCAAATTCTATTGATTCACCACTAACATTAATATAATCACTATATTCATAAGACCAATACCATTGATGCAAACACTAATTTTTAATAAAGGAAATGTTATAGCTTCCAAAGTAAAAAAGGGTACAAATTAAATTATTTAATTGAAAAATACTGCAAATAAGAAATTATAAACCTAGTTTATATAACATACTAGAATGCATATAAGGTAAAACCAATTCTCTTAATCTAGGTAAAGATGAAACTTTAATATAAAGAGAATATTTATCTTTAGGAGTATTACCTCCTTTTTTGGTTAGTAACTGAATTGTACAATCTAAGTTAAATTTAGCCTTAAATATATCTCTTAATAATTCAACTTCTAGTAAAGTAAAATTATTAGTAGATATTCTAACACTCTTAGAACCTGACACCCAACCACCATCATCCATTATAAGAAAGGCAATTGACATAGGAGTTAAAAAATTAATTATTTCAGATGAAATAATTTTTTTACCATTAAGGTAAAATAAATCATAAAGCCAATTTAAACTACTAAATGTAAAAATATCGAATTCATACCCGTAATAAGTTTTGGGTTTTTTATTTACAGCATTTATAAGGATTGTTTTATATTCCCTAGGCCCGGAATTTGTACAATATCCTCTATTATTAAAAAATTCATATAAAAAAAACAAATAGGCTTTATGTCTACCACTTTGTTTAAATCTAAATTTTGTACCTGGAATATCTTTTTTACTTTTTACAGCATAAGCATCTCCGAGAAGACAACCTACTAAAACACTAATAACATCTTCATTATGTGGACCTATTCTATTAGAAGTTCTAGTAATAGTATGGAATTGTCTAGAAGTTGGGCAGAAAAAAATCATACCCAGTGATAAAAATTGGTGCGATTACGTAAATAATCTATTTCGACTGTACATTAAGCAATATAAAAAATATATCACCCACAAGTGACCCAGTCTGTTGCAATAAGTGAAAAAAATAAAACCACTTACTGACAGTCTTGTACTATATCCGGTATTGAAAAATATAGTATTTTAACTGTTTTCACTTGCATCGCCAAAGGCAAAAAGCCTTTAAGAACCCTGTCGAATTCTTAGAAAGATAATTATATATTATCTCTCACGACTATTATATATATGTGTGTGGAGTTGAAAGAACTTTAATATGTATTATCTATACCTAGTTTATATAACATACTAGAATGCATATATGGCCCCACTATAATTTTTAAATTATTAACAGATTGTTTTTTAATATATATAGAATATTGGTTTTCTATCCATATATTCTGAATAGTCGTTTCTAAATTGTACTTAGATTTAATTACATTATTTAATAGTTCAACTTCTTGAAGTTTAAAACTATTAGTTGCAATTCTAATCCCGTAATTAGCCCAACCACCATCATCCATTAACCACACCGCTAATGCTAATGGTGTTAAATATTCATAGATATTTGAGGGTATTACTTTTTTACCATTTTTATAAAAAGATTTATATATCGAACTAAAACTTCTAAAGGTAAAGGTGTTAAATTCAAAACCATAATAAACTTTACCTTCTTTACTTTTAATGGTTCTAGTATATTGTCTGGGCTGAAGATTGCTTGTGTAACCTCTATTATAGAAAAAATTATATAACCAGAACAAATATTCTTTGTGTCTAATACTTTGTCTATAACAAATTCTAACACCTTCACCAGATCTATTATTAGCGTAACCATCCCCTAATAGAGAACCTGTAATAACAGAATATACATCTTCATTATGTGGACCTATTCTGTTTATAGCTCTAATATTACTTATGTAATAATACCTTCGTTGTTTTTGAGGAAAACTTAAAGAATTATTTTTAAGTAAGTAGCAAGGTTGGGAAAAGCATAATCCACTTGCACTATTAAAGCTAAATCTGTTTTTGGAGTATGATAATACATAATTATTTTTTGACCTTTTTTCTAAGGTATCTTTCATTTTATTTAATATATATAATTTTAGGCCACCTAAAAAGAAACCTACTACTTTGATAGTTACTGTTGGTGAAATAACTTCATCTAATAGATATAATAATCTAAATGAAGGAAAAGCAATAGCAATTAAAATGAAAGCTGGAGAAATTGTCCAAATTAATTCGATTAATGTCAAAACCCAATTATCTTTCAATAATGGCTGGACTTTATCTTCTCCGGTCTGGCCACAGGGGAGGTGTGTACCTCTCAGCCAACATTAAGGAGTTTAACGTTAAGTCTCTGAGGACCCTAATCTTGCAATATACAATTTGGTTCCTGCTGATAATCCATTGTGACATCCTTTAGGGTTATAACTGGAAAATTATTAAAAATAATAAAGTACCTAAAGGCTTTAGGAGCTTCCAGCATACGTTAAATTTTATTCATAGTTTTTTTAAATTTATTTATTTAGATGAAAATTTATATCTATCTTTAAATATTTCCCCTGAATTTATATATTTTTTTACAGTAGAACCACTTATTCCTAAAAATTTAGCAGCTCTTTTAATAGAAACAAAGCTACCTATTAAATTAAAGCCTTCTGAGTCAACTTTTTCATAAATATAAACAAAAAAACCTTTAGCTATACTCATTTTTAATAATGTTTCATTAGAATGTTTTCTAGCTAAAGCTTTAAGTCTCATTTTTTCTTTAGTATTTTCAGAGTGAACTTTACCAAATAAAGGATTATTTTCTTTAAATTTGTTTAAACTCATAAGAGCTTTAGTTTCCTTTGTATGAACTTTACCAAATAAAGGTGATTTTTCCTTTACATAAACTCCTTTCAAAGCTTTACTAATTTTTGCTTTAGTTTCTTTTGTATGATTATAATTTAAAGAACTACCTGCAACTTTTAATATATTATATTTAGGATTTAATTTATCAAAATAATATTGTTCTCTTATTAGTAATTCAGCTTCAGCGCAAAATTCTAATATTTCTAATGAAAAGTTAGAATAGCCATATTTGATTAATGCTCTACTTATTATAAGATTATTTCTATCTTTCAAATAACTAAGATTAAAATATTTTATAAATCTTTTTGATAAATCCTTCGATTGTCCAATATATATATCATTTGTTAATTTATTAGTTCATTTATATATTCCTGATTTACCTTTATTTTCTTTAATAATTGATTTTCTCAATAAAAAGGCATCTTCATACAATTTTATACTATTAGGTAAATCTTTAGTATCACTACTTGCTTCATTAGAAGTAATAATAGGAGAGGTACTGTAAAATCTAATATTTGATTTATTCATTAAATAAATATTTTTATATTTAAAACACTTTTGAATAGGCACATATTTACCGTGGTTTAGATATTTATGTACAATAGGAGAATTTTTAGTATTAAAGTAATAGATAATTGAACCTAATACCCAAAATACAGCTACACAAATAACTACTAAATAGAAAAAGATAGTATTGTGTAATTCAACTATTCCTGTAAATCCTGGAGCAGCACTATCTTGGAATCCTATTTGCCAAGGTTGTGGTGCATCGTTATATATTGTATTTAAAATTGATAACATATTTAAAAATTTTATAAAAAAATAATTATTTTGAACTTAGTTTATTTACTCTATTCGAATTATCGGATTGACGACATAAAAGTTAAGAGCTAATACCTTGTCACTTGGACAGTCATGAATATTTATCATTACTTAAAAAAATTAAAGGTATCCTAAGTTACATCTTAAAAATTAGTAATATTTTACTGTCGACCTGTCCACCTGGTTTAGTGGTTAGGCCCGCTAGGTCGTTTATAGAAATGACCTAAGATTTAATTATAAAATTAAAAGGCGTCAAGAGGAATTGAACCTCTGAAATAAGTATTAACAGTACTCCGCAATTACCACTCTGCCATGACACCACTTACCCTGCCTCCAATCGACGTATGAGCGGAAAGGGTAATACCGCTCTATTAAATAAAAAAAAAATTATACGGTAGGCGCGATTCGAACACGCTATATATCTCCTACCCAAAAGGAGCGACTAGCCAATTTGTCATCTACCGTTTTATTTTTATATATATTATTTTAGTACTCTTTTATTAAATAAAATTATGAAAGGGGTACTTACATTTATTTATTTTCTGTAGCTAAGTCCATGAAAGTATTTTCTAAAATACCAATTACTGGAACAATAACTAAGAACCATCCAAAATAGAAAGCTGTAGCAATTTGACCTATTTCAACATAAGGACTATTTGGATGTTGAGATCCAATCCACATTAAAATAATAAAATCAACTACAAATAACCAGAAGGCAAATTTCATAAATGGTTTAAATTGATTTCCTCTAATTCTAGATAAATCCGTATAAGGTAATATTAATAAGATTAATAATGATCCAAACATAGCGATTACTCCTAACCATTAAAAAAAAAATAAATATTTAAAAAAATAAATAAGGTTCAAATTTAATATATAAATAATACGAGCTTTATGCTTAAATCTTAAAGACACCTCTAAAAAGATGCTTGATTAAATAATAAGAAGGCTTGTAACAAAAAGGGTATTAATTTTTATATGTTTTACAACAAAAATTAAATATTTTTTTTATTTTAGTGAATCTACCCAATATTTTATATTTGAATCACGATATTTAATACAATTATAGAGAGCTAGTCTCGATTCCATATCATTGCTAAAGCCAAACTGACGAGAATTTAAATTAGAATTTATAGGGAATACACATTTCCAAGCAATAATCTTTTGCTTTAACGTTCCACGTCCATATACTGCTTGAATCATATGTTCACCTGATTTATTTTCAGCTGCCTGATATTTAAACCAAGACTCCAGAACTTCAATCCAAAATTCTTTAGATTGAGAGCGCTTATTAGAATAACTATAAATAATAAGTATAATAGTTTTAAAGCCGTATAAAGTTAAATGTGCTTTCTTAGAGACAAGCAGTGCTACACGTGACATTAATTCAAACTGTTCAAATTTCCAATAAAAATAATGAGAATAAGGTAAAATCAAAGGAATTAACTTTTCAAACATAGAATGAATACTTTCTACACTTAGAATAGTCATTTTCTTGATAGAATTAGTATCAACCTTTAGGCTTGAACTTAAAATTTCTTTAGTTTCTGAATCTTTTGCATTGTTTATAATATAAACTTTAATATCAAGAGATTTAAAAAATCTCTCCAAAATATAAAAAAAATGAGCGCTATATTTATTTTTAAGCTGAGGCAAAAATAAAGTAGGTATTAGCCAAATCGAACCTTTATCCGATTTTCTGAGTCTTAAATGTAAAGTACCATCTCCTAAAATCATACCTATAATAAAAAGTATAGATACTTTATTATCATTATCTGTGTAATCAGGAATATCAATATTACTTGGACTAATACCAAATAAACTTAATTGCTCTGATAAAGATAATTTTTTTTCTGTACCGTGTGCTGAAAGACTGTAAACAATTTTGGTAGCTAGAGCGAGATTTGAAGGATCTAATCTTAATTCTTTAGAAGTTAAATGTCGAATACTACTTAATTTTTGGAAAGCAATATATTTCTCACCATAAATAAATTTAAAATATTCTGCATAAATATTAAGTATCGTATCCCAATTTTCAGAGGCTAAACGTATAACTATCTTACCATAATTATTTTTAATTAAAGTTAAAGAACCGGTACGACCTAAAACATGCCATAATGTTAAAAAAAATTCTAAACTTTTTTGGTTTAAATTTTGATTAAGTACAAATACCGGTGAAAAATATTTATTTCTAATACGACAAGAAATGTGGCCTTCAGCCTGGAAAAAGCCATTTGCTACCAACCTAAATTCCTCCTCCTTGAAATTAGAAGGTAATTTAAAATCATCTTTACATTGTTTCAGTAAATCACGTGCAGAAGAAATAGACAAGTTTTTAGAATCTGTAACTTCACAATTAAAAAGTAAAAACTTTTTATTTTTCTTAAAAATAAGGATAAAAATTAGAATGAGTACTACTATTTCAATATTTTCACCTAGCCTTTATTGACTATTTCTTATATAAATTAATAATTTATATTTCTACGTATAGTCGATGAAGATATTAACTCCGCTATAGTAAACATTTAAGTAGAGCTAATGCTCTAGGAGTCTACAAAGCTAAAGAGATAGAATTAACTTGCTTGTTATTTTAAACAAATTCTTAGATTTTTACTGATAAATACAGTACTAGAATTACAAAACTTTCAAGCATATAGTAGAATTTATACAAACCGCTAGGAAGTTCAATTTGTTAGGTATAGATCTTAAAATAGCATAGAAAGGTAAAAGATCATTTTATATTAAAGTTTAATAACCCTAGGGGAAGAGTTTATTTTATATAGCATATCTTTATGCATATATTGAGAAATATTGTTTTTAATAGCACCATGCTTTCTTCCCATATATAAATTCTTTGTCCTTTTGGATGTTTATGAATAGAACATTTTAAAGAATTTTCTCCAAACATGTTTTCTAGATTTTGTTTTAATAATAAAACATCCTCTTCTTTAAAACCATAAGTATTTAAATGTAAACATTTATTTTGGAGAGAACCATCATCCATAATCCAATAAGCTAAACCTATTCCCTATTTCCCTTTTTCTTTGAAAAAGGGAGGAGGGGAGGATGGAGTTAAAATTTGAGATATATTTGAAGGTACTATTTTTTTATTTTCCGAATTATAAAATAAATTTTTATAATCATTAAAACATGGTAAAGATAATGTGGCAAAACTAACAGAACTATAAATTTTATTAGTTCTCTTATCTGTAAATTTTCTATTTTTAAGGTTAAAATTTTTAGATAGATAAGGTTTAAATAACTCTAGTATATGATTAAAATAATTAAGATGTTGTAATCTTAAACTACTTTGAGCAAAAATAAATCTAGAATTACCAATTATAGATCTTTTTTGTATATGCCCATCACCTAATAATAAACCCACAATAATCTCATCTAAAGGACTTTTAATAATAATTTTTGATCTATCGACTTTACAAAGTCTCTTATTACTTTGTTTTTGTAATAAAATTGTAGAAGAAGAAAAATATTTTTTGTCTCTAGTGATTGAGTCGATGTGAAATAAACTTATAGAAGTTGTCAGATAAAAAATAGGCCCCTATATTCTAAAATATACCCATTAGTATTAATAATGGTTGGACAATATCTTCATTCTTAAATAATTTTCAAATTTAAGGGCAATGAACTTATTTAAGAAGCTTTACGTATAATCTCTGAGGATACAATAATTGATTTCCTGCTGATAATCCATTGTTACATATTTGAAATTGTTACTCTCCGCTAGGCTAGTATTCAAATCTTTAGGAGTTTCCAACATATAGTAAAGTTAATTTTTCATAAGATTACTCTTAAGCATGGCATCTTTTTTTTACCATTCTGGTACAATAGAAGCAGGAGTTTGCATTGGGTTTGCAGGTATATAATTATCGCTATGACCTAAGAAATTAGGATAGTAGAATACCATTATACTTAATACTAAAAAGAAAAAGAAAATAGTTACTAGATCTTTAAATGTAAAGTATGGATGCATTGAAATTCTATCTCCACTAGCACTTATACCATTAGGATTATTAGAACCGTGTGTATGAAGCTTAATTTATTGAGGATTATATATTTAATTTATATAACATACTAGGATGCATATACTCTTTAACTAATTCAATAACTAAAGGTAATTGTTTCTTAGAAATATATAAAGTGTATTGGTGCTCAATTGAACTTTTATGAATTGTTACTGAAATGGAAAAATTTTTATTTATCGCATCAACTAATAAATTTAAGTCTTCTAATTTAAATGCATTAGTATACAATTTTAAACCACTACCTGTATAACCACCATCATCCATAATCCAATAAGCTAAACTTACTGCAGTTAAGTTTTCGGCTATATTTACAGGTATTACTTTTTTCCATCCATATAAAATTCATCATAAAATTTATTAAAACAAGGTAAAGAAACAGTAGCAAAACTAACATTATTTCTAGTTTTACCGGAAGATTCATCTACCATAGAATAAATAGCTGGAGGAGATAATACAAATTGTTTATATATATTATATAAATGTAGTAAATATTCTTTATTTTTAGAACCTTGTCTAAAAATAATTCTAGAATTAGACTTATTTGAAAATCTTCTCATATATGCATCACCTAATAAATTTCCAACTAATACTTGTTTTAAATGATCGTCTAAAGTTAATTTAGATCTTTCTAATTTACTCATTCTATAGTTTGATAAAGTAGAATGGAAAAATCGAATTAATTGAACCCTAAAACAATATAAGCCGTTATATAAAAAAATATTCCGCTATAAAACTATTCCTTTAAGAATAGTATAGGACTATATCACTATCTTGTCATTTTTAAGCATAAATTTATAGAATAAAAATAACTGATATTTAACTTGTAGTCTCTGAGAAATCTTATTTTTAGACTTTTATTTCACTATAGAAGTAGCATTAATATACTTCATCCACCATCCTCCGTTTTTATGGGGGAAAGAGGTGTGCAAAAATTTTTATCTTTAAAAATAATTTGTTTTCTGCTGATTGTCCATTACTATTTTAATCATTGTTACGTATACGTAGATTAAACTTTAGGATATCCCAGCATATAGTTAAATTCAAAACTACCTACACTAGTAAGGTAGTATTAAGGCCCTTCATACGGAGCAATTAAATGAGCTACTACTAAAGCAGCTAATAAGAAAGGTAATAAGTAGTGTAATGAAAAGAATCTATTTAATGTTGCATTTCCTACGCTGAACCCTCCCCAGATCAACTCGACTAAATCTTGTCCAAATACTGGGATAGCACTTAATAAATTTGTAATTACTGTTGCCAAATCTTTAATTTGCTTATTCTAGCTTTATATTAAGCTTAAATGTTTAAAACAAGCAAACCATGTGCAATATACTTATTTTAATTAAAAATAATTGTAATTTAATACAGTATAAAGCCTTGTGTTTTATTTAATAAGTTATAGCGATTACTATATTTTTTATTAATTAAAAAAAGATTCCGACTGTACATTAAGCATCGTTTCAGATACCCACCGATGAAGCAGTCTGTAGCGATAGTTTACTCTACCGACGGTCTTAATGCTAAACAAACATTTTTGACCTGTTTTCATCAGTATTGCTATATGGCTAAATCTATAAATTTTTAGTAAAAATTGCTTTATATAAGACCATATAACTATATATAATATTTTAAATTATTTTATATTTCATTTCAGGGATAATATACGGAGAAACTATATTTTTAAGATCATTCATTGATTCTTTCCAAATATAGACAACATATTGGTCCTTACTTCCCGCTGATTGAACTGAAGCTTTAAGGTTGAAGTTATCATTTAAAGCTTTTACTAATATTAAACATTCATTATAGGAAAAAGAGTTAGTAGAAAATTTTAACCCTTTTCCTACTTTAGAACCATCATCCATGATCCAAATTGCTAAAGCTAATGGAGTTAAATATTCAGCAATATTTGCTGGGACTTGTTTAATGTTATTTTTATACCATAATTCATGTATTCAATTAAAACTTGTGTAAGTTCAAGTGTTAAATCTAACTATTTTTCTTAATTTACCTTTGGGCCCTATTCTACTTGTTAAAACAGGTATTTTAGGATTACAATAACCTAAATTAGATAAAAGTTTGTGTAAAGAAATAAGATATTCAACATGAACAGCTTCTTGATAAAAATTGATTCTTGTACCTAATCCCCCAGCTCTTTTTTCAGCGTGAGCATCTCCAAGAAGAGATCCAAATATAATAGATAAAACATCTTTATTATGCGGACCAATTCTTAAAAGACCTCTAAGTCTACTTACTTTTGAAGAAAATTCAAAATCAAGAGGAACTATAAGTACTAAAGAAATTAATAATAAACAAATATTATATATTTGGGGCTTAATAAGTAAACCCCATAGACTCATTTGACCATAAGGTAAAACATACAAACTTACTTATTATTATATCAATAATAAGCTAGAATAACTTTAAATTCGTATATTCTATTAGTTAAATAATTAACAAAAGTTTCGACTGTGCATTAAGCAGCATTTCAGCCACCCATTAGTGACCCAGTCTGTCGCGATCCTTTATATGACCGACGATCTTAAAGTTTTCAAACTTCTTTGATCGTTTTCACTAATGTCGCCGAATAATCTTAAAGACTATTCTATAACCCTGTCGGATTATACCACTTTAATCTTTCTTTTTCTATAAAGATTGCAGAAATATTGTTACTCGCGGGACTATAATTTAATATAAAAAAAAATATAATAAGCCTGAGAATAAGATAAATATATACAAGATCTATTTGCTTGACAAATCTTTAACTATTCATTGTCTTTTTACTAATCTTTTTTCTGTTTTTAATGCTCTTCTAATAGTTTTTTCTCCACAGTTTATAGATTTAGCTGCTTCTATAATAGTAGAATATTCACCGTAAACAGTTCCATTCAAATTATATAAAACTACAGGTCTTGTATGACTAATACATTTTTTTTTAGTCTCATCTGTCATAGGAGTTCTATTTAAAGCTTTATCTCTAATTTTTTCTATTGTTTCAGGAGATAACTTTTTACCTCTATTTAAACTGCCTATCCTTTCTCGTCTAGCATCGCTATAAAAATCTTTCATCTTTTTACGGTCAACTTCAGTATGTTTATAACCAAAACTAGAACCTGCCTCAGTTAAAATATTATAATTAGGCAATAACAATTTTAAATATTTATCTTCTAAATCCAACAATTCTTTATTATTTTCTTTAGTAACAACATTAGGATATAATTCTAATATTATAAAAGCGAAATTTTTTAATTCATATTTTTTTACTGCTGACTTAACTATTTTGCTTCCTCTAAAAAAAATAAGGTGATTACTGAATCTACTATAAAATCTATTAGTTGACGCAGATCCTATATAGTAATCTTTAGTTATTTTGTTAACTATCATGTATATACCGCTTAAACCTTTAGTGTCATTTATTATTTGTGTTCTAATATTTTCAGATTCTAAATTTTCAAAAATATATACAGGATTTAATCCTAATTCTTTAATTATTGTATTTAATCTTTCAGAACTAGAAGTTTCAATATTTTTATATTCTTGTGAGGCAAAAAAAGGAATTGTACTATAACCTCTTTGACTTTTTAAAATGTATATTTCCTTATTACATGCCGTCAAGCCAGGAAAATTATTATATTTTTTATTTTTCATAGTATTTACATCCCTCCTTTTATCTCCTATCTGAGGAGCGAGTGACAAGGGCCGGTATATTAATACATTACTTTTTTTAAGTATAGAATAATATACAAGCTCCGACACTAGGAGACATAAAATAATAGCAGAAATACTTATATTAAACCATTTTGGGCTATGTTCATAACCCAGGAATGCTGTCTAGTTCTAATTTACTATATCTTTTCCTCGGTGAGAGGTTTAATATACCAATATAGTAACCTTGTACTCTATCTATTTATTAATCCTCAAGTGTATTCCTTTTCACTCTTTCTAATAAATTTCAATTAGAGCCTTGAGTAGTTTAACTAACTAAGTGCTAATATCGTTAAAACTAAGAACTCCGACTGTACATTAAGCATCATCGCAGATACCCATTAGTGACCCAGTCTGTAGCGATTGTGTATTCAACCGACGGTCTGAAAATTGGTATTATTTCTTTGACCGTTTTCACTAATATAGCCAGTTTATTTTATTAAACCAACACCTCTGTCAAGGTGTTTCGACACTTTTATACCAAAACTATCCAAATACAGGTTATTGTTTTGCCCTTTGTCGAGACTTTAAAAAAATAAATATACTAATTTACTTTACCACCTAAAATATAAAAACCTTCACCATCTCGTGAAACATTATACTATCTTAGCAGAAAGTTAAATATATATACATTGCTACTAATAAAAATAACCTAATTTATACTCCATTTCTGGGATAAAATAAGATTTTACTATTTCACGTAACAGTGGCATAGACTCTTTCCAAATAGAAATACGCCATTGATTAGGAATGCCTGTTTTAACTACACTAGTTTTTAAATTATATTTTTGAGTTAAAATTCTAGCAAGAAATAAACATTCATCATAAGTGAAACTATTAGTAGCTATAGAGATTCCTTGACCTTTTTGAAATGAACCATCTTGCATGATCCAATGAGCTAATCCAATAGGTGATAAATAATCTGAAATAAAAAAAGGAACACTTTTTTTAGTTACACCATTTACAGTTTTATAATATGAATCGTATATCCAAATAAAACTTGTAAATGTAAATAGTGTAAGTCTATAGTTAAAACGATTTTCTATTATAATATCTGATTTTTCTACTAAGGTAGGTAATGGTCTAGCACAATAACCTAAATTATAGAAAAGTAAAGTTAAATAATGGATATATGCCGTATTACTAATACTTTGTTCTATATTAAATCTAATACTGTCTATAGATTTACCAGGTATTTTATCTGCCCAAAAATCACCTAACATTCCACAAACAATAATATCTAATACTTGTTTATTGTGGGGACCTATTCTACTAATAGCTTTAGTTCTAGCTCTATTAAATGGTAACATTTTACCTATAATAGGTATAATATTTTCAATGGTATCCGTATATATATTATTATATATCTCATAACTTTTTCCCACGCTCGAAGTGATTAAGTCGGCGAGATATAGTTCGATAAATTGAGTATATTCATATTTTCAATTTGGCCACATTTTAGCCATCATAACTACTAAGATAATTACTCCTATTGCCCATAATAAAACTCTAGGTGCTTTATAAGAACCATAATATAAACCTCTTGCAATGTGCAATTTCCTATTTAGAAATTAGATCATTTCATATTTAATAAATAATTTGAATATTAGACTACTATCTATTTTTTTAATAATAAGCAATTATTTTTAAATAAAGGCGTATGATCGTTAGGGTAAAAAAAAATTACCTGCTAATTGTTCTCATATAATGATTTTAACCTGCGAGAGGTACATTAATATGTGTAAGAAAAAGTTTCTTCCTAGAAGTTCTTAGCATATAGCCTAATGCATATATATACAAATTTCGTAGAGATTGTATATAAAGGCCCTTTAACCTTAAATTAATCTACTTTTTTATTTTTTTTTATCTTTTAGAGGGTTAGAATAAAAAGTGTATCCTTCTTTAAATATCTTACCGGTATCAAGGTAATTTTTTATAGAGGATACTGAATTTAAATTTATAGCTCTACCTCCAGATCTAAAACTATCAAAGGGTGAACCTTTAACTTCTATTCCATTTTTATAAATGTATACCTTAAACCCTTTTCTACTTCCTTTAAATAAAGAATATTCTTTACTAAGAATAAAATTACTTTTTCCAGAATGAATATCAAAAGGAGGTTCCATTTTAAAAAGGTTTTTTATTTCATCTTCTTCAATAAAATCAGATAAATCAGAAAAATATCTCTTTGAATTCATATTATTAGATAAATTTAGTAATAGTTTTCTACCTTCTAGTGTAGTTTTTGGAATTACTCAAAAAGATAAAAAAATATTAGAGGCGATACAAACATTTATCCGAAATATTCCTTTGTCACCACCACACAAAAATTTATTCCAACCTAATAAGCCTAATGGTATTATTAAAAACAATACAAATTCTTTTCAATTAGTATTAACAGATAAAGATATTTTATTTCAATACATATACCCTTTTTTTAGAGATGTAAATTTCTATAGTAGAAAAGGTATTGATTTTTCAATATGGAGTTTAGTATTATATATTTTTATCTATGGGTACCCCCGAAGGGACCTGAAGGTAGAAAACTATTACTAAATTTATCTAATAATATGAATTCAAAGAGATATTTTTCTGATTTATCTGATTTTATTGAAGAAGATGAAATAAAAAACCTTTTAAAATGGAACCTCCTTTTGATATTCATTCTGGAAAAAGTAATTTTATTCTTAGTAAAGAATATTCTTTATTTAAAGGAAGTAGAAAAGGTTTAAGGTATACATTTATAAAAATGGAATAGAAGTTAAAGGTTCACCCTTTGATAGTTTTAGATCTGGAGGTAGAGCTATAAATTTAAATTCAGTATCCTCTATAAAAAATTACCTTGATACCGGTAAGATATTTAAAGAAGGATACACTTTTTATTCTAACCCTCTAAAAGATAAAAAAAAATAAAAAAGTAGATTAATTTAAGGTTAAAGGGCCTTTATATACAATCTCTACGAAATTTGTATATATATGCATTAGGCTATATGCTAAGAACTTCTAGGAAGAAACTTTTCTTACACATATTAATGTACCTCTCGCAGGTTAAAATCATTATATGAGAACAATTAGCAGGTAATTTTTTTTTACCCTAACGATCATACGCCTTTATTTAAAAATAATTGCTTATTATTAAAAAAATAGATAGTAGTCTAATATTCAAATTATTTATTAAATATGAAATGATCTAATTTCTAAATAGGAAATTGCACATTGCAAGAGGTTTATATTATGGTTCTTATAAAGCACCTAGAGTTTTATTATGGGCAATAGGAGTAATTATCTTAGTAGTTATGATGGCTAAAATGTGGCCAAATTGAAAATATGAATATACTCAATTTATCGAACTATATCTCGCCGACTTAATCACTTCGAGCGTGGGAAAAAGTTATGAGATATATAATAATAATATACGGATACCATTGAAAATATTATACCTATTATAGTAAAATGTTACCATTTAATAGAGCTAGAACTAAAGCTATTAGTAGAATAGGTCCCACAATAAACAAGTATTAGATATTATTGTTTGTGGAATGTTAGGTGATTTTTGGGCAGATAAAATACCTGGTAAATCTATAGACATATTAGATTTAATATAGAACAAAGTATTAGTAATACGGCATATATCCATTATTTAACTTTACTTTTCTATAATTTAGGTTATTGTGCTAGACCATTACCTACCTTAGTAGAAAAATCAGATATTATAATAGAAAATCGTTTTAACTATAGACTTACACTATTTACATTTACAAGTTTTATTTGGATATACGATTCATATTATAAAACTGTAAATGGTGTAACTAAAAAAAGTGTTCCTTTTTTTATTTCAGATTATTTATCCTATTGGATTAGCTCATTGGATCATGCAAGATGGTTCATTTCAAAAAGGTCAAGGAATCTCTATAGCTACTAATAGTTTCACTTATGATGAATGTTTATTTCTTGCTAGAATTTTAACTCAAAAATATAATTTAAAAACTAGTGTAGTTAAAACAGGCATTCCTAATCAATGGCGTATTTCTATTTGGAAAGAGTCTATGCCACTGTTACGTGAAATAGTAAAATCTTATTTTATCCCAGAAATGGAGTATAAATTAGGTTATTTTTATTAGTAGCAATGTATATATATTTAACTTTCTGCTAAGATAGTATAATGTTTCACGAGATGGTGAAGGTTTTTATATTTTAGGTGGTAAAGTAAATTAGTATATTTATTTTTTTAAAGTCTCGACAAAGGGCAAAACAATAACCTGTATTTGGATAGTTTTGGTATAAAAGTGTCGAAACACCTTGACAGAGGTGTTGGTTTAATAAAATAAACTGGCTATATTAGTGAAAACGGTCAAAGAAATAATACCAATTTTCAGACCGTCGGTTGAATACACAATCGCTACAGACTGGGTCACTAATGGGTATCTGCGATGATGCTTAATGTACAGTCGGAGTTCTTAGTTTTAACGATATTAGCACTTAGTTAGTTAAACTACTCAAGGCTCTAATTGAAATTTATTAGAAAGAGTGAAAAGGAATACACTTGAGGATTAATAAATAGATAGAGTACAAGGTTACTATATTGGTATATTAAACCTCTCACCGAGGAAAAGATATAGTAAATTAGAACTAGACAGCATTCCTGGGTTATGAACATAGCCCAAAATGGTTTAATATAAGTATTTCTGCTATTATTTTATGTCTCCTAGTGTCGGAGCTTGTATATTATTCTATACTTAAAAAAAGTAATGTATTAATATACCGGCCCTTGTCACTCGCTCCTCAGATAGGAGATAAAAGGAGGGATGTAAATACTATGAAAAATAAAAATATAATAATTTTCCTGGCTTGACGGCATGTAATAAGGAAATATACATTTTAAAAAGTCAAAGAGGTTATAGTACAATTCCTTTTTTGCCTCACAAGAATATAAAAATATTGAAACTTCTAGTTCTGAAAGATTAAATACAATAATTAAAGAATTAGGATTAAATCCTGTATATATTTTGAAAATTTAGAATCTGAAAATATTAGAACACAAATAATAAATGACACTAAAGGTTTAAGCGGTATATACATGATAGTTAACAAAATAACTAAAGATTACTATATAGGATCTGCGTCAACTAATAGATTTTATAGTAGATTCAGTAATCACCTTATTTTTTTTAGAGGAAGCAAAATAGTTAAGTCAGCAGTAAAAAAATATGAATTAAAAAATTTCGCTTTATAATATTAGAATTATATCCTAATGTTGTTACTAAAGAAAATAATAAAGAATTGTTGGATTTAGAAGATAAATATTTAAAATTGTTATTGCCTAATTATAATATTTTAACTGAGGCAGGTTCTAGTTTTGGTTATAAACATACTGAAGTTGACCGTAAAAAGATGAAAGATTTTTATAGCGATGCTAGACGAGAAAGGATAGGCAGTTTAAATAGAGGTAAAAAGTTATCTCCTGAAACAATAGAAAAAATTAGAGATAAAGCTTTAAATAGAACTCCTATGACAGATGAGACTAAAAAAAAATGTATTAGTCATACAAGACCTGTAGTTTTATATAATTTGAATGGAACTGTTTACGGTGAATATTCTACTATTATAGAAGCAGCTAAATCTATAAACTGTGGAGAAAAAACTATTAGAAGAGCATTAAAACAGAAAAAAGATTAGTAAAAAGACAATGAATAGTTAAAGATTTGTCAAGCAAATAGATCTTGTATATATTTATCTTATTCTCAGGCTTATTATATTTTTTTTATATTAAATTATAGTCCCGCGAGTAACAATATTTCTGCAATCTTTATAGAAAAAGAAAGATTAAAGTGGTATAATCCGACAGGGTTATAGAATAGTCTTTAAGATTATTCGGCGACATTAGTGAAAACGATCAAAGAAGTTTGAAAACTTTAAGATCGTCGGTCATATAAAGGATCGCGACAGACTGGGTCACTAATGGGTGGCTGAAATGCTGCTTAATGCACAGTCGAAACTTTTTGTTAATTATTTAACTAATAGAATATACGAATTTAAAGTTATTCTAGCTTATTATTGATATAATAATAAGTAAGTTTGTATGTTTTACCTTATGGTCAAATGAGTCTATGGGGTTTACTTATTAAGCCCCAAATATATAATATTTGTTTATTATTAATTTCTTTAGTACTTATAGTTCCTCTTGATTTTGAATTTTCTTCAAAGTAAGTAGACTTAGAGGTCTTTTAAGAATTGGTCCGCATAATAAAGATGTTTTATCTATTATATTTGGATCTCTTCTTGGAGATGCTCACGCTGAAAAAAGAGCTGGGGATTAGGTACAAGAATCAATTTTTATCAAGAAGCTGTTCATGTTGAATATCTTATTTCTTTACACAAACTTTTATCTAATTTAGGTTATTGTAATCCTAAAATACCTGTTTTAACAAGTAGAATAGGGCCCAAAGGTAAATTAAGAAAAATAGTTAGATTTAACACTTGAACTTACACAAGTTTTAATTGAATACATGAATTATGGTATAAAAATAACATTAAACAAGTCCCAGCAAATATTGCTGAATATTTAACTCCATTAGCTTTAGCAATTTGGATCATGGATGATGGTTCTAAAGTAGGAAAAGGGTTAAAATTTTCTACTAACTCTTTTTCCTATAATGAATGTTTAATATTAGTAAAAGCTTTAAATGATAACTTCAACCTTAAAGCTTCAGTTCAATCAGCGGGAAGTAAGGACCAATATGTTGTCTATATTTGGAAAGAATCAATGAATGATCTTAAAAATATAGTTTCTCCGTATATTATCCCTGAAATGAAATATAAAATAATTTAAAATATTATATATAGTTATATGGTCTTATATAAAGCAATTTTTACTAAAAATTTATAGATTTAGCCATATAGCAATACTGATGAAAACAGGTCAAAAATGTTTGTTTAGCATTAAGACCGTCGGTAGAGTAAACTATCGCTACAGACTGCTTCATCGGTGGGTATCTGAAACGATGCTTAATGTACAGTCGGAATCTTTTTTAATTAATAAAAAATATAGTAATCGCTATAACTTATTAAATAAAACACAAGGCTTTATACTGTATTAAATTACAATTATTTTTAATTAAAATAAGTATATTGCACATGGTTTGCTTGTTTTAAACATTTAAGCTTAATATAAAGCTAGAATAAGCAAATTAAAGATTTGGCAACAGTAATTACAAATTTATTAAGTGCTATCCCAGTATTTGGACAAGATTTAGTCGAGTTGATCTGGGGAGGGTTCAGCGTAGGAAATGCAACATTAAATAGATTCTTTTCATTACACTACTTATTACCTTTCTTATTAGCTGCTTTAGTAGTAGCTCATTTAATTGCTCCGTATGAAGGGCCTTAATACTACCTTACTAGTGTAGGTAGTTTTGAATTTAACTATATGCTGGGATATCCTAAAGTTTAATCTACGTATACGTAACAATGATTAAAATAGTAATGGACAATCAGCAGAAAACAAATTATTTTTAAAGATAAAAATTTTTGCACACCTCTTTCCCCCATAAAAACGGAGGATGGTGGATGAAGTATATTAATGCTACTTCTATAGTGAAATAAAAGTCTAAAAATAAGATTTCTCAGAGACTACAAGTTAAATATCAGTTATTTTTATTCTATAAATTTATGCTTAAAAATGACAAGATAGTGATATAGTCCTATACTATTCTTAAAGGAATAGTTTTATAGCGGAATATTTTTTTATATAACGGCTTATATTGTTTTAGGGTTCAATTAATTCGATTTTTCCATTCTACTTTATCAAACTATAGAATGAGTAAATTAGAAAGATCTAAATTAACTTTAGACGATCATTTAAAACAAGTATTAGTTGGAAATTTATTAGGTGATGCATATATGAGAAGATTTTCAAATAAGTCTAATTCTAGAATTATTTTTAGACAAGGTTCTAAAAATAAAGAATATTTACTACATTTATATAATATATATAAACAATTTGTATTATCTCCTCCAGCTATTTATTCTATGGTAGATGAATCTTCCGGTAAAACTAGAAATAATGTTAGTTTTGCTACTGTTTCTTTACCTTGTTTTAATAAATTTTATGATGAATTTTATATGGATGGAAAAAAAGTAATACCTGTAAATATAGCCGAAAACTTAACTGCAGTAAGTTTAGCTTATTGGATTATGGATGATGGTGGTTATACAGGTAGTGGTTTAAAATTGTATACTAATGCATTTAAATTAGAAGACTTAAATTTATTAGTTGATGCGATAAATAAAAATTTTTCCATTTCAGTAACAATTCATAAAAGTTCAATTGAGCACCAATACACTTTATATATTTCTAAGAAACAATTACCTTTAGTTATTGAATTAGTTAAAGAGTATATGCATCCTAGTATGTTATATAAATTAAATATATAATCCTCAATAAATTAAGCTTCATACACACGGTTCTAATAATCCTAATGGTATAAGTGCTAGTGGAGATAGAATTTCAATGCATCCATACTTTACATTTAAAGATCTAGTAACTATTTTCTTTTTCTTTTTAGTATTAAGTATAATGGTATTCTACTATCCTAATTTCTTAGGTCATAGCGATAATTATATACCTGCAAACCCAATGCAAACTCCTGCTTCTATTGTACCAGAATGGTAAAAAAAAGATGCCATGCTTAAGAGTAATCTTATGAAAAATTAACTTTACTATATGTTGGAAACTCCTAAAGATTTGAATACTAGCCTAGCGGAGAGTAACAATTTCAAATATGTAACAATGGATTATCAGCAGGAAATCAATTATTGTATCCTCAGAGATTATACGTAAAGCTTCTTAAATAAGTTCATTGCCCTTAAATTTGAAAATTATTTAAGAATGAAGATATTGTCCAACCATTATTAATACTAATGGGTATATTTTAGAATATAGGGGCCTATTTTTTATCTGACAACTTCTATAAGTTTATTTCACATCGACTCAATCACTAGAGACAAAAAATATTTTTCTTCTTCTACAATTTTATTACAAAAACAAAGTAATAAGAGACTTTGTAAAGTCGATAGATCAAAAATTATTATTAAAAGTCCTTTAGATGAGATTATTGTGGGTTTATTATTAGGTGATGGGCATATACAAAAAAGATCTATAATTGGTAATTCTAGATTTATTTTTGCTCAAAGTAGTTTAAGATTACAACATCTTAATTATTTTAATCATATACTAGAGTTATTTAAACCTTATCTATCTAAAAATTTTAACCTTAAAAATAGAAAATTTACAGATAAGAGAACTAATAAAATTTATAGTTCTGTTAGTTTTGCCACATTATCTTTACCATGTTTTAATGATTATAAAAATTTATTTTATAATTCGGAAAATAAAAAAATAGTACCTTCAAATATATCTCAAATTTTAACTCCATCCTCCCCTCCTCCCTTTTTCAAAGAAAAAGGGAAATAGGGAATAGGTTTAGCTTATTGGATTATGGATGATGGTTCTCTCCAAAATAAATGTTTACATTTAAATACTTATGGTTTTAAAGAAGAGGATGTTTTATTATTAAAACAAAATCTAGAAAACATGTTTGGAGAAAATTCTTTAAAATGTTCTATTCATAAACATCCAAAAGGACAAAGAATTTATATATGGGAAGAAAGCATGGTGCTATTAAAAAACAATATTTCTCAATATATGCATAAAGATATGCTATATAAAATAAACTCTTCCCCTAGGGTTATTAAACTTTAATATAAAATGATCTTTTACCTTTCTATGCTATTTTAAGATCTATACCTAACAAATTGAACTTCCTAGCGGTTTGTATAAATTCTACTATATGCTTGAAAGTTTTGTAATTCTAGTACTGTATTTATCAGTAAAAATCTAAGAATTTGTTTAAAATAACAAGCAAGTTAATTCTATCTCTTTAGCTTTGTAGACTCCTAGAGCATTAGCTCTACTTAAATGTTTACTATAGCGGAGTTAATATCTTCATCGACTATACGTAGAAATATAAATTATTAATTTATATAAGAAATAGTCAATAAAGGCTAGGTGAAAATATTGAAATAGTAGTACTCATTCTAATTTTTATCCTTATTTTTAAGAAAAATAAAAAGTTTTTACTTTTTAATTGTGAAGTTACAGATTCTAAAAACTTGTCTATTTCTTCTGCACGTGATTTACTGAAACAATGTAAAGATGATTTTAAATTACCTTCTAATTTCAAGGAGGAGGAATTTAGGTTGGTAGCAAATGGCTTTTTCCAGGCTGAAGGCCACATTTCTTGTCGTATTAGAAATAAATATTTTTCACCGGTATTTGTACTTAATCAAAATTTAAACCAAAAAAGTTTAGAATTTTTTTTAACATTATGGCATGTTTTAGGTCGTACCGGTTCTTTAACTTTAATTAAAAATAATTATGGTAAGATAGTTATACGTTTAGCCTCTGAAAATTGGGATACGATACTTAATATTTATGCAGAATATTTTAAATTTATTTATGGTGAGAAATATATTGCTTTCCAAAAATTAAGTAGTATTCGACATTTAACTTCTAAAGAATTAAGATTAGATCCTTCAAATCTCGCTCTAGCTACCAAAATTGTTTACAGTCTTTCAGCACACGGTACAGAAAAAAAATTATCTTTATCAGAGCAATTAAGTTTATTTGGTATTAGTCCAAGTAATATTGATATTCCTGATTACACAGATAATGATAATAAAGTATCTATACTTTTTATTATAGGTATGATTTTAGGAGATGGTACTTTACATTTAAGACTCAGAAAATCGGATAAAGGTTCGATTTGGCTAATACCTACTTTATTTTTGCCTCAGCTTAAAAATAAATATAGCGCTCATTTTTTTTATATTTTGGAGAGATTTTTTAAATCTCTTGATATTAAAGTTTATATTATAAACAATGCAAAAGATTCAGAAACTAAAGAAATTTTAAGTTCAAGCCTAAAGGTTGATACTAATTCTATCAAGAAAATGACTATTCTAAGTGTAGAAAGTATTCATTCTAT
This sequence comes from Lentinus brumalis, assembly GCA_001792895.1. NCBI lineage: Eukaryota > Fungi > Basidiomycota > Agaricomycetes > Polyporales > Polyporaceae > Lentinus > Lentinus brumalis. Next base: position 122,094 of record MARA01000062.1, on the reverse strand, counting down.
GTTTGAAAAGTTAATTCCTTTGATTTTACCTTATTCTCATTATTTTTATTGGAAATTTGAACAGTTTGAATTAATGTCACGTGTAGCACTGCTTGTCTCTAAGAAAGCACATTTAACTTTATACGGCTTTAAAACTATTATACTTATTATTTATAGTTATTCTAATAAGCGCTCTCAATCTAAAGAATTTTGGATTGAAGTTCTGGAGTCTTGGTTTAAATATCAGGCAGCTGAAAATAAATCAGGTGAACATATGATTCAAGCAGTATATGGACGTGGAACGTTAAAGCAAAAGATTATTGCTTGGAAATGTGTATTCCCTATAAATTCTAATTTAAATTCTCGTCAGTTTGGCTTTAGCAATGATATGGAATCGAGACTAGCTCTCTATAATTGTATTAAATATCGTGATTCAAATATAAAATATTGGGTAGATTCACTAAAATAAAAAAATATTTAATTTTTGTTGTAAAACATATAAAAATTAATACCCTTTTTGTTACAAGCCTTCTTATTATTTAATCAAGCATCTTTTTAGAGGTGTCTTTAAGATTTAAGCATAAAGCTCGTATTATTTATATATTAAATTTGAACCTTATTTTTTTTTAAATATTTATTTTTTTTTTAATGGTTAGGAGTAATCGCTATGTTTGGATCATTATTAATCTTATTAATATTACCTTATACGGATTTATCTAGAATTAGAGGAAATCAATTTAAACCATTTATGAAATTTGCCTTCTGGTTATTTGTAGTTGATTTTATTATTTTAATGTGGATTGGATCTCAACATCCAAATAGTCCTTATGTTGAAATAGGTCAAATTGCTACAGCTTTCTATTTTGGATGGTTCTTAGTTATTGTTCCAGTAATTGGTATTTTAGAAAATACTTTCATGGACTTAGCTACAGAAAATAAATAAATGTAAGTACCCCTTTCATAATTTTATTTAATAAAAGAGTACTAAAATAATATATATAAAAATAAAACGGTAGATGACAAATTGGCTAGTCGCTCCTTTTGGGTAGGAGATATATAGCGTGTTCGAATCGCGCCTACCGTATAATTTTTTTTTTATTTAATAGAGCGGTATTACCCTTTCCGCTCATACGTCGATTGGAGGCAGGGTAAGTGGTGTCATGGCAGAGTGGTAATTGCGGAGTACTGTTAATACTTATTTCAGAGGTTCAATTCCTCTTGACGCCTTTTAATTTTATAATTAAATCTTAGGTCATTTCTATAAACGACCTAGCGGGCCTAACCACTAAACCAGGTGGACAGGTCGACAGTAAAATATTACTAATTTTTAAGATGTAACTTAGGATACCTTTAATTTTTTTAAGTAATGATAAATATTCATGACTGTCCAAGTGACAAGGTATTAGCTCTTAACTTTTATGTCGTCAATCCGATAATTCGAATAGAGTAAATAAACTAAGTTCAAAATAATTATTTTTTTATAAAATTTTTAAATATGTTATCAATTTTAAATACAATATATAACGATGCACCACAACCTTGGCAAATAGGATTCCAAGATAGTGCTGCTCCAGGATTTACAGGAATAGTTGAATTACACAATACTATCTTTTTCTATTTAGTAGTTATTTGTGTAGCTGTATTTTGGGTATTAGGTTCAATTATCTATTACTTTAATACTAAAAATTCTCCTATTGTACATAAAATAAAGGGTTTTGTTAAATTTATCCGATTTTTTAATACATTACTTAAAACCTTTTATTTAATTTAATCTTAGGTCAATAATATAATTGTCCTAGCTGACCTATTCTGCTAGAATCTAGTGGATAGGTAAACAGTAAAAATTTCCCCATTTTTAAGATGTAACTTAGGATACCTTTATATTTTTAAGTAGTGATAAATTATCAAGATTGTCAAAGTGACAAGGTATTAACTATCAACTTTATTACGGTCAATTCGTTATTTAGAAAATAGTAAAAAAACTAAGTTCAAAAAAAATTTATTCTCAAATTTTTAAATATGTTAACAATTTTAAATAACTTTTTATTTGAAGTAACTTCAAATTTTTATATTCTTTTTGATTCACCTATCTTTAATAGTATACTTACTGTATCTATTTTAGTATTGATTGGTTTTATTTTTATCATCTGGTATTGGTGGCCGAATTATTAAAGGCGCTAAGGATGCCTCAGCTATAGGTGCTGGTGTTGCAAGTATTTACACAGCCTATAAAACAGCGAGTGGTGGAAATAATAATAATAATAAGGACGATAAGAAGGATGATAAGAAGGACGATACGAAGGATGATAAGAAGGATGATAAGAAGGATGATAAGAAGGATGATACTACTACTAATAGCTCCAGTAAAAGTTAATTCTTTTTTTTTATTTTCTATATTGTCTAACTTAGAAACAGGTAATAGTTCTTTAAATCAATTTGCTTTTGGTATTTTTATTTTAAGCATTACAGGTTTACTTTGTTTTTTAAATATTTCTTTTTATTTAATATCTTATTATTTAATTCAGAAAGGTAATTATGAAAACAAATATCCTAGGTTTAGAAAACTAATTAATTATTATAAAAATATTTCAATGTTTAATTTGACAATTGAAATAATTATATGTTTCATATGTTTACTTTCGTTAGTAGTATCATCATTTTTTTTTTTGTTTGTTTAAGTATATACACTTATCTTATTATTCCGTTTAATCATTTATATAAGTACCCCTCTCTTACTTAGCTAGCACGACAAAGCTAGACTTGGATAGAAGGAGAATTTAGAATGTTAAATTAGCCCCCAATTTTTTATTGTAAACATCTTTCTATATGCTGGAAGTTCCTAAAGCTAAATTTACCTTCAAGTCCTTGACGGTTAAAATAATTTAGATTATACAATGGATTATCAGCAGGAAATATTGTAATTCCTTAGAGACTATGCGAAAGAAATTTAGAGAACCGATCTAAATATAAAATATAGTCCAAACCAATTAGAAATAATTCGGTAAAATTGTAACTTAACATTCTTCCCTCAACACTTCTTAGGTTTAGCTGGTATGTTCGAAATAACATCTTGTACAAATGAAAATATTATTTTATCTGCTATTTCTCTTTTCCCTTTGGGCCCTTTTATAAAACCAATCTTTTTAAATGAACCTGTGAGAGTTTATTATCCTAAATTAAATAAAAATCTTATTGGTACTGATAATAGAAAAAGAGTTGTTATCTACCAGTGGACTAATTTAATAAATGGCCAAATATATATAGGTAGTGCTTCTACAGGTTCTACAAGATTGCTAAGTTACTTTAACCCAAATGTACTTTTAAGAAATTTACCAATATATAACAGCTTAAGAAAATATGGGCATAATAATTTTTGCTTAGCTATTTTAGAAGATTTAGGATCATTGCAACAAATATCAAAAAAGTTTATATTAGAAAGAGAACAATTTTACTTAGATATTTTATTTACAAAATATTTAGATAGAAAATTAAATCTTTCTCCTACAGCAGGTACAACTTTAGGTTTTAAACATAATTCTATTTTTAAATTAAATAGGAAAGGTAGCTTAAATCCTCGGGTAAAACTTTTTCTCATTCCCCTATTTCCCTTTTTCTTTGAAAAAGGGAGGAGGGGAGGATAGTTTATTTCAATGCAAACAAGAGATAAAAAAGGAGTAAACAATCCTATGTTTGGCACTAAAAAATCTCCTACAACTATTGCTAAATTACAAAAATTAGTTTATGTTTATGAAGCTGAAACTCTAAAATTTATTGGTGTATTTCCTACAGTTGAGTGCATTAAACATTTTAAAAAGGGTAAAGATACTTTAACTAAATATTTAGATAGCAAACTTCCTTTCTCCTCCCCTCCTCCCCGAGGTCGGCTGGTCGGCTAAAGGAAAAATATTTTCACGAGTACAATTAGATTAATTTTTCATGCCTCTATGGTAGAAATTAAAGATACCATTAGTAAATTGGGTGAATTGCAAGAACATCCTAGAACTGTGGGTGCATAAAATACACTATTCTAGGACAATTTGCAGCGAAGTTTATTTCAATACCTCCACAGGTATAATTTTTATTTAATTAAGTTCGCTTTTAATACTTGTGGTGTAGGAATAAAAACGTTCAACGACTAGCAAGTGAGTAGTATTAACAATAATCTTGCACTCTATATTTTATACATTAATATAGTTAGCGCCCAATCATCCCTTAGTAAATTAAGGTACAAATAGGGATGAATGACATAGTCTGAACCTTTTACTTATTATAGCACAAATAACAAGTAGAAATTTTATAGGACTTATATTTATTATATTTTTAATATTTTGTTCCTATATATTTTCCGTATGGAAAGGAGTCTTAATTACGTCTTATAAAGATGTGTTTTAAGGATTAACACAATTGATGCCAAGAAGAATCCCAGATTATCCTGATGCTTTTGCAGGATGGAACGCTGTTTCAAGTTTTGGATCATTAATTTCTGTAGTAGCTACAGTATTATTTGGTTATATTATTTATGATATCTTTGCTAATGGTAAAGCTGTAAATAATAATCCTTGGTTAGTACCTTCATACTTTACTTCAATTAATGAATTTAATAATGAAGCACAAACAGCTAATACATTAGAATGGGCAGTAGCTAGTCCTATTCCATTCCATGCATTTAATATGCTACCTGTACAATCTTAATAATTTAATTATAGGATTACATTCCCCTTCCCCTCCCATTTTTAATATTAATCTTATTAATTAATACTATTCCTTATTCTTTAGAATATTCAGTCTTTAAATATACTTAATTTTCAAAAATGAAAATTATTAATTCATTAAATAAAAATGAATGTTTTTTTTTTATTATATTATGCTTATATCATTGTTAATTGTGCCTTTAATCGGGTCTTTATTATTATTATTAATTCCAGAAAATAACCCCAAAAAAGAAGAAAAAATGAAAGTAATAGCTCTTTCAACATCTCTGATAAATTTATTTATCTCTATATTACTATGGATTCAATTTGATTCAAGTATAAGTGAATATCAGTTTATATTAGAATTTAATGAGTTAAGTTTCTGTCATTTTAATATAGGAGTAGACGGGATTTCATTATATTATGTGTTATTAACAACATTTATAACACCTATAGCCTTATTATCAAATTATAAAAATATTTATAAAAATGTAAAATATTTTTTAATATCTTTTTTAATCTTAGAAACTTTACAAATTGCATTATTTGTAGTTCTAGATTTATTTTTATTCTATATTTTCTTCGAAAGTGTATTACCTATATTATTTATAATTATAATAGTATATGGTTCAGGTGTAAATAGAATTAGAAGTGCTTTATTATTCTTTTTATATACACTAGCTGGTATAACATTTGAAGTGCCAGCTCTAAATCTGGCTATATGCTGGAAACACTTTCTTTATATTATATTAGAAAGTCAATCAGCAGGAAATCTATTATATTATAGTGTAATAGAGATCCTCAGAGAATACACGCCAGAAATAGTCTGTTGTAATAGTTTTTTAATATCACAAAAAACCGAAAATTTGAATCATTTAACTAATAATTTTAAATTTAATAGTTATTTGACTGGATTAATCGAAGGTGATGGATGTATACATGTACCAAAATCTGAAAGGTCTATTAAAGGGAAACTAAATTATCCTTCAATTCATATAGCCTTTCCCTTGAAAGATTTACCTTTAGCATTAATAATTCAAAAAAATTTAGGTTTTGGCTCTATAGTTCGTCAGAAAGGAGCAAATGCTTATTATCTTATTATTAATGATAACAAAGGAATAATTACTATGGTTAATTTGTTAAATGGTAATATGAGAACTTCTAAAATTTATAGTTTATATAATTTAATTAATTTTCTTAATTTGAAAAATAATGAATTAAATTTAGTTAGATTACCTTTTTGCACTAGCCCTTTAGATTCTGATGCTTGGTTATCAGGATTTATTGAAGCTGAGGGTCATTTCAGTGTTAGAGCTACTACAACTGGGAAATATCCTAAAGTAGAGTGTAAATTTGAAATAGTTCAAAGCCAAAAAAATTCATTAGGCCAGGGACAATATTCCGTTTTATCTGAGTTATCAGAATTTTTAAAAACTCCCATTAAAACTTTTAAACAAAATACACCTCATCCTCAATACAGACTACGAACTTCAAATTTAGAAAGTAATTTGTTATTAATAAATTATTTAAATAATTATCCTTTATTCGGTTCAAAGTTTCTAGACTTTACAAGTTGGTCAGAAATTCTTGATTTATTCCGTTCTGGTTTTAAATATTCTAATGCTGATAATATTAGCAAAGTTATTAAACTTAAATCCGAAATGAATAATAATAGAACCTTATTTAATTGGGATCATTTAAATAAATTTTACAACTTAGACTATTAAGATATATTCCAAACTACTATGTGAATAGTAGAGTGTATACTCTAAATATATTTTATATATTTTTAAGAATACAACAAATTATTTTAACTAGGGTACTAAGGGACCTTATTTTTATTGTTAGTATTCATGGGACCTAGTCTCGTTTACCAATATTTTTGTCTTTATTTATGTTATTAGCTATACTTCAAATATATAGTTATGTTGGTTCTACTGATTTCCAATTTATTTCATTAAATGAAATAAGTTTAGAAAGTCAAAAAATTTTATGGTTAGCCTTCTTCTTAGCCTTTGCTGTTAAAACACCATTATGGCCATTAACAGGTTGGCTTTATAGAGCTCATGCTGATAGTCCTTTAGCAGGATCTATTTTATTAGCAGGAACTATTTTAAAATTTGCAACCTACGGATATATCAGAGTTTTAATTAATTTATTACCAGATGCTTCTCATTATTTTGGACCATTAGTGCAAACTATTGCTGTAGTTACTTTAATTTATTCATCTTTAGCTACTATAATTCAACAAGATACTAAATCTCTAATAGCTTATTCAAGTATAGCACACATGAGTGTAGTTATATTAGGTTTATTTTCTAATACTATTCAAGGTATTGAAGGTGCTATTTTATTATCTTTAGCTCACGGTTTTGTTTCTCCAGCTTTATTTATTTGTGTAGGTGGTGTAATTTATGAAAGAACTGGTACAAGAATTATTCACTATATGAGAGGTTTAGTGACATTTATGCCTGTATTTACTATTTTATTCTTTATATTTACTTTAGCTAATACTGGAATTCCTTTATCTTTAAATTTCTTAGGGGAACAATTATCTTTAATTGGTATATGGAATAAAAGTCCAATAATAGCAGCAATAGGTGCAACAGGTATTGTATTTTCTGCTTGTTATTCTATCTATTTATATAATAGATTATCTTATGGATTATATTCTCCTCATTTAAAACCTGTTCAAGATATTACTAGATTAGAATTTAATTTATTAATAGCTTTATTAATACCTACTATCTTATTTGGTATCTTCCCTAATGTCATATTAGATTCTCTTCATTTAGCTGTAAGTACTTTATTATATAATATATAATTTAGGAGTTTTAGGCTATCCCCTCCCTTATTTTTTTTTTCTGTAGGGTAGGGCCCCGGTAAAAGGTTATTAAAAATATCTTTTTACCTATTATTATACATTCCCCTATAAAAATGAGTATGATCAAATAAAAATGTAAAAGAGTATTAAAAAGCCTGGCGGCATAAGGGGATATCTGATAATTGGTAATCAATTGTAGTTGCATTACAAGTATGATAGTTCGAGTCTATCTATCTCCAATACTATATTAAATTATAGCCAGGTGGCCTAAAGTATTCATATTTATTATTTTTTTTCTTATCCTAACTAGGCTACTAGGATAGGATAATTAAATAAAAATGATGAGAGCTTCAGTTGCTTAATGGTAAAAGCGTTAATTTGAAGCATTAAAGAAGTGAGTTCAATTCTCTCCTGAGGCACATCTAACCCGCCATATCTCTTATTTTTATAAAATTAATTTATAAAAGTAAGTTAGCCAAAATAGTTTAAATGGTTAAAACGGATTCCTTGTAAGAATCTAATACTGGTTCAATTCCTGTTTTTGGCTTATGAGTTGTAGTTTAATTTGGGAAAACACCATTTTTTGGTGGTGGCTTATATCAGTTCGAATCTGGTCAACTCAGTTGTACTTAGTCGTCCTAGCTGGTTTCAGGGAAATAGTTTAGTTAATATGTTAGGAAGCAGAACTCGATTGGTTGAGTGTCTCCCTTTTAAGGAGAATGGTCTTGGTTCGAGCCCAAGTGTTTTCAAACATCCTTGTGCCAACCTATTATCAAGCGTGGAAAGGAGTAGGAGTTGACGATATATAATTAGGTACATTAAGGGCAGGTGATCCGATTGGTAATGGTGGTTTTCTGTAAAAAAATTGGTTTATACCGTAAAAGGTTCGATTCCTTTACTGCTCATTAAATATTCTAGCTTAACCCTCTCCACAACTAAAATGGAGAGGTTAGATAGTAAAAATAAAAGACTGTAGCATAATAGGTTAATGCAATTCGCTCATAATGGATCTTATAAGGGTTCAATTCCCTTCGGTCTTATTTAATTATAAATATTTTTACTAATCAAGATAAACACATTTTATAGGGCATTTGGTCGAGTCTGGTTTATGGCGCTTATCTTGAAAATAAGTACTTCTAAAAAAAGTCGTGAGTTCAAATCTCACAGTGCCCGATTCAACCTCAATAAAAATTATATTTAAATTTAGTTGGGTTTGAAAATATTGATTCTTGCCGACCTTTCTACTTCGACATAGCATGGTAAAAGTAGAGGTTATTTTTTAATCACTTTTTTACTTTAAAGCTAATCAGAATTAATTATATTTAAATAGGATACAATATTTATTTATTTGTAATATTCTTGCTATTTTAACTATATTAGCTTAATACTTTATTTATTAAATATAAATGTATCCTTTATATTAAACATTATATTTTCTCTTCTAATCTTGAAGAGGTAAAACGCATGTATATTACTATAAATACAATGGATAAATAAAGTAGCTATATTTTTATAGCTTCTTAAAACATTTTAAATTTTAAATTATATTCGTATGAAAAATAATCAATCTTTTTTACCCATTAATAATCATTATTCTACTATAGATCTATCTACACTATCAGCTCCTTATAAAAAAGTAGCAACTAGTTCTTATGAAGGAAAAAGAAAAGGTCTGGAAATATCTTCAATTTTAGAAATAGAAAAATATAGTAAACAACTATTAAATAACCCTCAAAGTAAAGAATCTCTTATTTTAGAATCCAAAAAAGTTGGAGTAACAGAAATAAAAGAAATCCCAAGTAAAACTAGTTACTATGAAAAAATAGATATGTTAAGTGTACCTAAATCTTCTAAGGCAGCCAAAGAAAATGAAATGCAAACTATTATTCAAAAATATTTAAAATCATTTACTACTTTAGATATAGAATTAGCTCAAAATCAAAGTATTTTATATGAATTTAATTCTAAAACTTTAAATTCTAAAATCTTAAATAAAAACGTATATAAAATATTAGAATATTCATTCTTTGAAATGTCTAGTGTAATAAGTACACCTTATTTCCACGTAACTCCTAAAAATGTCATTATAAACTTATTTTATTTTGTTATTAATAAAGAACTTTCTAATAAAAATTTTTTAAATTTAAATTTAAATAAATTACAAGGTTTATCTACTAAATTAAGTAAATTTTTTAAAAAACCAATAAAATTAGATTTAACTCAAATATATTCGGTAAGTAATAATAGTCAAATTTTAGTACATATTTTAGGTAAATTAGGATTAATGAGAAAAAATTCTTTTACTAGAATTATTGGTAGATTTTTAAAACACCAGTCTAATAAACTATATTTTAGAAAAAATCAAAATAAATTATCTAAATTTTCTACTTTATTAACTGGAGTTAATATTAAATTAGGTGGTAGATTAATGAGAGGGAAAATTGTACCTAGAAGATCAGTAAAAAAAATTCAATATGGAAGTTTAGCTAGAAGTAAATCAAATTATGTAACTACAGCTAGACTAACTCAGAAAAACAAAAGAGGTTCATTTAGTTTTACTGTTTCTATAGGACATAAATTTTTTTAATTTTATCCCCTTCTTCTTTTTATTTTTTAAGTTTTTTTTAAAAGAGTCCATTAATATTTAAATTTTTTATATTAATGATTGAGGTATCTCTTTTATACCTTTTTCCTACCCTGCCTAGGTGGCATGGAAGCTTTTTTTTTTGGTTAAACCTACTTGATATAAATAAATATCTTGTCTACGACCGTATTAATTTTTACATTAATTAACCTTGGTCAAATATTAATATTTTACAATATGAAAAATTTCTTAATTGATTTATTATCCTTTGCTGCACTATTTTCTAGTGTTTTAGTTATTACTTCTAAAAATCCTGTAATTGCAGTGATTTTCTTAATTTCAGTATTTGTTAATGCTGCCGGATATTTAATTTTATTAGGTATAGGATTTATAGGTATTTCTTATATCATAGTTTATGTGGGAGCTATTGCAGTATTATTCCTTTTTGTTATAATGATGATTAATATTAAATTAACAGATATTTTAGAAACAGGTTCTCAATATACTAAAAATTTACCTTTAGCATTATCTATAGGTTCATTGTTTATTTATGAAATATACACTATTCTTCCTTTCAGTTTTAATAATGTGTCTAATACTATATTAGATTTATTAATTAAAATTAATGGTTTTATTTTAAATTATGAAATTTCAATGAGTGAATGGGTTAATACTGCATTTAATCCAGTAATAGCAGATACTGCTTTAACTCCTTTCTTACAAATTGAAGCTATTGGACAAGGACTTTATACTTATGGAGCTTCTTGGTTAATTATTACTAGTGTTATTTTATTATTAGCTATGATAGCACCTATATTTATATCTAAAACTAAAAAATCTACTCAATCCTCTCACTAGGATACAACTAACTCGTTTTCCCCTAGACTTCAATCTAGTGAGGAAAGAAGTATAGTTATAAAAGAGTCTGTCATTATCTCAATATATTTGTTTGCAAAATGCAAGAGATAGTTCTTAATTTTAATAAGAGCACTATTTTTACTAAATTTTAATTTATGCCACAATTAATTCCTTTTTATTTTTTAAATCAATTATACTTTTCATTTATAGTATTATTTGTTTTAATTTATATCTTATCTAAATATTTTTTACCTTTATTTACTTTACAACAAGTAATTAGAACATTTATTGTTAAATTAAATAATAAATCTTAACTTGATAAACCCCTCCTCCTTGTCACGGTTAACGTAGATATACGCAATAGTAACTATTAATAAGGATGTGATATAGTTTTTATTAAACAGCAAAAATAGATATTTCTTAAACAAAAATTTTTTTCCTAGGAATAGTTTTCATTGGTAAGTTAAAACGATTGCTAATTGTTCGGGTAAAACCCTTGGAGGTTCGACTCCTCTCTATTCCGATTTACTTGATAAAATCTATTCATTTACACCCTTCTGGTTAGAAAAGGATAAATAACATAATAGATGAAACAAGGAGCAATGATCTTTTTAAGTCTCTTAATTTTAATAGTGGCAATTGCCCTTCCTTCAATCAATCAAAATATAAGATCAATCTTATATGTAAGAATATCTTCTATAATATTTATCTATGCCGGAGCATTAGCTTTAAATGCTTTCTATATTCAGTCAATTGGATCAGGTATAGGTGTATATAGTGGATTATTCCAAGTAACAACCATTTCTCAATTATTAGATGTCGTAATCTTATTAATAGGGAGTCTAATCTTAATATCTTGGCCTACTAATAATATCGCTCAGACGTCAGGTAGCGGAAATAAAATAACAAATATAATACCATATGCCGGAGAATATTCTTTAATTGTATTATTTAGTACATTTGGAGCCTCTTTATTAGTATCTTCTGCTGATTTAATCTCAATGTACCTAAGTATAGAATTACAATCATTTGGAGTGTATATTTTAAGTACATTATTTAAAGATTCAGAATCAGCTACTTCAGCAGGGTTAAAATATTTTTTATTAGGAAGTTTATCTTCATGTATCATCTTATTAGGAAGTGGATTAGTTTATACTTATTCCGGTTTAACTAATTTAGAAAGTATATATAATTTAATCAGTGTAAGTGAAAATACTCAAATATTACAAGGATTAACTTTAGGTATAGTATTAATAATAGTAGGTTATTTATTTAAAGTATCTGCGGCACCATTACATAATTGGGCTCCAGATGTTTATGATGAAAGTCCAACTATAGTAACAATATGGTTAACAATAATGCCAAAATTATCAATATTAATATTCTTATTAGAAATCCAAAGTCAAATAGGAAATAGTTTATTGACAGTCTTTTCTTTAACATTAAAAAATTTATTGTTAATAAGTTCATTATTATCTTTATTAATAGGAACTATAGTCGGTCTAGCTCAATCAAGAATAAAAAGATTATTAGCATATAGTACTATTTCTCATATTGGTTTCATTTTATTAGCTTTAGCTATAAATACTGAACAAGCTATAGACTCATTCTTATTCTATATTATACAATACTCTATTACTAATTTAAATACTTTCTTAATATTAATAGCAATAGGTTATATACTAAAAAATAATAGTAAATCTATTTTAGGTTCATTCCAAGATATTAAATATATTACAGAACTTAAAGGTTTATTCTTTAATAATCCTTTATTAAGTTTAAGTTTAACTATTTGTTTATTTAGTATGGCTGGAGTACCTCCTTTATTAGGTTTCTTTTCAAAACAATTTGTTTTATATTCAGCAATGCAAAGTGAATATTATTTTATGGGTATAATAGCAATCTTAGTAAGTGTGATAAGTGCTTCTTATTATTTAAAAATTATTAAAGTATTACATAGTAGTGCATCTAGTGACAATAACAAAGAAATCATAGAAGAAACTAAAGAAAATATAAGTTCACCTACACTGGGGAATGTTCATAGTTTTATGATTTCAACTTTAACTTTATTTATTTTATTTTTTATTCTTAAACCTTCAATATTATTAAATAGTACACAAATACTAGCTTTATCTTTATTTTATTATTAGTATGAGTAATATTTTAATGTTATTTATTTTTGTTCCTATTTTATCTGGAATTTTATTAATTTTAAATTTCTTTTTAGCACCACATAGACCTGATGAAGCTAAAGTATCTGCTTATGAATGTGGATTCTCACCGGTTTATGGTCAAACTAGAAGTACTTTTCAAATTAACTTCTTCTTAGTTGCCTTATTATTTCTAATATTTGATTTAGAAATATTACTACTATTTCCTATCGCAGTTACTTTATATCATGTGAGTGTATTTGGATTTTCAGTTGTATTAATATTTTTTACTGTTTTAACAATAGGGTTTATTTTAGAAATAGGAACTGGTTCAATTAAACTGGTTTCAGAGGATAGTTTAAAATTATCCCATAAAAAAAGTTTATTTTTTGATAACCCCCTTTTAAATAAAATAAATTATTTCCCGGCCAATATTGTTAACCCCAAAGATTTGAAAAATTTAATCATTTTAAATATTATTCTACATCAGCATCTCAAGAAATATATAACCATAAAAGTGATTTCTTAAATTGGTTTTCGGGTTTTACAGACGCTGAAGGTCATTTTAGTATAGTTATACATAGAAATAGAGACGTGGGATTTAGATTTGTAATAGTATTGCATTCGGATGACATAGAAGTATTAAAATATATTAAATCTTAATTAAGTTCTTTAGTTTGTAAAGAAGTAGGTATTATTCATAGATCTAAAACTAAAAATTTAGTGTCATATACTATTCAAAATTTTGATATAATTAAAGAATTTATTATACCTATTTTTAATACTTATACTTTAAGAACAGCTAAGTACTTAGATTTTAAAGATTGGGAAAAGGGTGTATTTTTAAAAGTTAATTCAAATTTATCAGATGATACTTTAACACAAATATTAACACTTAAAGAAGGGATGAATAGAGGTAGAACTTTAGTAAATAATGATCATTTACCAGATCACTGTGTTAATCCGCCCCTTCGGGGGGTTAATAGGATTTTGTGAAGGAGATGCATCTTTCTTTTTTACAAAGTCTTATTTATATCCTAGATTTTCTATTACTCAAAATAATAAAAGTATTAAAATTATGAAACTTATAAGTAATTTCTTCTTGAATTTACCTGTAAATCAGCCTAATCACATTTTCCACGTCGAGGGTTTTTTAAAATAAAAATTTAAAACTTAAAAAATATAAGTTATAAAATAATGATTTTTTAATTAATTTTAGAAATAAAATAGATTTAGTTTTTCAATAATAGATATATTTATTTATAAAATTTTACCTTTTTTTAAAGTAATAAAATTTTTAGTTGGAAAGGTTTAGATTTTCTAATTTGGTCTATATTACTAAAATTGAGATATTTAGGTTATCACAATGCTGGTTCTATAAAATCGGTATTGCTAGAACTAGTTGAAAATATGGATAAAGCTAGATATTTAAATCAAAACTATATGCTACAAACGGCTGAATTAATAGATAAAATAAATAAATTCATTAATACTTTTCCTTTAGCCGACCAGCCGACCAGCCGACCAGCCGACCTCGGGGAGGAGGGGAGGAGGGGTGGAGGGTGGAGAAATAAATATTTTAAATTAGTTAAACCTTTAACTATTACTGTTAAATATTCTATATTTGAAAATGACCCGCCCTAAAAAAATTTTTTATGTTTACGAAAAAAATAATTTATTTAAAGGTTCACCATTTTCTACCATAAGATCTGTAGCACAAGCTATTAATTCTATGCCAAGTAAAATAAAAATTAAAAAATTATTAGATACTAACAAATTATTTAAAAATAGGTATAAATTTTTTTCTAAACCTTTAAATAATACTTAATATTTAATTAATTAATTTACTACTTAAAGTTTACTTTTTTTTTGCCTATAATTTATAACAGTTTTATTTTAGGGTTTAATAGAGAGAAAAGTAAAAATAGTTGAATTAAATATTTATTCTTTTAAGAATAAAAATAAAAAATGAAAGATGTAATGGTTCTTATAAATCAGAAATAAAAAAAATCTATAATAGTCTTATTTTAATAAGCTGAACATGAGGGTATAGATTAAAAAAAAAATATTTACATGGCTTAATTAAAATTTTATAATTAGCTAAAAACTCTAGATTTATTTTATCAAACCGGGTATTTTAAAATACTCTAGGTTATATTTATTTTTAAATTATATAGAATATCTAATAATTACCTTTGCTACTACATGCTTTAGTCTAGTAAGAAAGATAGGTATTATATTTGTTTTAGAAAAGATCGAAGATATAAATATATATAAAGGGGAGTAATTAAAAAAAATTTTTTTTTTAAGAATAATGATACCGTCTAAGTTATAAATGAAAAATAATAAATAAATAATAAGATAAATAATTAGTTATGGCTAGTAAAATAAGTAGGCAAATAAAAACTAAATAACTTGATTTATTAAAATATAAAAACCTAGTTTAATATATATTATATTGTGACACTAGAAAAAACTAACCTTATTTTGTTTTAAGGTGGTCAAACCATAAAACAAAAAGTCATACCCCCCAAATAATAAAACTAGAAGCCCTATTGACAAAGCTGTTTCCGGCTTCCAAACGGTTCCTACTCTATCTAACGGTTACTAATAGCCTATTCTTTGTCGTCTTTAATATCCTGTACCAAATATTTTAAAGCTAAAAAACTAATAACCAACCTATAAAATAAAAATAAAAAAGCTATAGTAAACACGGAATAATAATAATATGTATTTATTAAATTTGAAGCTAAACCGCTTAATGCTATATAAACACAAATATAACCAGTTGTTTTAAATATTGTTATAGGTATAGAATTATCTAACTTTGATAGAGATTTAGGTAAGACCGGTGATCATAAACCTTCTTTAAGAGATGTAAAAATTAAAGACAGTAGAGTATTCTTATTATTTTTTGTTTTAAAAAAAAAAGAAGAAAGCAATAGCATATTATAATTTAACTCATTTAAAGATGGTTGTATAATTGTTACTTGGAATAATCCACTATATACACCTATACCTGATCCAATTGACTGAATATAGAAAGCATTTAAAGCTAATGCTCCGGCATAGATAAATATTATAGAAGATATTCTTACATATAAGATTGATCTTATATTTTGATTGATTGAAGGAAGGGCAATTGCCACTATTAAAATTAAAAATAAAATGAATAAAATCATGCTCTTTTAAAGAAATTTATATAAAAAAAAAAATCTATCCACTTAGAAAAAATTTAGATAATACAAAATTATGATATAATAGTAAATAATATTATAAATATAAGGGGGTTATTATTAAATTAATTTTAATCTTTCTTTATCCTTAGATAAATAACTGTTTATTAAGTAAGTATCTTTATTAAGCCAGTAAGATTTTATTTTAGGTATTAATACTGTATTAAAAGTTTTTTTTTTCTTTACCTTTATAGATATCTTTACTTTCTAATATATATTCTATTATATTTTTCCATTTAAAATAATTAATAGAATGTACTCCTAGTGTAGGATAAGATTCAAATAAAGGTATAATAACTTTTATTAAATCCTTCTTACTTGCAACTCTATAATTTATTTCATCTGGTCTAGTCTTGCTACTTCCTAGATACCCAACTTTAAATTTTTTTTAAAAATGGACTCTAATAATAGTTTATTATGAATATGTTGACTTATTAAAAAAACTGTTTGGCCAAATCCTGTTTGAAAACTATTAGGACCTGTAACTACTGAAAAAGAACCATCTCCTTATACAAAACCTGCAATGTAGTGACCATCAATATTACTAAGATGTTCCTCAGGTAATTTATATTCTAATTTAAGGTTATTAAGTTTAGATTTTCTCTCTCTCATTCTTTCTATTAAAGAAATTCTAGAATTTAAATCTTTATTTAATATAAAATCTTTAAACCCATCTCTCCAATTTACATAATCATAGTACTTTGTACCCTTTAAAGAGTAAGAATCAAATAAAGGTAAAATTTTGTTTTCTATCACTTCTTGACTTGAGATTTCTAAAGTAAAAACTTCAGTTTCTCTGCTTAAAAAATAGAACCGGATCCAAAATAGTTTCTAATAGCACATAATAATACTATGTCTAAATATTTAGAACTTAATCTAAATCTAAACTAAGGTAATATTTTGGGATTTTTGTTTATAATTATATCAAAATTACCCTCTGCCTCTGTAAAACCTACAATAAACCAAGGAGAAAAAGAATATGTAGAATTTAATAGTTATACTGGTAATTTAATTTCTTTATAATTATCCAATATTTCCTTACTATTAATAATCATAGGTTTTAAATTATTATTTGTCCTTCCCATAGTAGAAAATTGTAAAAGTTGTAATCTAGAAGTATTAAATTTAGTTCTATTTTGATGATAAATTGTATTTTGCCATAAAAAAGGTTTAAAATTTAAAGGGGTTACTATATTAGTATAATTTAATAAATTATCCCCTATAACTCTTATTTTATTTTTAGAGTTAAAAATAAATAAATAGTAAAAATACAGTATTATAATTAATGCAAATATATTACATCTTTAATATAAGAACAAGTTAAAATTGTAAATACATAAGCTTGAATTACAGATACCGCTAATTCTAGTCCACATATAGCCAAGAATAAAGAAAATGGTATTAAAGTAATTATAGCGGCTAGCACTCCAGCACTAAACATTTTATATAAAAATGTAGATAATATTTTCATTAAAGTATGTCCTGCTACTACGTTAGCAAATAATCTGATTCCTAAAGAGAAAGCTCTAGCTAAATAACTAGTTAATTCAATTAATACTAATAAAGGAACTAAAGCTAAAGGTGTACCAGAAGGCACAAAGTATGCAAAGAAATGTAATCTATGAATACTTAAACCTAAAATAGTTACTGCTATTAATATAGTAAAAGATAAACCAATACTTACTATAATAGAAGTAGTAATTGTAAATGAATATGGGATATTACCTGTTAAATTAGCTATTAAAATGAAAAAGAATATAGAATAAATAAATGGTAAATAAATTTCTTTACCTAATTGTTCTCTTACCATAGAGTGGATACTAGCATATAGACTTTCTAATGCTATAGACCATTTACTTGGCACTAATTTAATTTCATTATTACCTGCATAGTGTATTCCAACTATTAATAATAATACTAAGATAGAATATAATCCTAAGTTAGTTAAAGTTATATTTAAATAACCTAAAATAGGTGCATTTATACCTATTAAATTTGTAACTTCGAATTGTTCTAAAGGTGAATTTACAAATGTTAAATTTGAATTAATAAACATTTTTTTTTTATATTTTTTTTATTAGATATGTTATATATAATATATAAAAATTAATAAATTTTTATTACATTTTTATAATATACATATATAAGCTTTTTTTTATTTGGAAAGATACTTTTATTAAAAAATTACAGTCTAGAAATAAATGACGGACTACTTATTTTTTAATTGGTTTAGAAAAAAAAATAAAAACAAAAATTTTTTGTTTACAAGCTACAATTAATATAAAGATATAAAAATTTAAGTTTTAAAAACTAAAACTTAAAAATAAGTTTAGTGGCCTTGAAAGGTATTTTTAAAATATAGGGTTAAAAGGGTTTACAAAGTATACAACAACAAAAAAAAAATTTTGTTTTTACGAGCCCTTCCAGATTCGAACTGGGACCACCCTAATCGACAATTAGGTACTCTACCAATTAAGCTAAGGGCCCTTCATTTTTATTTAAAAGAGTATTTTTATTTTTTTTTATAAATCTCCTATACTTATTTTAAGAGCGTAGTATCAATCGGTTAGTATGACGATCTCCAAAATCATCGGTAGGTGTTCGAATCACCTCGCTCTTGTTTATAAGTCCTTGTAGCCTTTAGGCTAACTAAAAACTAAAAAAATGGGAAGAAAATAACTTTAATGTTAAAAAAAAATGCACTATATTTTATACGAGTAATCAGATTCGAACTGATGATAACTACTTGGAAGGTAGAAGTTATACCAACTTAACTATACTCGTTTTTTTTTAATGATTCTTTTATTAAAAAATTACATACTAAACATATAATAATTTAAAGATATGGTGGTTTAGGATATTTTTTTAATCAACAAGATAAGCTTAATGTTTGTATACTCTCATTAAAACAAAGAAATTTATTTATATAAAAGGTCTATTTTTTTTTTTAATAAAACACTTTAGTTGAAATATCTATTGAGATTAAATCTATTTTTAATAATAGTTAATTACTTAAATCATATTTACTTTTAATAAGGGTAAATATAATTTACATTTTAGATATTAATTTTTAATGTATTTCTTCTTCCCTTAAAAATAAGGTAAATCATTTAATGTTGGAGATAAATCTTTTTTTTTTTAACAGAATTGCTAAAGAAGGTAATATATAACAAATATAACGGTATCATTTTAAATACTTTGAAGGTATCACCTTAGATGAATATATCAAATAAGCTAAATAATTTACACAATACAAATGCACATTAAAGAGCAAACTATTAAATACTGTTCACAAGATTGTATTACTTTATATTTAGTATTAGAAATTTTCTTCTAGAAGAACTATTAAGCTACTAGAGTTATTGGGGGTAATTATGCACCACTACCAAGTTTAGCTTTTACAAATTATAGAAAAAAAAATTATATGCTCGAAGATCAAAATATTCCTTGTTTTAAAGGTAAAGTCTATAAATAGATTAAACAGGGATATAGTTGAGGTGCAGTTGATATTTATATTCTATAAGGATAAAAAGTATATAGATAAGTTGTTAATTCAATATATCCTACTATTATAATAAATAAACCATACCCTGTTGATCAACCTCCTATATTGAAAGTTGAAGAATCACAAATCATTAACAACCTTTACAATAAAACTAAATTTAGTTTAATTGAAGCAGATGGTTTAAGTTCCGATAATATTAATGCTCCTTTTTTTTTCTTACTAAATAAAAAAAAGTAGAGGTGTTAATAAACTATTGCTCCAGCAGAACAATGGAATTAAATTTTATTTTCCTATTTATTTTTTAAGAGCTATGGTATTTAAAAAAAATTCAAAAGAGCTGTTTAATTTAAATTTAGATTATATGTTGGTTTTTATTAAGATTAAAAAATAAACCCAGTGCTTATATCCTCAGTAAATTAAAGTTGTATTGTAATTATGTAAGATTTGGTATGGTTCCAAATTTATATACACCTGCTATTATGGATAGTGTTGCAGTTATTTATCGGAACAAATTACCATTACATATAATCTTCCATTAAAAAAGGGTAAAGAATTAGTTTCAATATTCAACTACTAAATAAATATTAATCTAAAGAACCTAATACTGTAACTTTTTTTTCTATTGCTTCTGCTATTACAGCTAGTAAAAAAGTATTTAAGATTTAATTAAAAAGGGGAATATGTACAATATTATTCTTATTATTATAGCATTAATTTAAATAAACTTTTATGTTTAAATAGATTAAATTAAAACACTTATAATATTTTATTAATAAAAATATGTAAAAAATAAAATATGTATAGCTATAATTAACAAAAAGCATATCATAAAAGAAATAAACTGAACAAACAAATATAATATATTATTAGGTTTAGAATCTAACTTTTTATTAGAACCTGAATTAGAATTAGAGCTACTACTAAAATTTCTATTAGTTAGAAAATTTATTTTTTTCAATTTATTTGAAAAAAATAAACTTTCTACAACAGGGTTTAATAATTTATTAGAATTAATGGGTAAAAAAGATTGATTATTTTTCATACGAATATAATTTAAAATTTAAAATGTTTTAAGAAGCTATAAAAATATAGCTACTTTATTTATCCATTGTATTTATAGTAATATACATGCGTTTTACCTCTTCAAGATTAGAAGAGAAAATATAATGTTTAATATAAAGGATACATTTATATTTAATAAATAAAGTATTAAGCTAATATAGTTAAAATAGCAAGAATATTACAAATAAATAAATATTGTATCCTATTTAAATATAATTAATTCTGATTAGCTTTAAAGTAAAAAAGTAGAGGGGTATAATAAAGATAATTCTATTAAGCAGCATCAATCCATGCTAAATAATCTTGAATAGATACAGCTTCTATAGCTATTGGCATAAATCCGTGGTACACACCACAAATTTCAGAACATTGCGAATCTACATTTATTTTAATGTAATTAATAAAAAAAATTTTTATTATACTAGTAATAGTTTAAAAATTTATAATGTTATTTATAGTAAAAAAAAAAATAGTCTTTATATTTTTTTCCGTCTTTTAAACGAAGATATAAAGTTTTCCTATCTAATTTAATATTTAAAGTATTAAAGTATTTAATTGTATCTGTAATACTTTCAAACTCTTTCACCTCCCGAGTCGGGTCTCCTTTGACTAATATAGGTTTATTTTTCCTATTAACTTTTAATGGTTCTAAGTCTGGATCAACTTTTATTTTTTATATTCCTCAATAATTAATCCTAATTCTTCAAAATTATCAAGAAGTACTTTATCTGAGTATTTACATAAGAAATTATGAAACACTTTTTTATTTTTTATATATTTAGTAAGAGTGGCTCTTTTAATAGTTAAACCTAATTTTCTTAAATATTCAATACAAGACGTTAAAGAATCAAATTTTAAAGGTTGGCCATTAGATTCTACAAATCTATTACCTTCTTTAATTTCTAATTCTACTGGAATACTTCTACGAGTTCCTAATGTGTACATATCTTTTCTTTCTTTTTCCATTATATCTAATAATGTATTTACCCCGCTTCGCGGGCTTGCAACAGCAGTAGGTATAGGATAGCTAAAAAGTAAGAATTTATTAAGATAAGGTCTTTTAGAATCTACATAAGTTTTACTAGTTTTAGTATGTATTTTTAAAACTCTTTTTAATTCAATACTAGATTTAGCTTGATAATAAAGAGTACTACATGTTAAATCATAAACATATACAGCATCACCTTTTGATGATCCTGCATTAATAACTCTTAATGTATTTAAGTTGAATTCTTTATTTAATAAATAATACTGTTCTAATATTAAAGCGTCTTGATTACTAAAAATATTACTATCTAATTTAAATATTTTTAAGCTAAAAGCTTTTAGCCCTTCTTTGTGAAGTAAAGGTAAAAATTTACCAACTAAAGGGAATTCTCCTTTAAAATAATATTCCATTCTACGTCTTAGTAAATTAGATGAACCTACATATTTTTTACCTGTATTTTTATGTGTAAAGATATATACACCAGAGAAACCTTTATATTTAGACTTACCTGTTAATTGAGCTAATAGTTGATATTTTTCAGGTGTAGAGATAGGAAGATCCAAATCAACACCTTTAACTTTAAATAAATCTTCTAATTTCGAGTCAGTTACTGATAAATTTTGATTTAATAATATTTTATTGATAATTAATGAAGTAGTAGGTTTTCCACTATTTATATGTTCTAACGCTAAAGATTCTGGATTATGTGCCAAAGATCTAATTGAACTGAAAGATCTATTTAAACTAAAATATTTAGGTAAAGATATAGCAGAAATAGAACTTAATTCAATACGGTTAACAAATATGAAATGATTATTAAAACCACTACTACTAATTGTATCATGCATATACTACAATAGTCTTTCAAATGAAAGACAAGTCATTTAGCCCTCCGGGGGGTAATACTAAGATTCCATTTTACATTAAAATAAGTTTAGCAAACTATTGTAGATAACCCTAAATATAATTAACGAATTAATATATATCTATTTAACAAAAATATGAAAAATACTCATATATTTCTGTACCTTTTCAGGTAGGGACTGACTATATCTTAAGCATTATTAACACTAATAATACCAACCACCGTTTAGTCGATGAACTGCATACCAAATATTTTACTTGGTACTTGGCTGCGGATTGCCCATTGAATAATAAATCTTGATTTTACCTTACCACGAGTCATTACCTGTGCCATAAGTTATGTTACCATACTTACTTGGTTAAGATTCCTTTAGGGGTTTCCCGCAATTTGATGATTTATAACCATAGGTTAACTACAGTTTTGGCCATTGTTCAAAAAGACCATAGAAAGTACCTGTTCTTTCAGCTAACATAGAAGTTTGATTTAATCTACCCGGTACAGCATCGATTTTTAACCCTAAAGAAGGTACAGCAAATGAATGAATTACATCTGCCAAGTATTATAATTAAAATAGAAAAGAATATTTATCAAATCTTCTTAATTTTAAAGGAAGATTGATATTAAATTAAAGATTTAATTTATATAACATTGAAGGTAATATATGCGGTTTAATAATATTTATTAATTTAGGCATATCTTTGGATAAAATATAAATTCTGGGTTTATTATTATTGAACCCTTGAATTGTAGTATTATGAATATTAAACTTAATTTTTAGTACATTCATTAATTTTACAACTTCTTGTATTGTAAAACTATCTGTACATAAAACTAAACCTTTGTTATTTTTAGCACCATCACCCTTAACCCAATGTGCTAATGCTATAGGAGTTAATAACTCATATATATTAGCAGGTATTACTTTAACCTTATTTTTTAGAATAAATCATATAATTCATTTAAACAAGGTAAAGCTCGCGTACTAAAAGTTAAACCCTAATGAATTTTCTCTTTTCGCGTAGATTTAACTATACTTGGATAGCTAGAACAATAATGAGAAAGAGCCATAAATGAATTAATAACAAAGTCGGATCGTTTAATACTTTGTTTAAATCTAAACCTTGCGTTAGCTTTCATACTACTTTTATCTAACCAACCGTAATACTTACCGACTATCATGGAATAATAATCCGGGTGTAAACAAATAAGATTTTTAACCAAAACTGAAAATCTACCCGTATTTACATTAGAACCTAAATTAGTTCCGTAAATAACTAAACTAGTGCATTCCTTAGTCACTAATTTATTCTTTTTGTTTTACTCAAGGTTAAACAAGGTTGTTTTAGAAGATGCTAGAGAAGAGGTAGTAGTGAAACCTCTACTTAAAGTGGGACCAAATACAAATATCTTATTTGAATTTCTAAGCTTAGGCCTTTTAATAATATTATTAAAAATAACCCTTTCTCTTTATTTTTGCCATCTACATATTCTTTAATTTATATATTATTAATTATAAAACTCGGACTATATCTTAGTTTTTAAAACTTCTTGCGTATAGTCTCTGAGGATTCAACTATTATATTTTTTAAGTTTATCTATTAACAAAAGCTTTAGTTAAATACAAAGGCAAAGCACGCTTGCCTAGTAGAAGCAAACATTTTGCTCTGCAGTACGAGATAACAACATAAATATAATTTGGTTTCCTGCTGATTGATTCATTATCATACTATTAACTATTTTTTAACAAGGCCGATGCCAAGAGGAGTATGAGCAAGGGCGAAAAAAAGTCAAGTATAAATTATCTTTAGAATTTTTACATAAAAATATTAATAAAAATATTATCTAGTATCTAAAGCATTAGAACTTCCCAGCATAAGGCAAGATTCGAATAAAAAATTTGTTATTTTATAAGGGCAAGATGTTTACCCGTTACAATTAATCTAATATGTGTATCAGTAGGAATAACTACTTTATTATCCACATCTAATAATCTAAATTGACCTAATTCTAAATCTGAATCCATGGCTACTGAATTTATCAAACAAATTTTATCTGTTAAAACCCAAAATTAAAATACTGTTCGTTTATTATTCATATTATTCCTAATTTGTCGGATTTGGGCCAAACCCTCAGGACTTAAATGACCTTTTGATAAAATAATATTAAAAATATTTTTAAAATCATTATAATCCATTTTCTTTACTCCTAAGACTGGATATAAATCAAAAAAAGGAATTACAATATTACCTATATCCTTAATATTTGAAATATTTAAACTTACAGTTTGTTTTGAAAAATAAATACCTTTATTTGTTCTTGAATTATATTTGTTGAAAGAAATATTTTGGAAGTATTTTGAAAGATAACCGTATAAACCTTCTAATAATGCAGTATCTTTAAGATGAAGAGTTAATTTAAAAATACATCCTACATGAAATGTATCTCCATACTGTGTCAACTTAGTATAAAAAGAACCATCTCCACTTACAAATCCTGCTACCCACATTCCATGCGGAATACCCCTAAAATTGTAAGACATAGTCTCAATTAAAGAAATATTAAAATCAGGAAAAGCTTCTTTCAAACTATCAGATAATCCGAAATTAATTAAATTTTTTAATGTAGCCAATTTTGTCATACCTTGATAATTAAAATGTTCTTTTCTTGCCATAATATTATAAGCTTGTAACCAATATTGAAACACAAGATATTTGCTAGAAACAAGAGGATATAGTTTAAAATGGTTAACAATAACTGCAAGATCTTTAAATGCTTTAACTGTATAATTAGTTACTTTTCCTTTTGTACTTACAGTTCCCACTCCTAATGTATCCTTAAAACTTAGAAGAATAGGTAAATCTTTAACATGTAAGTTAATTCCAAAAACTAATCTAGGAGTATACTTAAATTTAGCTTTAGAATCTTTATATAATTCAATACTAAAAGAACCTTCAGCATCAACAAAACCAGTAATAAACCAAGGATCTAGTTTATTTAACTTTGGTCTTTTTGTAGCAACTACATTTACAGATAAATTTTTTTTGTTAGAAAGGATTTCAGTTTGATACCCCCTTTTAGGGGCCATTAGAATGCACCTTAACAGTCCTACTTGAAAACTGTAACTACCGTCCACTCGTTGCTCTTTTACCAGTGCAATAGCACTGGATTTAGATCCGCGATAACCCATTTCATTTTCAGTCATATCATAGCTTGTTACCATACCTGAATAATTACTGCAGCCACACATAACGTTTCCGTTATGGCTTGGTACTATGATCTTTAGGGTGTCCCCGGAGTTTGATAGTTGGGCCCACGGGATCGATTTCCCAGATCGATCAGCAGGCAGCATGTAAGAATCAAATTCTATTGATTCACCACTAACATTAATATAATCACTATATTCATAAGACCAATACCATTGATGCAAACACTAATTTTTAATAAAGGAAATGTTATAGCTTCCAAAGTAAAAAAGGGTACAAATTAAATTATTTAATTGAAAAATACTGCAAATAAGAAATTATAAACCTAGTTTATATAACATACTAGAATGCATATAAGGTAAAACCAATTCTCTTAATCTAGGTAAAGATGAAACTTTAATATAAAGAGAATATTTATCTTTAG
This sequence comes from Lentinus brumalis, assembly GCA_001792895.1. Lineage (NCBI taxonomy): Eukaryota > Fungi > Basidiomycota > Agaricomycetes > Polyporales > Polyporaceae > Lentinus > Lentinus brumalis. Next base: position 95,725 of record MARA01000062.1, on the reverse strand, counting down.
GAGTATTACCTCCTTTTTTGGTTAGTAACTGAATTGTACAATCTAAGTTAAATTTAGCCTTAAATATATCTCTTAATAATTCAACTTCTAGTAAAGTAAAATTATTAGTAGATATTCTAACACTCTTAGAACCTGACACCCAACCACCATCATCCATTATAAGAAAGGCAATTGACATAGGAGTTAAAAAATTAATTATTTCAGATGAAATAATTTTTTTACCATTAAGGTAAAATAAATCATAAAGCCAATTTAAACTACTAAATGTAAAAATATCGAATTCATACCCGTAATAAGTTTTGGGTTTTTTATTTACAGCATTTATAAGGATTGTTTTATATTCCCTAGGCCCGGAATTTGTACAATATCCTCTATTATTAAAAAATTCATATAAAAAAAACAAATAGGCTTTATGTCTACCACTTTGTTTAAATCTAAATTTTGTACCTGGAATATCTTTTTTACTTTTTACAGCATAAGCATCTCCGAGAAGACAACCTACTAAAACACTAATAACATCTTCATTATGTGGACCTATTCTATTAGAAGTTCTAGTAATAGTATGGAATTGTCTAGAAGTTGGGCAGAAAAAAATCATACCCAGTGATAAAAATTGGTGCGATTACGTAAATAATCTATTTCGACTGTACATTAAGCAATATAAAAAATATATCACCCACAAGTGACCCAGTCTGTTGCAATAAGTGAAAAAAATAAAACCACTTACTGACAGTCTTGTACTATATCCGGTATTGAAAAATATAGTATTTTAACTGTTTTCACTTGCATCGCCAAAGGCAAAAAGCCTTTAAGAACCCTGTCGAATTCTTAGAAAGATAATTATATATTATCTCTCACGACTATTATATATATGTGTGTGGAGTTGAAAGAACTTTAATATGTATTATCTATACCTAGTTTATATAACATACTAGAATGCATATATGGCCCCACTATAATTTTTAAATTATTAACAGATTGTTTTTTAATATATATAGAATATTGGTTTTCTATCCATATATTCTGAATAGTCGTTTCTAAATTGTACTTAGATTTAATTACATTATTTAATAGTTCAACTTCTTGAAGTTTAAAACTATTAGTTGCAATTCTAATCCCGTAATTAGCCCAACCACCATCATCCATTAACCACACCGCTAATGCTAATGGTGTTAAATATTCATAGATATTTGAGGGTATTACTTTTTTACCATTTTTATAAAAAGATTTATATATCGAACTAAAACTTCTAAAGGTAAAGGTGTTAAATTCAAAACCATAATAAACTTTACCTTCTTTACTTTTAATGGTTCTAGTATATTGTCTGGGCTGAAGATTGCTTGTGTAACCTCTATTATAGAAAAAATTATATAACCAGAACAAATATTCTTTGTGTCTAATACTTTGTCTATAACAAATTCTAACACCTTCACCAGATCTATTATTAGCGTAACCATCCCCTAATAGAGAACCTGTAATAACAGAATATACATCTTCATTATGTGGACCTATTCTGTTTATAGCTCTAATATTACTTATGTAATAATACCTTCGTTGTTTTTGAGGAAAACTTAAAGAATTATTTTTAAGTAAGTAGCAAGGTTGGGAAAAGCATAATCCACTTGCACTATTAAAGCTAAATCTGTTTTTGGAGTATGATAATACATAATTATTTTTTGACCTTTTTTCTAAGGTATCTTTCATTTTATTTAATATATATAATTTTAGGCCACCTAAAAAGAAACCTACTACTTTGATAGTTACTGTTGGTGAAATAACTTCATCTAATAGATATAATAATCTAAATGAAGGAAAAGCAATAGCAATTAAAATGAAAGCTGGAGAAATTGTCCAAATTAATTCGATTAATGTCAAAACCCAATTATCTTTCAATAATGGCTGGACTTTATCTTCTCCGGTCTGGCCACAGGGGAGGTGTGTACCTCTCAGCCAACATTAAGGAGTTTAACGTTAAGTCTCTGAGGACCCTAATCTTGCAATATACAATTTGGTTCCTGCTGATAATCCATTGTGACATCCTTTAGGGTTATAACTGGAAAATTATTAAAAATAATAAAGTACCTAAAGGCTTTAGGAGCTTCCAGCATACGTTAAATTTTATTCATAGTTTTTTTAAATTTATTTATTTAGATGAAAATTTATATCTATCTTTAAATATTTCCCCTGAATTTATATATTTTTTTACAGTAGAACCACTTATTCCTAAAAATTTAGCAGCTCTTTTAATAGAAACAAAGCTACCTATTAAATTAAAGCCTTCTGAGTCAACTTTTTCATAAATATAAACAAAAAAACCTTTAGCTATACTCATTTTTAATAATGTTTCATTAGAATGTTTTCTAGCTAAAGCTTTAAGTCTCATTTTTTCTTTAGTATTTTCAGAGTGAACTTTACCAAATAAAGGATTATTTTCTTTAAATTTGTTTAAACTCATAAGAGCTTTAGTTTCCTTTGTATGAACTTTACCAAATAAAGGTGATTTTTCCTTTACATAAACTCCTTTCAAAGCTTTACTAATTTTTGCTTTAGTTTCTTTTGTATGATTATAATTTAAAGAACTACCTGCAACTTTTAATATATTATATTTAGGATTTAATTTATCAAAATAATATTGTTCTCTTATTAGTAATTCAGCTTCAGCGCAAAATTCTAATATTTCTAATGAAAAGTTAGAATAGCCATATTTGATTAATGCTCTACTTATTATAAGATTATTTCTATCTTTCAAATAACTAAGATTAAAATATTTTATAAATCTTTTTGATAAATCCTTCGATTGTCCAATATATATATCATTTGTTAATTTATTAGTTCATTTATATATTCCTGATTTACCTTTATTTTCTTTAATAATTGATTTTCTCAATAAAAAGGCATCTTCATACAATTTTATACTATTAGGTAAATCTTTAGTATCACTACTTGCTTCATTAGAAGTAATAATAGGAGAGGTACTGTAAAATCTAATATTTGATTTATTCATTAAATAAATATTTTTATATTTAAAACACTTTTGAATAGGCACATATTTACCGTGGTTTAGATATTTATGTACAATAGGAGAATTTTTAGTATTAAAGTAATAGATAATTGAACCTAATACCCAAAATACAGCTACACAAATAACTACTAAATAGAAAAAGATAGTATTGTGTAATTCAACTATTCCTGTAAATCCTGGAGCAGCACTATCTTGGAATCCTATTTGCCAAGGTTGTGGTGCATCGTTATATATTGTATTTAAAATTGATAACATATTTAAAAATTTTATAAAAAATAATTATTTTGAACTTAGTTTATTTACTCTATTCGAATTATCGGATTGACGACATAAAAGTTAAGAGCTAATACCTTGTCACTTGGACAGTCATGAATATTTATCATTACTTAAAAAAATTAAAGGTATCCTAAGTTACATCTTAAAAATTAGTAATATTTTACTGTCGACCTGTCCACCTGGTTTAGTGGTTAGGCCCGCTAGGTCGTTTATAGAAATGACCTAAGATTTAATTATAAAATTAAAAGGCGTCAAGAGGAATTGAACCTCTGAAATAAGTATTAACAGTACTCCGCAATTACCACTCTGCCATGACACCACTTACCCTGCCTCCAATCGACGTATGAGCGGAAAGGGTAATACCGCTCTATTAAATAAAAAAAAAATTATACGGTAGGCGCGATTCGAACACGCTATATATCTCCTACCCAAAAGGAGCGACTAGCCAATTTGTCATCTACCGTTTTATTTTTATATATATTATTTTAGTACTCTTTTATTAAATAAAATTATGAAAGGGGTACTTACATTTATTTATTTTCTGTAGCTAAGTCCATGAAAGTATTTTCTAAAATACCAATTACTGGAACAATAACTAAGAACCATCCAAAATAGAAAGCTGTAGCAATTTGACCTATTTCAACATAAGGACTATTTGGATGTTGAGATCCAATCCACATTAAAATAATAAAATCAACTACAAATAACCAGAAGGCAAATTTCATAAATGGTTTAAATTGATTTCCTCTAATTCTAGATAAATCCGTATAAGGTAATATTAATAAGATTAATAATGATCCAAACATAGCGATTACTCCTAACCATTAAAAAAAAAAATAAATATTTAAAAAAATAAATAAGGTTCAAATTTAATATATAAATAATACGAGCTTTATGCTTAAATCTTAAAGACACCTCTAAAAAGATGCTTGATTAAATAATAAGAAGGCTTGTAACAAAAAGGGTATTAATTTTTATATGTTTTACAACAAAAATTAAATATTTTTTTTATTTTAGTGAATCTACCCAATATTTTATATTTGAATCACGATATTTAATACAATTATAGAGAGCTAGTCTCGATTCCATATCATTGCTAAAGCCAAACTGACGAGAATTTAAATTAGAATTTATAGGGAATACACATTTCCAAGCAATAATCTTTTGCTTTAACGTTCCACGTCCATATACTGCTTGAATCATATGTTCACCTGATTTATTTTCAGCTGCCTGATATTTAAACCAAGACTCCAGAACTTCAATCCAAAATTCTTTAGATTGAGAGCGCTTATTAGAATAACTATAAATAATAAGTATAATAGTTTTAAAGCCGTATAAAGTTAAATGTGCTTTCTTAGAGACAAGCAGTGCTACACGTGACATTAATTCAAACTGTTCAAATTTCCAATAAAAATAATGAGAATAAGGTAAAATCAAAGGAATTAACTTTTCAAACATAGAATGAATACTTTCTACACTTAGAATAGTCATTTTCTTGATAGAATTAGTATCAACCTTTAGGCTTGAACTTAAAATTTCTTTAGTTTCTGAATCTTTTGCATTGTTTATAATATAAACTTTAATATCAAGAGATTTAAAAAATCTCTCCAAAATATAAAAAAAATGAGCGCTATATTTATTTTTAAGCTGAGGCAAAAATAAAGTAGGTATTAGCCAAATCGAACCTTTATCCGATTTTCTGAGTCTTAAATGTAAAGTACCATCTCCTAAAATCATACCTATAATAAAAAGTATAGATACTTTATTATCATTATCTGTGTAATCAGGAATATCAATATTACTTGGACTAATACCAAATAAACTTAATTGCTCTGATAAAGATAATTTTTTTTCTGTACCGTGTGCTGAAAGACTGTAAACAATTTTGGTAGCTAGAGCGAGATTTGAAGGATCTAATCTTAATTCTTTAGAAGTTAAATGTCGAATACTACTTAATTTTTGGAAAGCAATATATTTCTCACCATAAATAAATTTAAAATATTCTGCATAAATATTAAGTATCGTATCCCAATTTTCAGAGGCTAAACGTATAACTATCTTACCATAATTATTTTTAATTAAAGTTAAAGAACCGGTACGACCTAAAACATGCCATAATGTTAAAAAAAATTCTAAACTTTTTTGGTTTAAATTTTGATTAAGTACAAATACCGGTGAAAAATATTTATTTCTAATACGACAAGAAATGTGGCCTTCAGCCTGGAAAAAGCCATTTGCTACCAACCTAAATTCCTCCTCCTTGAAATTAGAAGGTAATTTAAAATCATCTTTACATTGTTTCAGTAAATCACGTGCAGAAGAAATAGACAAGTTTTTAGAATCTGTAACTTCACAATTAAAAAGTAAAAACTTTTTATTTTTCTTAAAAATAAGGATAAAAATTAGAATGAGTACTACTATTTCAATATTTTCACCTAGCCTTTATTGACTATTTCTTATATAAATTAATAATTTATATTTCTACGTATAGTCGATGAAGATATTAACTCCGCTATAGTAAACATTTAAGTAGAGCTAATGCTCTAGGAGTCTACAAAGCTAAAGAGATAGAATTAACTTGCTTGTTATTTTAAACAAATTCTTAGATTTTTACTGATAAATACAGTACTAGAATTACAAAACTTTCAAGCATATAGTAGAATTTATACAAACCGCTAGGAAGTTCAATTTGTTAGGTATAGATCTTAAAATAGCATAGAAAGGTAAAAGATCATTTTATATTAAAGTTTAATAACCCTAGGGGAAGAGTTTATTTTATATAGCATATCTTTATGCATATATTGAGAAATATTGTTTTTTAATAGCACCATGCTTTCTTCCCATATATAAATTCTTTGTCCTTTTGGATGTTTATGAATAGAACATTTTAAAGAATTTTCTCCAAACATGTTTTCTAGATTTTGTTTTAATAATAAAACATCCTCTTCTTTAAAACCATAAGTATTTAAATGTAAACATTTATTTTGGAGAGAACCATCATCCATAATCCAATAAGCTAAACCTATTCCCTATTTCCCTTTTTCTTTGAAAAAGGGAGGAGGGGAGGATGGAGTTAAAATTTGAGATATATTTGAAGGTACTATTTTTTTATTTTCCGAATTATAAAATAAATTTTTATAATCATTAAAACATGGTAAAGATAATGTGGCAAAACTAACAGAACTATAAATTTTATTAGTTCTCTTATCTGTAAATTTTCTATTTTTAAGGTTAAAATTTTTAGATAGATAAGGTTTAAATAACTCTAGTATATGATTAAAATAATTAAGATGTTGTAATCTTAAACTACTTTGAGCAAAAATAAATCTAGAATTACCAATTATAGATCTTTTTTGTATATGCCCATCACCTAATAATAAACCCACAATAATCTCATCTAAAGGACTTTTAATAATAATTTTTGATCTATCGACTTTACAAAGTCTCTTATTACTTTGTTTTTGTAATAAAATTGTAGAAGAAGAAAAATATTTTTTGTCTCTAGTGATTGAGTCGATGTGAAATAAACTTATAGAAGTTGTCAGATAAAAAATAGGCCCCTATATTCTAAAATATACCCATTAGTATTAATAATGGTTGGACAATATCTTCATTCTTAAATAATTTTCAAATTTAAGGGCAATGAACTTATTTAAGAAGCTTTACGTATAATCTCTGAGGATACAATAATTGATTTCCTGCTGATAATCCATTGTTACATATTTGAAATTGTTACTCTCCGCTAGGCTAGTATTCAAATCTTTAGGAGTTTCCAACATATAGTAAAGTTAATTTTTCATAAGATTACTCTTAAGCATGGCATCTTTTTTTTACCATTCTGGTACAATAGAAGCAGGAGTTTGCATTGGGTTTGCAGGTATATAATTATCGCTATGACCTAAGAAATTAGGATAGTAGAATACCATTATACTTAATACTAAAAAGAAAAAGAAAATAGTTACTAGATCTTTAAATGTAAAGTATGGATGCATTGAAATTCTATCTCCACTAGCACTTATACCATTAGGATTATTAGAACCGTGTGTATGAAGCTTAATTTATTGAGGATTATATATTTAATTTATATAACATACTAGGATGCATATACTCTTTAACTAATTCAATAACTAAAGGTAATTGTTTCTTAGAAATATATAAAGTGTATTGGTGCTCAATTGAACTTTTATGAATTGTTACTGAAATGGAAAAATTTTTATTTATCGCATCAACTAATAAATTTAAGTCTTCTAATTTAAATGCATTAGTATACAATTTTAAACCACTACCTGTATAACCACCATCATCCATAATCCAATAAGCTAAACTTACTGCAGTTAAGTTTTCGGCTATATTTACAGGTATTACTTTTTTTCCATCCATATAAAATTCATCATAAAATTTATTAAAACAAGGTAAAGAAACAGTAGCAAAACTAACATTATTTCTAGTTTTACCGGAAGATTCATCTACCATAGAATAAATAGCTGGAGGAGATAATACAAATTGTTTATATATATTATATAAATGTAGTAAATATTCTTTATTTTTAGAACCTTGTCTAAAAATAATTCTAGAATTAGACTTATTTGAAAATCTTCTCATATATGCATCACCTAATAAATTTCCAACTAATACTTGTTTTAAATGATCGTCTAAAGTTAATTTAGATCTTTCTAATTTACTCATTCTATAGTTTGATAAAGTAGAATGGAAAAATCGAATTAATTGAACCCTAAAACAATATAAGCCGTTATATAAAAAAATATTCCGCTATAAAACTATTCCTTTAAGAATAGTATAGGACTATATCACTATCTTGTCATTTTTAAGCATAAATTTATAGAATAAAAATAACTGATATTTAACTTGTAGTCTCTGAGAAATCTTATTTTTAGACTTTTATTTCACTATAGAAGTAGCATTAATATACTTCATCCACCATCCTCCGTTTTTATGGGGGAAAGAGGTGTGCAAAAATTTTTATCTTTAAAAATAATTTGTTTTCTGCTGATTGTCCATTACTATTTTAATCATTGTTACGTATACGTAGATTAAACTTTAGGATATCCCAGCATATAGTTAAATTCAAAACTACCTACACTAGTAAGGTAGTATTAAGGCCCTTCATACGGAGCAATTAAATGAGCTACTACTAAAGCAGCTAATAAGAAAGGTAATAAGTAGTGTAATGAAAAGAATCTATTTAATGTTGCATTTCCTACGCTGAACCCTCCCCAGATCAACTCGACTAAATCTTGTCCAAATACTGGGATAGCACTTAATAAATTTGTAATTACTGTTGCCAAATCTTTAATTTGCTTATTCTAGCTTTATATTAAGCTTAAATGTTTAAAACAAGCAAACCATGTGCAATATACTTATTTTAATTAAAAATAATTGTAATTTAATACAGTATAAAGCCTTGTGTTTTATTTAATAAGTTATAGCGATTACTATATTTTTTATTAATTAAAAAAAGATTCCGACTGTACATTAAGCATCGTTTCAGATACCCACCGATGAAGCAGTCTGTAGCGATAGTTTACTCTACCGACGGTCTTAATGCTAAACAAACATTTTTGACCTGTTTTCATCAGTATTGCTATATGGCTAAATCTATAAATTTTTAGTAAAAATTGCTTTATATAAGACCATATAACTATATATAATATTTTAAATTATTTTATATTTCATTTCAGGGATAATATACGGAGAAACTATATTTTTAAGATCATTCATTGATTCTTTCCAAATATAGACAACATATTGGTCCTTACTTCCCGCTGATTGAACTGAAGCTTTAAGGTTGAAGTTATCATTTAAAGCTTTTACTAATATTAAACATTCATTATAGGAAAAAGAGTTAGTAGAAAATTTTAACCCTTTTCCTACTTTAGAACCATCATCCATGATCCAAATTGCTAAAGCTAATGGAGTTAAATATTCAGCAATATTTGCTGGGACTTGTTTAATGTTATTTTTATACCATAATTCATGTATTCAATTAAAACTTGTGTAAGTTCAAGTGTTAAATCTAACTATTTTTCTTAATTTACCTTTGGGCCCTATTCTACTTGTTAAAACAGGTATTTTAGGATTACAATAACCTAAATTAGATAAAAGTTTGTGTAAAGAAATAAGATATTCAACATGAACAGCTTCTTGATAAAAATTGATTCTTGTACCTAATCCCCCAGCTCTTTTTTCAGCGTGAGCATCTCCAAGAAGAGATCCAAATATAATAGATAAAACATCTTTATTATGCGGACCAATTCTTAAAAGACCTCTAAGTCTACTTACTTTTGAAGAAAATTCAAAATCAAGAGGAACTATAAGTACTAAAGAAATTAATAATAAACAAATATTATATATTTGGGGCTTAATAAGTAAACCCCATAGACTCATTTGACCATAAGGTAAAACATACAAACTTACTTATTATTATATCAATAATAAGCTAGAATAACTTTAAATTCGTATATTCTATTAGTTAAATAATTAACAAAAAGTTTCGACTGTGCATTAAGCAGCATTTCAGCCACCCATTAGTGACCCAGTCTGTCGCGATCCTTTATATGACCGACGATCTTAAAGTTTTCAAACTTCTTTGATCGTTTTCACTAATGTCGCCGAATAATCTTAAAGACTATTCTATAACCCTGTCGGATTATACCACTTTAATCTTTCTTTTTCTATAAAGATTGCAGAAATATTGTTACTCGCGGGACTATAATTTAATATAAAAAAAAATATAATAAGCCTGAGAATAAGATAAATATATACAAGATCTATTTGCTTGACAAATCTTTAACTATTCATTGTCTTTTTACTAATCTTTTTTCTGTTTTTAATGCTCTTCTAATAGTTTTTTCTCCACAGTTTATAGATTTAGCTGCTTCTATAATAGTAGAATATTCACCGTAAACAGTTCCATTCAAATTATATAAAACTACAGGTCTTGTATGACTAATACATTTTTTTTTAGTCTCATCTGTCATAGGAGTTCTATTTAAAGCTTTATCTCTAATTTTTTCTATTGTTTCAGGAGATAACTTTTTACCTCTATTTAAACTGCCTATCCTTTCTCGTCTAGCATCGCTATAAAAATCTTTCATCTTTTTACGGTCAACTTCAGTATGTTTATAACCAAAACTAGAACCTGCCTCAGTTAAAATATTATAATTAGGCAATAACAATTTTAAATATTTATCTTCTAAATCCAACAATTCTTTATTATTTTCTTTAGTAACAACATTAGGATATAATTCTAATATTATAAAAGCGAAATTTTTTAATTCATATTTTTTTACTGCTGACTTAACTATTTTGCTTCCTCTAAAAAAAATAAGGTGATTACTGAATCTACTATAAAATCTATTAGTTGACGCAGATCCTATATAGTAATCTTTAGTTATTTTGTTAACTATCATGTATATACCGCTTAAACCTTTAGTGTCATTTATTATTTGTGTTCTAATATTTTCAGATTCTAAATTTTCAAAAATATATACAGGATTTAATCCTAATTCTTTAATTATTGTATTTAATCTTTCAGAACTAGAAGTTTCAATATTTTTATATTCTTGTGAGGCAAAAAAAGGAATTGTACTATAACCTCTTTGACTTTTTAAAATGTATATTTCCTTATTACATGCCGTCAAGCCAGGAAAATTATTATATTTTTTATTTTTCATAGTATTTACATCCCTCCTTTTATCTCCTATCTGAGGAGCGAGTGACAAGGGCCGGTATATTAATACATTACTTTTTTTAAGTATAGAATAATATACAAGCTCCGACACTAGGAGACATAAAATAATAGCAGAAATACTTATATTAAACCATTTTGGGCTATGTTCATAACCCAGGAATGCTGTCTAGTTCTAATTTACTATATCTTTTCCTCGGTGAGAGGTTTAATATACCAATATAGTAACCTTGTACTCTATCTATTTATTAATCCTCAAGTGTATTCCTTTTCACTCTTTCTAATAAATTTCAATTAGAGCCTTGAGTAGTTTAACTAACTAAGTGCTAATATCGTTAAAACTAAGAACTCCGACTGTACATTAAGCATCATCGCAGATACCCATTAGTGACCCAGTCTGTAGCGATTGTGTATTCAACCGACGGTCTGAAAATTGGTATTATTTCTTTGACCGTTTTCACTAATATAGCCAGTTTATTTTATTAAACCAACACCTCTGTCAAGGTGTTTCGACACTTTTATACCAAAACTATCCAAATACAGGTTATTGTTTTGCCCTTTGTCGAGACTTTAAAAAAATAAATATACTAATTTACTTTACCACCTAAAATATAAAAACCTTCACCATCTCGTGAAACATTATACTATCTTAGCAGAAAGTTAAATATATATACATTGCTACTAATAAAAATAACCTAATTTATACTCCATTTCTGGGATAAAATAAGATTTTACTATTTCACGTAACAGTGGCATAGACTCTTTCCAAATAGAAATACGCCATTGATTAGGAATGCCTGTTTTAACTACACTAGTTTTTAAATTATATTTTTGAGTTAAAATTCTAGCAAGAAATAAACATTCATCATAAGTGAAACTATTAGTAGCTATAGAGATTCCTTGACCTTTTTGAAATGAACCATCTTGCATGATCCAATGAGCTAATCCAATAGGTGATAAATAATCTGAAATAAAAAAAGGAACACTTTTTTTAGTTACACCATTTACAGTTTTATAATATGAATCGTATATCCAAATAAAACTTGTAAATGTAAATAGTGTAAGTCTATAGTTAAAACGATTTTCTATTATAATATCTGATTTTTCTACTAAGGTAGGTAATGGTCTAGCACAATAACCTAAATTATAGAAAAGTAAAGTTAAATAATGGATATATGCCGTATTACTAATACTTTGTTCTATATTAAATCTAATACTGTCTATAGATTTACCAGGTATTTTATCTGCCCAAAAATCACCTAACATTCCACAAACAATAATATCTAATACTTGTTTATTGTGGGGACCTATTCTACTAATAGCTTTAGTTCTAGCTCTATTAAATGGTAACATTTTACCTATAATAGGTATAATATTTTCAATGGTATCCGTATATATATTATTATATATCTCATAACTTTTTCCCACGCTCGAAGTGATTAAGTCGGCGAGATATAGTTCGATAAATTGAGTATATTCATATTTTCAATTTGGCCACATTTTAGCCATCATAACTACTAAGATAATTACTCCTATTGCCCATAATAAAACTCTAGGTGCTTTATAAGAACCATAATATAAACCTCTTGCAATGTGCAATTTCCTATTTAGAAATTAGATCATTTCATATTTAATAAATAATTTGAATATTAGACTACTATCTATTTTTTTAATAATAAGCAATTATTTTTAAATAAAGGCGTATGATCGTTAGGGTAAAAAAAAAATTACCTGCTAATTGTTCTCATATAATGATTTTAACCTGCGAGAGGTACATTAATATGTGTAAGAAAAAGTTTCTTCCTAGAAGTTCTTAGCATATAGCCTAATGCATATATATACAAATTTCGTAGAGATTGTATATAAAGGCCCTTTAACCTTAAATTAATCTACTTTTTTATTTTTTTTTTATCTTTTAGAGGGTTAGAATAAAAAGTGTATCCTTCTTTAAATATCTTACCGGTATCAAGGTAATTTTTTATAGAGGATACTGAATTTAAATTTATAGCTCTACCTCCAGATCTAAAACTATCAAAGGGTGAACCTTTAACTTCTATTCCATTTTTATAAATGTATACCTTAAACCCTTTTCTACTTCCTTTAAATAAAGAATATTCTTTACTAAGAATAAAATTACTTTTTCCAGAATGAATATCAAAAGGAGGTTCCATTTTAAAAAGGTTTTTTATTTCATCTTCTTCAATAAAATCAGATAAATCAGAAAAATATCTCTTTGAATTCATATTATTAGATAAATTTAGTAATAGTTTTCTACCTTCAGGTCCCCTTCGGGGGTACCCATAGATAAAAATATATAATACTAAACTCCATATTGAAAAATCAATACCTTTTCTACTATAGAAATTTACATCTCTAAAAAAAGGGTATATGTATTGAAATAAAATATCTTTATCTGTTAATACTAATTGAAAAGAATTTGTATTGTTTTTAATAATACCATTAGGCTTATTAGGTTGGAATAAATTTTTGTGTGGTGGTGACAAAGGAATATTTCGGATAAATGTTTGTATCGCCTCTAATATTTTTTTATCTTTTTGAGTAATTCCAAAAACTACACTAGAATGACTAAAATAAAAAGTACCATCTCCTTCAATAAAACCAACCAGCCAATGTTTATTTATCATTTCACTAGATATAATATAGCCTTCATAATCAGTTCTTAGATTATTCATACTATTTTTTAATTCTAGTATTTCATTAAAAATACTTGTACTTAAAGATCTACTATTTTCTGGAGCTAATTTTTTCAAGAGAATAGCTTTTCTCCAATCTCTATAATTTAATTGTTTATGAGTCAGTAAAGGATATTTATCAAAAATAGGTAATAAACTATTTATTATTACTTGAAATGAGTGTACACGGAAGCTGCAAGTATTCCCTCTAACGGACACTATGCCTATTCCTAATTTCTCTCTAATTTTGTATAAAACAGCGGAGTCTTCAATATGTAAAGTAATTTGAAATACAAAATGTACTTCTGTATTGTTTTTTATGTTGATCATAAAAGCTGATTCTGCATCTGAAAATCCTACAAACCATTGAAGAAAATCATTATCTTTTTCTTCAGCTGGTATTGTAGTAGAATTATTAGTTTTAGGTTTAATCGTATTTATAAAATTATTTATAATTTTATTGAATAGAACAAAGTAATGATTAAAAATAAGAAAATTTAAAATTTTTTTGTGATTAAAATAAGTGTTAAAATATTGAGCATAAACAAAAATAAAGAAGAATGATGCTACATTGGCATGTGTATATCTAACTGCCCATCCATTATTAACATCTCTCATTATCATTATTGTTATAAACTTATCCACTTATTTTTTTTTTAGGGATTTCCATAAAATAATTATTATAATAGTGGCTTTGAATAAAAAGTAAATCTACCACCTATTATTTTTCCGGTATCAATACTTCTTCTACCAGCTATACTGGTTTTTGAATAACCAATAGCTTCCATAGCAGAAGCAAAAGAAGAAAAAGGGCTTCCATTTAATAGGACACCATTTTCATAAACCCAAATACTTTTTGTTTTAACTTTAGTAGCAAAAGCTTTAGCTAAGTCTACATGTAACATCCAAGGTGTAAGTGTAACAGGAAGGTTTAGATTTAATACTTTTTTAATTAAAGCTAAACTAGGAGCTTTACCGGGATTAGGATTTGTACTATATCTACCAGTATTTATAAACTGAGAGATTAAATAAGCTAAGTTTCTACCTTCTTGTAAATAGAAGTAACCTAGTTTATGTAAGTGAAGTACGATACACCCCCGGAGGGCATAAAAGTCTTCGCCTTTTCTAGTTTGAAATGGCATATCCAATAAGAAGAATAATAAATAATCATATAATGCATCAATATTTAAAATAGAAATTACTGAGACATCAGTTTTTTTATTAAAACTATTTATAACGTTAGGAGCTTCAGACCTTAAACTAAATTTAAAACCTTTAGGTATTGATTGTAAATAATTAGCAATAGCTTCCAATACATATAAGCTTCTAATATGTTGCCCTAATTGAAAAAAAGGACTTAAGTTTTTAAAGCCAAAGGTACCTTCTCCTTCAATAAACCCTAATAACCCCCCGAAGGGGCGGATTTACCCGAGGAATTAAGCTATAATTATATTCTGTTCTACCGGAGTTCATATTTTTCATTATATTTTTTATTTCTTCGATTTCAGATAAAGAAAGTTTTGTTGTTTTTTTTAAAGAAAGAAATAAAACTACCTTTTTAAAATCAATGTAGTCTAAGCATTTAGTGGTATATAAATTATATTTATCTAGTAATGGAAAAAGAACGTTTATTAATTCTTTAACATTGCTAATAATAAATACACAACTATTACCTTCTATGACTACTCTTCCTACTCCTAAAAATTCTTGTATTTTTTGTAATACATTTATATCATCTTTATGGAGTCTAATTCTAAACATGACTCTTAAATAGACTCTGTCTAAAAATACTTGGAAGCTCCCTTCCCCATCAATAAAACCGGCTAGCCAACTAGAAAATTGTTCTTTATTCATTGGCAAGGGTTCTTTCTTATTAAATAAACCATAGGTAAAGGTAAAAATACTTATTGAATTCAATATGTTAGCAATCACTTTCATGATTGATCGGAATATATCTTATCTCGAACTTGGTGTTATTCATTTTTTTTTTGTTGAGCGAGATCTTCGCGTGTAGTCTCTGAGGTTCCTACTAAACTAATTATTTAATTGTTGGTTTCCTGCTGATTGCCCAATCTTTTGGATTTTTACTAGTTTAAAGTACCAAAAGCTATAAGGATATTCCAGCATAATAGCGAAGTTTTAAGAACACAAATGAGAGAGTTTATGTTCTACAGAGTTAAATGCAAAATCTACATGTGGTTGATAGTGCATAGCTAAAAAAATACCAGTTAATATTTGTAAAACTAAACAAGTACCTAATAATGAGTAGGGGTCAGCCTATAAGAACTGCCCTCAGAACCGTACGTGATAGTTTCCCATCATACGGCTCGCCAGGATAGCACATTATTACAAAAGGGGAGACAAAAATATGTTCTATTTGTTGTATTTGGAAATACTTATGATATCTTGATGACTTAGGTTCCCATTATGGTATAAGTTATGATGATAATTACATAGAGGAATTTGTTTTCTACGTATAGCTCCGATCATTCTTTCTACCTTAACAGTTTCTTTACTTAGATATTTGCTTCGAACATCTTTCACAGATCGTACATGATGCATTTCTATGTTTGCTGTTGTTCCACAAATGATACAAGCTTTACCAAAATTGGTTTGAGTTAGTTTATTTGCCCAACTTTCATTAATTATTTCATCCGGTGAGGGACCACTTAAGGAATTCTTGTAATCATGCAAGACTCTAAGTGTGTCCGGGATGAAAATTTCATGATCAGTATTAGGACATTTAAGAGTACTTCCAAAATTTGCAAAGGCCTTTCTCATAGTTCCAAGTTTATATTTTCTGGCTAGAGTTAATGCACAAGAAGCTCTAAGTAACCACATTATTCTACCTAGCTTATTCCTATTAGCCGCAAAGCTATAGAAGTTAAGAATACCTCGCATTTTGGAGTTATAGAAAGATAGAATATCAGCATGGTCAAGATTCATGATGGATCCATACATTTTAGGAAGAATTATGCCTTGTGCATTTCTTCTAATGAAACCAGCTTTTACTAGTTTATCTAAAAGTTTTTCAATCGGCGCTTTAATCAGAAGTCGACTGGTACCTACCGCTTTACCAACTCTCCCTATTCTTAAGAAGGATGGACTTTTTCTCAGTTTGAAGATTTCAGCTCCAAGAAATGACCATTTATTGTCAGCTATATTAGTAATAACAGTTTTTTCTGAATTAAGTTCCAGTCCACAACAACTTTTTAAGAACTCTTTAACATTATTTTTAATATGCGTTGCTTCATGTACTGACCCTGTCACTAAAATAACGAAATCATCTGCGTACCTGACATAGTCTAACCTTTTGAAATTGGGATCTAGTTTATCGTTCGAGTTGAGAGTTCTAAGTTTAAGTAAAAGATCTCTTCTCAATCTAGGATCAGAAGCTTTCTTTCTCAGGTAAGCTACTCTTTTGTATTCAGATGAGTCTCTTCGTTTATCCCCTTTTCGAAACTTTTGAATAAGTTTATCCATATAATCATCAAATTGGTGAAGAACGATGTTACACAATAATGGGCTCAGTATACCTCCTTGAGGTGTACCGATAGTTGGTTTAACTAGATTTCCTTGAGGGTCGTAGTAACCAGCATTAAGGAATTTAGAGGTTAACTCTAAAACTCTAGGGTCACCTATTTTCTTTGAGATAAGTTTCATAATGATTCGATGCGGTATACTGTCAAAGCATTTGGTTATATCACCTTGAATAACCCAGGAGAATTTATTCCCAGTCACGTATATTTTACGAAGAGCCGAATGAATGGATCTACCAGGTCGGAAACCATGTGAGTAATCAAGAAATGTAGGTTCATAGATAGCTTCAAGGATGGCATGAATAGCCTTCTGCACAATTTTATCTCTAGGAGAACCTATACCTAAGGGTCTGGTTTTACCATTAGCTTTAGGTATTTCAATTCTTCTTGCTGGAGAGAAATCGAAAGTTCCCTTTCGTAGGGATTCGGCAGTTTTAACAAACCAATTCCAATTAAGCCCATCAATAGTGTACTTATCGGAACCTGGCGTCATATTACCTTTTTTACCTTTGATTTCTTCATAACATGCAACAAGGAAGAAAGGATCACTTAAAATATCAAGGAGTTTGAAGAATTTTTGCTCGCTTTTGTAATTCAGTCTCTGCATCACCAAAGTAGTTGCATTAGTAGGTTTAACGGCCCTTTTTAATATAGGCTTAGTATCCTCCACTAACTTTTTAGGGCAATTATCTAGAGTTTCTGAGACTGACATGTTATCCCTGTCTCCCTTCGTAAGTGTCTTCAAAGATACACTACTACTATGGAGACTCCGTTTCCGCATTATACTACCTAAGAGTAGTGTAGAGGCGGTTGAATCCCGAAGTTGACTGTTAGTTCCGTTTAATGTCCATGTAGTTTTAGCCGCCTGCCCTAATTTTGAACCTCCTATACTGGAGTAACGTCTAGCTTTCTGACAACTTTCCTCACTTTGGATATTAAAGAAAGCAATGCTAGAAATATACCGACATATTCTGCTTAGGATATATTCTCTGGATTGATAGCGTTTTAAGGTATCAGGTTCGTAACCCTCGACATGACTACTCCTGCTCATAGTGCTTATTCTTGGGGGCAGCCCCAATCTTTCACTACGTTTGTATTCAGCTACCCGTATAATATAGTTTATTAGACTATAAAATCGTGAATACCCGCAGCTTGCATTTATTACTAAATAAGTCAGATATGCAATAGAGATCGGACAATCTCCACTAACTAACGCCCTCGTTCGGCGCACTCCAAAATTCCATAAATAAGAGATATTAGCTGGTTCTGGAGAATCTATAATATAAGAATTTACTAGTCTAAGTAAAATATTCGATTTAAACGTTCTCACTAATTTAAAATTAAATTTTATTAAATAATATTAATAAATATATTAAACCTACAAGGCTATTATTTAAATTTATTATTAAAGCATTATTATTTAAAAAGTAGTAATAATACACTTTTGTAGTGAGGTTTGCTTTAATATTTTACTATGACACAAATTTTCATAGTTTGCGTTAGATTTTTTTTTTAATCTAACAGTAAATAAAAAGTTAAATTTTACACACTTTTACATTTTTTTTAAGCCCAAGAAGAATCGAACTTCTACAGATTCCTTATCAAGAAATTATTCTACCTTTAAATTATAGGCTTAATATATAACTCTGTACTCTTGCATTAAATACTTACTATTTTTAATAGTTTGATTAAACTACTCTCTTTTATATCCCACCTAAAGAGGAGGGGAGTAAAATAAAAAATTAGTAAGGTGCTATATCAAAAGCTACTAAGATACTTGGCACTAAAATAATGAATGCTACTACAACAGGTAATAGATTTAACCAACAGAATTCAATTAATTGATCATATCTTAGTCTAGGTAATGTCGCTCTAAACCAGACAAACATAAAACAGAATATACATGTTTTTAAACCTAAAATTATAGATTGTATATTAAAGAAGGTATCATTCACTATTAAATTTGGCATATTATAACCACCTAAGAATAAAATAGCTGTAATACAACTGAATAAAACAATTGAAGTATATTCAGCTAAGAAGAAGAATACAAAAATAATAGAACTGTGTTCAGTGAAGAAACCAGCTACTAATTCGGATTCAGCCTCTTGTAAATCGAAAGGTGTTCTACTAGTTTCAGCTAAAATTGAAATAAAGTAAATAATAAATATGGGTAATAAAGGTATTATAAACCATACAGATTGTTGACTTTCAATGATAGTAGTGAAATTAAAAGATCCTGTTAATAAGATTATAATTAATATTGCTGAACTTAATATTAATTCATAACTTATCATTGCGGCTGTTGATCTTAAACTACCTAAAAAGGCATATTTAGAATTAGCAGACCACCCAGCAAATAATACACCGTATACCCCTAAAGAAGATAGAGCTAATGTATATAAAATACCTAATGGGAAATCAAATAAAGTTAAACCTTCACCAAAAGGAATTATACCCCACCCTAATAAACTAAAGATTAAAGTAGATACAGGTGCTAAATAAAATAATACTTTATTAGATTGAGAAGGTATAATTGTTTCTTTAACTACTAATTTTAAAGCATCGGCAAATGGTTGAAGAATTCCGTAGTAACCTACTGTATTCATGGTGGTCAAATTTATCTTACAAATAAATATCTAATTATCTTCCTTTATTCATACCTTCTTTAATTTCCTTAATTTTTGCTAATCCAGAGGTAGTTAAGTGATCCTTAGTTCTAATTAACTCAGCTACTTTTTTGAAATCGATATAATCTTGAAGTTTTACTCCAACTATTTTATATTTTTCGAAAAAGGGAATGATTTTAAAGATCAAGTCTTCTTGTTTAACTACAGTGTAGTCTATCCAAGTAGAATTTTTGCTTATAGATCCACAATTAAAGTAATCTATAAAACTTTTCATTAATTCCTTATCTCTTTCCTGTTGAGTAATTTTAAATAATAAGGATACTTGAACACCTAATTTATATTTTGTTGAATTTTTAATTCTAACATGAAAACATCCTTCTCCACTAGTAAATCCTGATATCCAATTAGGATCAATTTCATTTATTTTTGGTAGCGCAACTAAAGGTTTTTCTATTGTTCTAATATTAGGAAAATTTGTTTTGATTTCATCAGAGAAGCCTAAATTTAAAGAACCTTTAATTGACAATATTTTATGTAAGCCTTCTAATGTTAAATGTTCTTTATGATTCATTAGGTTTATTATTTGTTTAAATAAAATAAAGTCCGCTTGTTTTTTAGAAATTAAAGGATATTTATCAAAATGGGGTATAATTTTTTCATTTAAATCCTTTAAAGAACCTACACGATATTGAACACTTTCTTTATTTTGAGGAGATATAGTTCCTATGCCTCCAAAATAAGATTTAATTAATTCTAATATTTGTGTGTCTTTTTTATGAAGACCAATAGTAAATCTAGTTTTAACTGTCCAATTAGTTTTATTTTTTGGTTCCTTTAAAATTAGAATTATGAAAGATGCTTCAGCATCGGAAAATCCAGTGACAAAATAAGGATTCAAAGAAGTTATAGACAAAGTAGAATTAGAGTAAGAATTAGAACAATAATATTTTTTAATATTTATTTGCTTAGATGGGATTTTGATTTGATAGCGACTTTCGCCGCCCATTAGAGTACACCTTAATTGCATTGGCTTAATGCAATAACCACCGTCTACTCGTTGCTCTTTTACAGTACTATTTAATAATACTGATTTAGATCCGCGATAGCCCATTTCGTTTTCACTCATCTTATGACTTGTTACCATACCCAGGTAATTATTCTGGCCACTGATAGCCTTTCGACTATAGCTTGGTATCATAAGCTTTAGGGTGTCCCCGGAGTTTGATGGTTTTACCCATTCATGTGTTTTCCCAAAACACAATACAGGTCCTACTCTTCGTTGGTGTGCAGCTAATTGTTTTCTTTCTATTATAGTCATAAAAGCTACTGCAAGTAAAATTGGTAATAAAACTAATAAAACATCTATTAAATTGATGATTATATTAGTTATATTTAATAAAAATTCGTATTGAATCATGTGTTTTATATTTAATAATAATTATAATAATAATAATAAAAAAAAAAATAATTTATGTATTTCAATTGACTTGTAATTGTAAATACTATATAAATTACCATAACTTGCCCAGAAAGAACTAAATCTTGTGGGCTTCTACTTGAAAAGAATTATCTCAATAAGGTTGTGAGTAAAAATCTTCATTTTTTTGAACACTGTAACAATATATTTTTTTTTTCTTTTTAAATCATACATTCTCTTTTGGAATCGAACCAAAATTGACATTTTAGAAGAATGATGTTCTACCATTAAACTAAGAGAATTATAGATATAAAACTAAATGAGAGTTAAGAAGGAATCGAACCTTACCATAAATTTTGCAAATTTACTACAGAAACCAACTGTAACCATAACTCTTAAAACCCTATACCTAATTGAGGTTATTGAGGTTTTTAATGTCGACCAATTATTTGGTCTTTATTTTAATGATTGCATTCTGACAATACTATAAATTCATTTATTTTTACCTAGAGGGGTTTCCCTACTAATTTTATTTTATATTAACATTTCCCTAGTAAATAGGGAATTATTATTAATAATAAATTAATTAGTAAATAGGATTATAAAAACCCCTAAGCAAAAAAATCTTGAGATGTAAAAATTAATTATTTTAGATTCCTCATTTAATAGAGGATCTTACTATATTAAAAAATTTTTTGTTTGTACATTCATTTTTTCTTTTTTATCCTCTATCGAGAGAGGATAATTCGGATTGAATTATAAATTGGCTTATTATGAGTATAATAATAAGAATGCAATCATTAAAGAGAATAATCCTGTAGCTTCTGCTAAGGCGAATCCTAAGATTGCATATCCAAATAATTGTCCTCTTATTTGTGGATTTCTAGCTGTAGATGCGATTAAAGCTGAAAAGATTAAACCAATTCCAGCTCCGGCACCAATTAATCCAGAGCAGGCTAAACCTGCACCAATGTATTTTGCTGCTGCTAACATATTTATCATAAGTAGACTTTTTTGACAGTGTCTAGCATATGAAATCATTAAAATAACATACTCTTTTAAATTGAATATAAATACGACAAAGAAAACCCTCTCAATTTTACTTAAGTTTAATGTGATTTAACCTCCTTACTCGAGGATGAAAGTAGGGGTGAAAAGTAGGTTGGCGAACTTGAAGAGAATATAACTAGAAAGT
Organism: Lentinus brumalis; assembly: GCA_001792895.1. Taxonomy (NCBI): domain Eukaryota; kingdom Fungi; phylum Basidiomycota; class Agaricomycetes; order Polyporales; family Polyporaceae; genus Lentinus; species Lentinus brumalis. The sequence continues at coordinate 73,245 of MARA01000062.1, read as the reverse complement.
ATTAATTAATTTAATAACGTAGCGCTTAGGTAACATTAAGGCAATTACCCTTATTTTCGCCGCCCATCCGACCAGCCGACCAGCCGACCTCGGGGAGGAGGGGAGGAGAGTGTAGATTCTAAACATTATTTTTTTTTATTAGCTATAAAAAAAACTTTACTTTTAGTAATTTATATTTTCTACTTGTAGTAGTAGGATCTAAATATAGTTTATTGTCTATTTATCGTTCTATACTTATATTGTGGTAGACCTATCCGCTCTCGAATAAATAAAAAATAAAAAAAAAAATACCTTTTTATCTTCTTACCTTTATTTATAAATGGTTAATAGCAAAGGTAAAATTAGTAAATATAATCCAGAGACAATACGTGCTTTTATGAATTTATATGTTAAACATCTAATAACTATTATTGTATCGGAATTTATTAATTTGGCGGGGAAAGTTAAATATTTACTATATCCCCTTCGGGGGTCGTGGAGGAGCATAATAATATGTATAGGGCGCCCCAGACAACACCAAACTGCCTTTACCTTTCTAACCTAGCCAATATTTAATAATAATTATATTATATTATATTATATTTTTAATAAAATAGTGTCTTAGAAAGGAATTTGGAAGTAAATTATTTTTAGTATTAATTAAAAAAAAAAATTTAACTATAATTATATAGTTTTTTAAATCTATATAAAAGAGGTAATATTAGTTTAATTGGTCAAAATAACGTCTTGTGGCGACGCTGTTCAGAGTTCAAGTCTCTGATTTTACCCTTTTAATCAACGTTAAGCATTATCATAATGTTATAAGTTTAATATAAAAGAGAGTTAAGATAGTTAAAACTGGGATTATTATAAAAATAATTTAGTAAGGTTATAAGTATAACTATATATATTATGTCAAAGAAATTTGAGGTACAAAAAGAAAATAAATAAAAAAATTTTTTTTTCAAAATACAGTAAATAAACATTTAAATTATTATTTTATAAAAACACTTAGGTATGTTTAATTAATATTTTTATGTGCAATATGATGACCTATATATACTTATGAATATTTATAGAAAATTCAGTTATTATTATATAAAATATAATAGTATAAACAAAACTATTCTTACAACTATCTAACTCCCTTTATCCTTATAGCACTGCTTTATAAAAAGCAAATAGCTGAAATAGTTTAAAGGTTAAAACCTACCATTCATGACGGTAAAATAAAAGTTCAATTCTTTTTTTCAGCTTACTCTTTACTATTTTTTTTTATAGATGGAAATAGTTTGTTATTAGGAGTCTATTCTATTATTTTTTTTTTATTTTTAATATTGAAAACCATTTAAAACTTATTATCTATTTAAAAATAAGATTTTTTAATATAAAAATTTTGTTAGAAGGGCTAGAAATAAATATTTTTTAATTGAAAGTACAAATAACCCCTTTTTGCCGGCCTAACCTAGCTAGGAGGCAGTGTAGGATTAAAAAAGTTAAAAATTGTATTCTTATACACAAAATAGAAGATAAAAGTATCGATGACAATATAGTTATAACATCAAACAGTAATTCAAAGGGGTTATTAAGGAAAAACTAGCAAATTTATAAAAAAGGAGGGCACAAGTCCAAAAGCCACAATTCACTAACATCCCTAGCCAACCTCGTGTAGGAAGTGGTGGATAGTGATCTTCAATTATAAATATAATTGATGACAAAAAATGTAGGCGATCCTAAGGGAAACCTTTATTATAACAACTTCCCGAAGTAAAACATTTCATTAGGGAAAGGAAAGGAAATCAACCGAGACTCCAAAAGTAATGGCGAGTGAAATTGGAAAAGCCTAAATGAAAATAATTTTAACACCAATACATACCAGTAACCAAAGAAGGTAGAAAAGTCCTGTATGTTAAATTATTATTCTCTTTTCTGTCTAGAAAAGTAAAAATAAGTACGACGAGAGTAAACTTGTCGGAATATAGGGGAACCATCCTCTAAGGCTAAGTATTATAAATTTAGCGATAGTGAAAAGTACCGTGAGGGAAAGTTTGAAATAGGTATGTATTATTAGACATAAATGAAACAGTTGAATTAGTAACTCTATAAGCAGTCGAAATTTATAACAATAAATGACGGCGTACCTTTTGCATAATGGGTCAGCAAGTTAATAGGAGTAGCAAGGTTAAAAGCCTTAGTGAAAGCGACCACACTAACTAGCTAATAGTATATTTATTTTTACACAAAGTAAATATAGGATATCCTTCTTACTGTATGCTTTTTAGCATCAGAGAAGTTTAATATTTTCTAGGAATAGTAATGGATAAGTTACTTCTATTAGACCCGAAGCTGATAAGTGTTTTGGGAAAACACTAAATTGGCTAAAACTATCAAACTCCGGGGACGTCCTAAAGCTCTTGATACCAAGCCATATACGAAAGTATATGAGTGGCCAGAATAATTACCTGGGTATGGTAACAAGTCAAGAGATGATCGAAAGTGAAATGGGTTATCGCGGATCTAAGTCAGAATTTATTACAAATTCTGTAAAAGAGCAACGAGTAGACGGTAGTTGGAGCATTAAAGCCAAATCCAAAAAAATGCTCTTAAGGTGTACTCTAATGGGCTTCGAAAGAAGTTATCAAATCAAAATCCCTTCTAAACAATTAAATTATTTTTCTACTTTACATTCTCCTTCTTCGCAAGTTCAAAATAAAAATAGTTTAAATCCTTGGTTTGTAACAGGACTTGCAGATTCTGAAGGTACGTTTACAGTAATGATTGATAAAACTGAAAAACGTACATTAGGTTGGCGAGTTCAAGCTAAATTTCAAATAGGCTTACATCTTAGAGATTTATCTATATTATTACAAGTACAAGAATTTTTCGGAGGTATTGGCTCAATAGGTAAAAGTGGAGATATGGTATTTTATTCTGTATCAAGTGTTAAAGATTTAACAAATACTATAATACCACATTTCTTAAATTATAATTTATTGACTCAAAAACAAGCAGATTTTTTACTTTTCAAATCTATAGTAGATCTAATATTTAATAAACAACATCTTACAATGCTGGGCTTAAATCAAATAATTAATATAAAAGCCTCAATGAACTTAGGTCTTAGTCAAATAGTTAGAACTAATTTTATAGATATTGTTCCAGTTAATAGACCTCTTATTAAAAATGACATAATTCCTGATCCTCATTGGATCTCAGGATTTGTAAATGGTGAGGGAACTTTTGATTTAAAAATTTATAAGTCAAAAACTAAAACTGGGTATGCAGTACAATTAAGATTTAGAATTCCACAACATGAAAGAGATACTTACCTTATAGAGGTTTTAAAAAAATATTTCGATTCAGGTAAAATAGAAAAACATACTCAATTTCCAGCAGTAACATTAGTAATAGTTAAATTTTCAGATATAATTGAAAAAATCATACCTTTCTTTGATAAATATCCTTTAATAGGTACAAAACAAAAGGATTTCAAATTATGGTGTGAAATAGCTTCAATAATGAAAGATGGAAGTCATTTAAGTATTGAAGGTTTAAATTTAATCCGAAAAATTAAAGAAGAAATGAATACTGGTAGAAAATAAAAAATAAATTAATTGCATGATAAATTTGACTTCCATGAGGTGATCTTCCTAAGACCAGATTATAATGGATCGAACGGGTGAATGTAGCAAAATTCTCCGAAGAGTTTTAGGAAGCGGTGAAATGCCAATCTGACCTAGTGATAGCTGGTTTTCTACGAAACATATGTAAGTATGACATCTAATCAAGATTTATGGTGGTACAGCACTGAGTTCCCAACTATCTCTTTTTTATTTATAAAAAAGACACAAAGTTTAGGTTGCGGGGACGTCGAAAATCTTACCAATGGAAGAGAATCTCGGAATGACATAAATTGATGTTAGATATTCAGACTGCTCATGCGAAGTTGGGTAGTCAAGACGGAAACAGCCGAGAACACGAAACAAGGTCCCAAATGATTTTTAAGTGAAATGAAGGAAGTAATATATTGAATGCAGCTGTAAAGTGAGCCTAAAAATGACTACTGGGCTCATAACAAAAACCGAGTTAATTGCAAGGAGTCCCTAAAGCTTTGAGTACTCATCTAGCCTACCAGCCGTAGGCCCCTAAATACCCCTAACAGAAGGGTTGTAGGTCGGGGGTGATAGTAAAAATCTTAAAGATATTACAATGGGTAATTTGCAGGAGACCAAATATAATTAAAAAAAATTATAAAATTGGGTCCTCAACGACTATACACTAGGGGTAATTAACATAATACTAATTACTATGACATAGTCTAAACAATTCTTGAAAGGAATTGAATATGGTCGAGAAAGAAACGGCCAGCCTATAAACCATTTTTGTATCTCTTTTGGTAAAGTTAAATAGTAATTAGATAAGCCGTTGGTTCTGCTTTTCACTAAGAGGGCTAGTACCCCAAACTTAAGTTAAAATAATGAAAAATAATTTTACCTACAAAAATAAAAATTAATTTATTAAAACCACTACAATCAGTACAATATTAAAGAACCAAATTACAAATAATTTTATTATGAGTTCAGGCTATATTAGTGGGTTAACTCAATCAGATGGTTCCTTTTTTTGTTCCGTCGTAATCTCACCTAAACATAGATTTGGTCTTCAATTTAGACCAAAATTTACTATAACTGCAGATTTAGATTCTAAATATGTCTTAGATAGTATCCAATCATTTTTTAATTGTGGAAATGTTACCGTTAATAATAAAAACCATAGCGCTGAATTTGAAGTAGTAAAGATAGGAGAACTTTATAATATTATTATTCCTCATTTTTTAAATTATCCAGTATTTTGTGAAAAATTACATGCATTTAATTTATTTAAAGAAATAGTAAGTGCTTTATTTAATAAAGACAAAAGAACGATAGAAGGAAGAGTAGAATTATTAAAGTTAGCTTTATCTATGAATACTACTACAAATAGAACAGCCGAAAGAATAGATTATCTATTTTCTTTATTAGAGGTAACAGATCCTGGAGATAAAGTTTTATTTTTAAATGATAAAACCGAAATAACTAGTCCTTTATCTAATGACTTTATTGCAGGTATAATAGATGGGGATGGATCTTTTTTTATTACTTTTCTAAAGAATGGTGAAATCAAACCTGGTTTTACAATATGTTGTGATAATGCAACTAAATCTTTATTAGAAAGTATTCAAAAACAATTACAAAATATTGGTTCTATCCGTTTAGGTTCTAAAAATGAATGGATATATACTGTTAGTGGCATTAAACAGATTAATGATGTTTTAATACCATTTATGGATAATAATCCAATTTATTCAGAAAGAGCTTTACATTATGAAAAATTTAAAACTGTTAGTTTAAAGTTAAATAACGAAAGACCTTTAACTTTAGATAGTAAGTTAAAATTAGTTGAGTTATGTTACGACATGAATAAAAAAGGAAAACGAAGAGATATAACTAAAACACAATATATAGAAATACTGAAAAATAACCATAATAAGAAAGAAGGGTAGAGATGAGGATTTAAATTAAATCTATTTTAATTAACCCCCCATTCATCTATATCCCTTCTAACGAGGGGGGGTCGGTGAGGGACCCTTATAGGGAGGATGTAGGTTTTAATAAATGCCAAAGATAGCTATAGGAAATTGGGTAGTCGCTATCTTTTAATAAACGTAATGTAACAACGTAGCAGCCTTTTTTTTTAGAATATTACGCCAAAAATTTAACGGGTCTTAAAAAATCAACCGATATCGTGTTTATTTTGAATATGTATTTTTAATAATATATTCAATATATAGGTAGTAGAACATTCAGTATACTGATGATAAAACAGTGTTTCATTGTTTTTAGGTCACTGAAGAGAGAATGCTGACATGAGTAACGTAAAAAGAAGTTATAATACTTCTCGCCGAATACGAAAGGGTTATAAGGAAAGGTTAAACCACCTTATGTTAATGCGGCCTCTAAGGTACAAAACCAAAGTTTTGACTGATGAGTATGAAATAGAAAGTCCTTACAAGGACCAGGAAAATAATATTTTCTTTTCACTACCGTACCCTAAACCGACACAGGTTCGTAAGTAGAGAATACTAAGGCGCAGAGCTAAAAGTTGTTAAGGAACTCGGCAAGTTCTCCTGCATTGTGTTTTGGGAAAACACATGAGTGGGTTAAACCATCAAACTCCGGGGACGCCCTAAAGCTCCTGATACCAAGCTATAGTCGAAAGGCTATAAGTGGCCAGAATAATTACCTGGGTATGGTAACAAGTCAGGATATGAACGAAAGTGAAATGGGTTATCGCGGATCTAAATCAGTATTTTTAATTAATTCTGTAAAAGAGCAACGAGTAGACGGTGGTTATTGCATTAAGCCAATGCAATTAAGGTGTACTCTAATGGGCGGCGAAAGTCGTTATCAAATCAAAATCCCATCTAAACAATTAAATAAACAAAAACAATATTATTCTACTTTAAGTAAATCCAGTATAAATAATAAACTAAACCCATGGTTTATTACTGGTTTTGCTGATGCTGAAGGGTGTTTCTCCTTTGCAATAAAACCCGACGCCAAATCAAAATTAAATTGGAGAACTTCTCCTCTTTTTGTAATCAAATTGCATATTAAGGATATTGCAATATTAGAACTAATTAAAAACACCTTAATGGTAGGTAAAATAAGAAAAAATGGAACAAATTCAGTACAATACGTGGTTGAATCAATTAAGGAATTACAAGTCATTGTAGATCATTTTAATAATTACCCTCTTGTAACTGAAAAAGCTTCTGATTTTTTAATCTTTAAAAAATGTTTTGAAATCATTAAGCAGAGAGAACATTTAACGGAAAAAGGTCTTTTAAGTTTAATCGGTTTAAAAAGCTCTCTTAATTGGGGTCTTTCGGATAGTTTAAAGGAAGCTTTTCCAAACGTAACCTTTGTAGATAGACCAGAATATAAATTTAATGGTATACCTGATCCTTATTGGGTAGCAGGTTTTACAAGTGGTGACGGTTCTTTCCATTTAAATCTTAAGAAATCAGATAGTAATGTAAGTCACAGAGTCTCATTAAGATTTTCAATTAATCTTAATATTAGAGATGCTGAAGTTCTTAAAGGTTTGGTTATTTACTTTAATACTTTAAACAAAACAAGTACTGTAGTTAAAGGAATGCTTAACCTGGAAAATCAGTATGTTTCTAAATCTGAAAACACTATAAGTCTTGCAATTACTAAAACTTCTGAGTTAATGGAAGTAATTATCCCTTTTTTTGAAATTTACCCTTTACAAGGTGTAAAAAGTTTAGATTTTGCAGATTTTAAAAAGGTTGCTATGATGATAGTTGCTAAAGAGCATTTAACTATCGAAGGCTTAAATAGAATTTTAGAAATAAAATTAAACATGAATAAGCATAGAGAGTGGTAATATTATTTTATTTATTTAATTGCATGATAAATTTGACTAGCCATGCATAAGTTTGACAATAAGAGGAACCCTGTATCTTCAACCTCCTTGAGGGGAAAAGAGGAAAAGGGTGGCACAAAATCGGAGGCCCCGACTGTTTACTAAAAACACAATTCAGAGCAATGATGAAAAATCATAGTATTCTGGATGAAATTTGCCCAATGCCATTAACATAAAAGAGGTTATGGGTAACTGTAACTGATTGAAAGTCTGGTTAATAGCGGTCTTAACTATGAGGATTTTAAAACCTTTAGGGTCCTCAATAAACTCGAATAATATGCTGGAACATCCTAAAGCTTTAAGTACTAGAAATAGTAGAAATCTTAAAGATATTACAATGGACAATCAGTAGGGAATATTATTCTTAATTTAAAATTTTATTCTAATGTTTCACAGATAGTGTGTGAAGGGATAAAAAACTTCACCTTAATTATATTTTTAAAAAAATATAATTTCGTATTTAATTCCGGTTAACTTTTTTAATGTTTGTTAATCTTAGACGCTGTCAAAAAATTTTTTTTTATTAAATAATGCAAAAAGATATTAAAAATTCATCATATCTTTATTTTTTAGGTGGATTTGTAGAAGGAGAAGGTTCTAATTCTGTTTCTATTACAATCCATAAAGACTTTAAATATGGAATAAATATTCAACCTGTATTTAATGTAAGTCAACATAAAAATGGTTTGGATTTATTAAATTCATTTAAAGAACTGTTTAATTGCGGTTCCGTAGTAAAAAAATCTGGATCTACAGATATCTATGTTTATACATTAAAAGGTTATAAACAAATAATTGAACATGTCATACCTTTTTTAGATACTTATGTACAACCTGCCGACCCCGGGAGGGATGTTGTAAAAAAGAAGAGTATTTAGTGTTTAAACAAATTTGTTTAGCTTCTTCAGAGGGTAAACAGAAAGATAAAGAATCATTAATTGAAATGGTTAAACTTGCTTATACTCTACAAGGTAAAGGCAAAGGTAGAAAAAGAGAACTATTTGAAATACTTCAAATAATTGAAAATAAAACAGAATTCTTTAATAAAATAAATACACTAAACACTAAAGTTGGTGATTTTATTACTGAAGAATAAAGGCTAATTAATTATTATTCGTGGAATAGTAAAATTAAAAATAAGATTAATAGCCCTCAGAGACTAGATAATCGAGCAAATAATCTTTAAGATTTATTTGATGATATAGTCCAAACTATATAGTAATTATATAGAATATTGCCTAAGGTAGCAAAATAAATTGGCCAGCTATGCGTTATGGGAAAACGCTAAAAAGTGGGCCCAACTATCAAACTCCGGGGACACCCTAAAGCTTATGATACCAAGCTATAGTCGAAAGGCTATCAGTGGCCAGAATAATTACCTGGGTATGGTAACAAGTCATAAGATGAGTGAAAACGAAATGGGCTATCGCGGATCTAAATCAGAAATACAAAGCCCACAGCCAAATGTATTTTCTGTAAAAGAGCAACGAGTAGATGGTAGTTATTTTGGATTTTATCCAAAATTAAGGTGTACTCTAATGGACTTCGAAAGAAGTTATCAATTCAAAATCCCTTCTAAACAATTTACTAAAAAACTATTTTCTACTTTAAATACAAAAGGTGAAGCTGAAATAAACCCATGGTTTATTACTGGTTTTGCAGATGCTGAAGGTTGTTTTTCTATAAAAATACAACAAAATGCTAAATTAAAAATGAAATGGAGAGTTAGACCTGTTTTTTCTATAACTTTACACATCAAAGATCTAGCTTTATTAGAATCTATTAAAAATAATTTAGGTGTAGGAAATATAAGCAAAAGTGGAGAAAAAGCGGTAATGTTTGCAGTAGATTCTATTAAAGAAATTCCTGTTATCATTAATCATTTTGATAAGTATCCTTTAGTAACACAAAAACTTTCTGACTACTTAATATTTAAACAATGTTTTGATATTATTAACCAAGGTTCTCATTTAACAGAAACAGGTTTATTAAAAATAATAAGTTTAAAAAGTATTTTAAATTTAGGATTACCTGTTAAGGTAAAGGAAGCTTTTCCAAATGTTCCTGAAGTTAATAAGTCAGAATACAAGTTTAATGGTATACCTAATCCTTTTTGGATCTCAGGTTTTACTAGTGGTGAAGGTTCTTTCCAGATTTTGTCTAGAAATTCCAACAATGAATTATTTGCAAGATTTAGTATACATTTACATCTAAGAGACCTAGAAGTTTTAGAAGGAATTTCTGCTTATTTTAAGGAATCTGCTATAAAAAAAGTAAGTCTAAGTGAAAAAAGTGCTCAACTGCAAATATCTAAATTTTCAGTTGTTAACAATATAGTTGTTCCTTTTTTTAAAAAACATCCTTTATTAGGGATGAAAAGTTTGGATTTTATAGATTTTTGTAGAGTATGTGAAATTTTAAATACTAAAGAACATCTAACTTCTAAGTCAGTGTACAACAAAATTTTAGAAATAAAATCAGGTATGAATCTAAATAGAAAATAGTCAATAAAAAAAAATATATTTTTTTTTAAGTGTAAGTTGCATGATAAATTTGAACAGCCGTGTTAAATGTGGTCTGGTATCAATAGTGTAACGATGGTCTCACTGTCTCTACAACTTGCTCAGTGAAATTGAATTACCCGTGCAGATGCGGGTTGCCTCCAGGTGGACGGGAAACTTAAATTATATCTGGAATTAAATTAAAAAAATGCGACTAGCTAAGTTTATTATAATAATGTTGTGAAAACCAACCAGATAACCCATTATCTGAGCTCAAACAGCATGTTTTCGGAGTAATCCTAAATCATGAAGCCTGTTTATATGTGATTATTCAATATGGGAAAAACGAATAAATTGAATATCTCATATAAGAGCTAGATACCTATGAACAATGTAATGTTAATTCACGTCAGAAGCGGTATGATTGATTGTAGAAAGACGTTCCCGTGTTTTTCTTTATGGGTCTAAACATCTCATAACGTATAGTGGAGTTCTAAGGGTATCATTAAGGTATTATAGTAAAAACTAGGTAAGCCCAATAATAACCAATTTTCAAGTATTTGTAGTTGGAGGTTTATCTGCGAAGATAAATATCTATTAGTGGGTAAAGGATATTCAAAAAAGCGAAAGCCTTGTTGTAATGATAAGGATAGGTTCAGCTGAACTAATCTGAAAGGGTGCTGACTTTGAATTAGTGTTAAGTAAAAATTGTTAAAATTTTAATTAGAAGTAAGTATTAAACGAAAAGATAAAAATCATTCTAGCTCAAAATCCAATTAAACCAGAGTAGGTTAAACCTACATCAATGTATTTAGTTTGCTATAATTTATTTAAATTATAATTATTATGGATATGATGAATAGAAATTTTACTAAACCTAATCAAAATTTAATGCCTTGGCAAGTTACAGGTTTAACAGATGGTGAAGGATCATTTGTTTATTCTATAACTAACACAGGTAAAGGCTTAACAGGCCAAAAAATAAGTTTAGAATTTAAAGTAACACAAAAAACACATTCAGAAGGAGTACTTTATTCACTTAAAGAATATTTTGGGTGTGGTAATGTAGTTATAGATAATAGAAAAACAGATACTAAAAAATATCATATTAATTCTTTAAAACTTCTTTTAGAAAAAGTAATACCTCATTTTGATCAGTATCCTTGTCTGACTTCTAAAGAATTAAATTATAAAGATTGGAAAAAAATTTGTCTAATCCCCGGAGGGCGTAATAAAGAACATCTAACCATATCAGGAATGGAACAAATAAATAAAATAGTATCAATAATGAATAAAAATAGATCTTTTGAAGATAAATATAATCACTGTAAATCTTTTTTAGGTTTATCTGGTAATGAAGTAAATTATAATTTACCTCATCATTGGGTACAAGGATTTTTAACTGGTGAAGGTTTATTTTATCATTATTTAAATGGTACTGTTATTAACCCTTCTCTGGAATTAGGTAAAAATAGTCATGATGTAGCTATTTTAATAGCTCTTAAAAAATTTTTCAATGGAGGTTATGTTAAACCTAAATATAATTTTAATGATTTAGAGGAATGTAGAAATTCAAGATCTCTAAATAGATTTATTTTAAGAAATACTGAAACTATTATTCAATTTGTAGATCAATATCCAATGTTAACTAGAAAACAACTAGATTACATAGATTGGAAAAAAGTCGTAGAATTGAAAAATAAAGGTTTACATAAAACTGAAGAAGGTTTAGCTTTAATAAATGAAATAGTGTCTAAAATGAATTCTAACCGTGATTAGAATTACTAGCTTTATTTTTTAAACAATTTAATTAAACTTAATGCTTGAGCTGTATGCGATGAAAGTCGCACGTACAGTTCTTAGAGGATGTCATAGTTGTAAAACTTGGCGGAGCCTCAACAGACCCTATGCAGCTTTACTGTAGTTAGCTATCATATTGATCTACAACAACCTTAGTTAATAGGAATTAGGGATGTCGATAGACGAAAGATGGAATACCTTCTGACTTTGGTTGGGTTAATATTTACCTTGTAAGTAAAATATTTAAGGGATAGGTGGCTAATTGGCAGTTTGACTGGGGCGGTCGTCTTTGATAAAGTAGCAAAGTACATCCAAAGATATTATTATAATTAAATAATCTCAAAAGAGATTCTTACTGAAAATTCATAGTATTTGTAAAAACTATGTGCAATATAAATTTATTTATATTTTTTTTAACATAAGGTATAGCTAGAAAATTGAATGGAAATCAATCAACCAATGAGAAAGGTTGTAATCGGCGTAATGGCGGAAAGCATGCCTAACTGAAAGACTTAGAAGTCGAACAGATACGTAAGTAGGGCATAGTGACCCTTCGCTATATTATGGAATAGACGGGGATCAATCGATAAAAGTTACGCTAGGGATAAAATTGTTGTCCTCTTCTGTTGGGAAATAGAAGTTATAAACCGGGTGAATTGCAAGAATCACTTATTATGCCACAAGGGTAAATAAGTAAACTTGCAGCGAAGCTTACTTCTACACAATTATCGAAGTAAGAACGTTCAACGACTAGAAAGTGAGTAGTGTAAACAATAATCTTTCCACGAGCGCCCGGCGTCTTATAAATTAATTAAACTAATTAAACCATTAATGTAAATATAAAAAATCTGCTGCTAACAAATTTTATTTAAGTAATAGTTATAAATTAGTAAAAATGAAAAAAATATTAAAAAATGAAGTTATAGGTTTAGGACCCCCGAAGGGGGCTAAACTTAAAGAATACAAAGATAGTTTAATTGAATTATCTATAGAACAAAAAGAAGCAATTATAGGCTTAATGTTAGGTGACGCTAGTTTACAATCTCCGCCGACCTCGTGGAGGATAATAAAGGTCAAACTTATAGAATTAAATTTGAATGGGGAGATAGAAACAAAGCTTATGTATTGCATGTCTTTAACCTTTTTGATGAATGGGTATTAAGTCAACCACATAAAAAAGAAAGATTTAGTCCTAAAGGTAACCTTATTATTAATTGGGGGTTTCAAACTTTTAGTCATAAAGCTTTCAATTATTTGGCTGATCTATTTCTATTAGAAAAAGGTGTAAAAAAAGGTATAAGTGAAAATCTTATACTGGATCATTTAACTCCTAGGGGTTTAGCAGCCCTCCGGGGGTTTATGGATGATGGAGGAAAATTAGATTACAATAAAAATTCTAAAAATAGAAGTGTGGTATTAAATACTCATAGTTTTACAGACTTAGAAGTTGAAAAAATGTGTGAGCAATTAAGTAGTAAATTTGATTTATTATGTGAAGTGCGATCAAACAAAAATAAAAAAATTATTGTAATTAAAGATTCTAGTTATCCTAGATTTTATCAATTAATAAACCCTTATTTATTGGAAGAAATGAAATATAAATTACCTTTATCGGGTAGCGAACTATAGATATAAAGACGATGACATAGTCTGAACTTACCTGTGAAGGTAAGAAGTAAATTTTAAATAGTTTACGATAACATAATTGAACAGGCTGATAGCTGGTGAGAGTACACATTGTCCCGGCTGTTTGGCACCTCGATGTCGACTCAACCTATCCTCCGGGGGTAGAAGCTTGGAAGGGTTCGGCTGTTCGCCGATTAAAAGGTTACGCGAGTTGGGTTTAAATAACACAATATAAAATTAATATTCTTAATCATAGAAGTGTAAAATTAATGCTGCTAACATATTTATCATAAAAAAAAAAATAAATTACACGAAACAATGAATAACAATAATAATACAAATACAAATTTACCACAAGAACTTAACTCAATATTAATAGGTATAATGTTAGGCGATGGAGGATTATATAGATCTTCTCCTACAGCTAATGTTAGATTTGAAATGAGTTTTGGAGAAAAATATAAATCTTTAGCTTTTCATATTGGTGATTTATTTAAAGATTATATGAGTAATCCAGTAAAACCTGTAGAAATTAAAGGTAAAAATAAAGTTTATATTAATTATAGACTTAAAACAAAAACTTTACCTGTATTTAATTCTTACTATGAAATGTTTTATAAATTTAACCATTTAACAAATAAATATGTAAAAATAGTTCCAGATAATATTATTGATTTGATGGATCCTATTGTATTAGCATATTTAATACAAGGAGATGGAAATTTTGACAAAAATAGGAATAGAGTTAGAATTTATACTAATAGTTATAAAAAACAAGAAGTTGAAAATTTAGCTTTAGCTATTAATACTAAATTAAATATTTATACTGCACCACTTTACGATAGAAAAGATCAATGGATTTTAACTATTGGTGCTAAAAATTTAGATTTATTAAGAGAATTAGTAATTCCTTATTTTCATCCTACTATGTATTATAGATTAGGATTATAATTTTATATTGATAACAAGCCCCATCTTATCTTAATAAGATGAAAACCGGATTAAATGCAAGGAACACTGTATTTAACAGTCAATTTGCAGCCAAGCGTGAAATAGTGAATAATTATTTACCTTTGCCGACCTGCCGACCTCGGGGAGGAGGGGAGGAGAGGAAAGATAATTAATATTTCATGAAGGTTCAACGACTAACAGGTGAGTTTCACTAACAATAAACCTGACACGAATATCCGGCTTTATCTTCTCTTTTCATAAGGGATGATGAATGATGACATAGTCTGAACAATAACGTGAGTTATTGAAGTAATGAATAAAATGCATTACGATAACATATTTGTTAATACGACGTGAGTCAGTATGGTCCCTATCTTCTGGAGGGATAAATAGTAAAAAGGGGCAGACCTTCTAGTACGAAAGGATCAATAGGCTGTGTTTCTCTAGTGTACCAATTGTTATTATTCTTTTTTTTAAAGACAAAAGCATAGTTGGGTAGCCACAAACATGATAGATAAGCGCTGAATGAATATTAAGCAGGAAGCTATCCCCTAGATACTATCTTATTGACAGCAATAGTCAATATTTAATAAGAAATAGAACATTTCTAAATAGGATGCAAATGAAAGTGTTGTAAAGCATTTAGTTTAGCATTACTAATTTATTATTTAGACTGGATGTTATTAATTGTTAATCTATTTTTAAATTTTCCTAGTGACATAGGAGGGATTATTGAGTTTTCCTTATTAATTTTTTTAATTAAGTGTCAGTGTTTTATAAAAGGATAAATTCTTCTTAAAAACTTTTTTTTAGTAGAATAAGAATTAATTAAAATATATATCTGTCACTATTAATTTTTTAATTTAAAAGAACTAGTATCGAGTAATCCTTACTAAATCAAGCAACTATATTAAACAATTTTGTGTTAATAAATAATATTAAGTATTACAAACCATATTTAGTATTATACTATAGAATAAAAAATAAAATTTTATTTAAATAAAAATTATAACAGACAATTCTTTCTTATTTAATTATATTAAATTATATATTTAAATATGCAATAAAACAAATTATGTTACTTAACATAAACAGAAATTTATTTCAAAATTTCCCATTTCATTTAGTAACTATTTCTCCTTGGCCTATTTTAGTGAGTTTCTCACTATTAAGTTTAACATTAGGAGCAGTGTTATCAATGCATGGATACGGTAATTTTACCTTTTTATTAGGTGTAACCTCTACAGGATTAGGTATGTTATTATGGTTTAGAGATATCATTTTAGAAGCTACTTATTTAGGAGATCATACTACTCAAGTACAAAAAGGAATAACTATAGGAGTTATTTTATTTATTGTAAGTGAAGTATTTGCTTTCTTTTCCGTATTCTGGGCATTCTTCCATTCTAGTTTAAGTCCAAGTGTAGAAATAGGAGGTGTCTGGCCACCACAAGGAATAGAAGCATTATCTGCATTTGGTATACCATTATTAAATACTTTCTTATTATTAAGTAGTGGGTCAACTATCACATTTGGACACCATGCTTTAATTAAAGGAGATAGAAAAAAAGCAATAATAGGTGGTTTATTAACAATTGTTTTAGCTGTTATTTTCACTGCTTTACAATATGTTGAATATTTTAATGCTAGCTTTACTATTACAGATTCAGTCTTTGGTACAACATTCTATGCTTCTACAGGATTACATGGAATACACGTAATCATAGGAACAATCTTTATAGCAGTAGGATTCTTTAGAATCATAAATTACCATTTAACTAATAGTCACCACATCGGATATGAAGCAAGTATTTTATACTGGCACTTTGTGGATGTTGTGTGGTTATTTTTATTCATTGCAGTATATTACTGGGGTGGAAACTAATCAACAAAAAATCAAATTATATAATTTGATTTTTACTTAATACTTATTATATAAAAAATTAAATAAGTATTAAAAACCAATATTTAATCAAAATATTAAAAATTTAGCTAAATTATTTATAACTATAATTATATATAATTTATAAAGTGAAATCAATTTCACTTTCTTATCATAAAACGTTTATTTTTTTTTTCCCTAAGGATTTGCAAAGTATTTTTTACCTATGAATTTTTCATTATTTTTATTTTTAATTGGTGTTTTAGGATTTATTTTAAATAGAAAAAACATCATTTTAATGATTATCGCGATAGAAATAATGCTATTAGCTGTAACCTTATTAGTTTTAATAAGTTCATTTAGTTTTGACGATGCTATCGGACAAAATTTTAGTATCTTTATTATTTCTATAGCAGGAGCAGAATCAGTTATAGGTTTAAGTATTTTAGTCGCTTTTTACAGATTAAGAGGTAATATCTCTTTAAGAACATAATGTATTTATCAATTTTAATTTTTCCTTTATTAGGAAGTTTTGTATCAGGTTTATTAGGTAGAAAAATAGGTGTTACAGGTGCTCACTTGATAACATGCTCATGCCTAATAATATCTTCAATTTTAGCCACTGTAGCCTTTTATGAAGTAGGTTTATGTGGTTCTCCAGTATTAATTAATTTAAGTACTTGGATGGATTCAGAAATATTAAGTATTCAATGGGAATTCTTATTTGATCAGTTAACTGTTTATTTTTTGGCTCTCTATCAAACGGTAGAGATTGGAGCAGTGTTGGTATTAATCCAACTGTATAAGATATTTATTAAAATAAATTTTATTTTATTTGTAAAAAGGCTAAGTTATTTTTTTGTCTGCAAAGCCCAGGTCTCTCGACCTCTCTACACTAAGTCACAAAATAAGCCTTTACTTACAAGCAATATAAGGAAATATTCCACTTTAAATCGGTACGATTCGTTAAATGAAAAAGGTTCTATAGATTCTAAATTTTTAGAGTGGTTTGTAGGGTTTACAGATGCTGAGGGGTGTTTTATCATAAATCCTTTTTTTATAAAAAATCAGTTGTATATCTCAAGATTTGTATTCATGTTTAAGATAACTTTGCATAAAGACGATGAAAAAGTATTAAGAACTATTAAGGCTCGATTAAAAATAGGGGGTGTTCGTATATATAAAGACGAATGTATTTTTACTATTACAAAACAAAAAGAGATTGCTATACTAATTTCTATTTTTGAGAAATTTAATTTAAACACTTCAAAGTATCTTGATTATTTAGATTTTAAAGAAGCTTATTCTTTTTATTTTGATAGGGATCCTAATTTAAGTCCTGATAGGATAAAGGATCGCATACTAGGATTAAAAAATAATATGAATACTAATCGTATTATTTTTGATAGACCTGAAAATTCTAGAATTGTAATCAGCAAAAGTTGGCTTTTAGGTTTCATTGAAGGAGACGGCTCCTTTTTCTTAAGAAGAGATAATCTAACACCTATTTTTAGTCTTGTAAATACCGCAGTACAACTACCTGTTCTGCTTAAAATAAAGGAGTTCTTAGAGGCAAATCTAGGTTTTGATACCTTTTCTTTATATAAAGTTAAAAACACTAATACTATTAGTATAGCTTCAATAAAAGCTAAAAGTATTAATAGTAAAAGTACTGTCTCAATTACTATTCAAAACATTAATGTCTTGAATAATTATTTAATACCATTCTTTGAAAATGAGGAATTTTTAACTAAAAAAGGTAAAGATTTTTACGATTTTAAAATTATTTGTAAAGTTATTTACATAGGTGGTCATAGAATAGAGAAAATAAGAGCCTTAATTTTAAATTTATCAAATACAATGAATAATTTTAGATTATCAACTTATAATGGAGAAGTTAAAGATTTAACTCAGGAAGATTTAGAAATTTTATTAAATGCTGAAGCTACAATTATCCGGCTTTCAGATGGAAGAGTTATAGATAGTAGTACTAAAAAATTACTACCTAAACTAGTTTGCTGTGTGTATGAAATCTTAACAAAGGATGGATCTTTTATATTAGCAAATTCTTTAAGCGAAGCTGCTAAAATTGTAGGCTTATACCCGGATACTTTAAGTAAATATCTTGATTTTGAGAAGAATGAATGCCAAGCCGGCGACCGCTCAAGAAAGGACGGGTATGTAGAAATTAAAAACCATTTTATAAAAAGAGTAAGAGTATTTACTGGGCCAGCTTCGCAGCTGGCTTCTCCCCAAAGCGGGGGCGTGCAGAAAAAATAATATTTTTAAAGATTAAATTACCACAATTTTTTTCATATAAATACTAGATCTAAACTCCTACCTTTTTACAACTAAAAAAATATTTTTATTTTAATAATATAGCGATCGAATAAACATATTTAAGTATCCACTTCAGGCCAGCCTTTTTTATTTACAAAGCTTAATTAAACAATTATCACTGATAATTTGTAATAAGAAGTAATACTTAGATATACATAGGATATCGCTATTAGGAATTGAGCAAGACTATTATCAAACAATTCCGTGCTTATACAAATAGGTGAATTAACGGTTAATGAGAATATACTTCAAGACCGTCGGCAGTTTTAGATGTCGCTACAGACTGGTTCACCGGGGTTAGGCTGAAATGTCTGTCCGAATGTACAGTCGGATCCTAGAACGAATGCGAGATCGTAGGGGGGAAATATTTATCGCAAAAACACTACGCATGGTGGATAGCCTTTGTCAAGAGGTCAGTAACCCCTGAGTAACTAAACTACTATTGATGTCTATTCCTCTAAAAAAATTTACTAGAGGAGACATCAATGCAAGGTTAACTAGGATTGTTCAATGTTTATTCCTGTACTATATATTTCTTCTTTAATTCATATATTTTCAACTAATTATATGGCTGAAGATCCTGTATTGTGTTCTGGGAAAACACTTTTGTGGGAAAAACTATCAAACTCCGGGGACGCCCTAAAGATCATAGTACCAAGCCATAATGGAAACGTTATGTGTGGCCAGAATAATTACCTGGGTATGGTAACAAGCTATGATATGAACGAAAGTGAAATGGGTTATCGCGGATCTAAATTAGTATTATTAAATAGCACTGTAAAAGAGCAACGAGTAGACGGTAGTTGGAACAATTATTTATTAAGTAATTCGTTCTTAAGGTATACTCTAATGGGCGGCGAAAGTCGCTATCAAGTCAAAATCCCATCTAAACAATTAAATATTAAAAAATTTTCTACACTTAACTCTTCACTTCCTATTAACCCTTGGTTTATTACTGGCCTTATAGATGCTGAAGGTTCTTTTTCTGTCATAATAGATAAAAATAAATCTCGAAAGTTAGGTTGGCGGGTTCAAACAAAATTTCAATTAGGAATGCATTTACGGGATATTTTATTAATAACAAAAGTTAAAGAATTTTTTGGAGGTATTGGTTCAATACATATAAGCCAACCTTTAAAAAAAGTAAATTATTCAATTGATTCTATTCAAGATTTAACAAAATTAATTGTTCATTTTGAAAAATATCCTTTACATACTCAAAAAGCAGCAGATTTTATTTTATTTAAAGAAGTAATAATATTAATGAAGAATAAATATCATCTTTCAAATGAAGGATTAAATAAAATAGTTAATATTAAGGCATCAATGAATTTAGGTTTATCGGAATTCCTTAAATCTGAATTTTTAAATTTTACACCGGTAGAAAGACCTAATATTAAAACTGAAAGTATATCTGATAGTCATTGGATTGCTGGTTTTGTAAGTGGTGAGGGTAATTTTGATGTTAGAATTACTGAGCAAAAATCTAATAAAATAGGATCTCGAGTACAATTAAGATTTAGAGTCAATCAACATATTAGAGATATAAAATTATTGGAATTATTAGTTTTATATTTAGGCGGTAATTTATATAAATATCCTGAAAATAATGCCGTTGTTTTAACAGTTGTTAAATTTTCGGATATTACTAGTATAATCATTCCTTTTTTTGAAAAACACGCTATAATCGGGGTAAAACTATTAGACTTTAATGATTGGTGTGTAATCGCCGAATTAATGAAGAAGGGTTCTCATCTCACCGTTGAAGGATTAAAATTAATTCGGGAGATTAAGAGTGGGATGAATACAGGTAGAAAATAATACTATATATTTAATTGCATGATAAATTTGATGACCATGCACAACCAAAGATTCTTCTCTTATTTATCTTTATTCACATTCTTTATGTTAGTATTAGTTTCTGGTGCTAATTATTTTGTAATGTTTGTAGGATGGGAAGGTATAATTCAATGCCTTAAATGGTTTTATTTTAATACTAATTTATGTAATGATTGTTATATAAGTTCTATTTTTTTAATATCTTCGAATAGATTAAATTATTTTTATAGATCTTTTTTTACCTGTAAAACTTCAGTAGAAAGAATAGGTCCTCATAACATAGATATTATTTCTATGATTATAGGTTCATTATTAGGGGACGGACACCTAGAAAAAAGAAAACAAGGAGTAGGAACTAGAATTAAATTTGAACAATCAAGTGATAATGTTGAATATTTAATGTGGTATCATTCTTATTTATCTACAAGAGGTTACTGTAATACCAATAAACCTAAATTAAAAAAAAGAATCAGAAAGAACGGAACTATTTATTATCATTATACAATAAATAGTTTTACTTTCTCTAGTTTAAATTGGATTCATGATATGTTTTATAAAGAAATAGAAGGTAAATATATAAAAATTATACCTTTAAACATAGAACAATATTTAAGTCCAATTACTTTAGCTTTATGGTTTATGGATGATGGTAGTAAATTAAGAAAAGGAGCTAAAATAGCGACTAATTGTTTTACAAAAACTGAATTAGAAAATTTATGTATTATATTAAAAAATAAATTTAATATTACAGTTACAGTACAATCAGGTGGAAAAAATAAGGGTTATACTTTATATATTTCTACTAGTTCTATGCCTACTTTTTCTAAAATTATTAAACCCTATATGTTACCATCATTATATTATAAATTAGGTAATTATTAAAATAAAATTATAGTGAAAAATGTTAAATCTTTAGCAATTGAGATAAAAAATAAAGATTAATTCGGTTTGAATTACATTTTTTGCGACATTATTGAAAACGATCAAAAATTAAAAAGCTTTTTTAGAGATCGTCGGTTTTATTCTCAGATCGCTATCGACTGGTACAATAATGGGTGGCTGAAATGCTGCTTAATGCATAGTCAGAATCTTCATTATTATGTAATTAAAAATTATTTTATAATAATGCCAAGGCATAAAGTAAATCCTGTTAGGTATTTAATGTACAGGAAATAAAGAAAAAGCTTAACTTTAGAATCATAAATTATCATTTAACTAATAATCACCACATAGGATATGAAGCAAGTATTTTATACTGGCACTTTGTGGATGTTGTGTGGTTATTTTTATTCATTGCAGTATATTACTGGAGTGGAAACTAATTTAAAAAAATTTCTTTATTTTAAGATTTGATTGGAGTTGTTTCTTATTTATTAATTAACTTCTGGTTTACAAGAATACAAGCAAATAAAGCAGCCATATTAGCATTTACTATGAATAGAGTAGGTGCTTTGAGAGGTAGGATCTCTCTTTTGTGCCTAAAACTATCAAACTCCGGGGACGCCCTAAAGCTTATGATACCAAGCTATAGTCGAAAGGCTATCAGTGGCCAGAATAATTACCTGGGTATGGTAACAAGTCATAAGATGACTGAAAACGAAATGGGTTATCGCGGATCTAAATCAGTATTATTAAATAGTACTGTAAAAGAGCAACGAGTAGACGGTAGTTGGAGCAATTATTTATTAAGTAATTCGTTCTTAAGGTATACTCTAATGGGTTTCGAAAGAAACTATCAAATCAAAGTCCTTTCTAAACAATTAAATAAAACAAATTTTTGTACCAGCGCCCTTGCGCAAGTTCAATCTACTAAGTTAGATCCATGGTTTGTTACTGGTTTTTGCGACGGTGAAGCTTCTTTCAGTGTATCTATATCTATAGATAAACGGATAAAAGGAAGTGTTAGATGGGTCGTAAAACCGAGTTTTCAAATCTCTTTACATTCTAGGGACATGAAATTATTATTACAATTGCAAGAATTTTTTACCTGCGGAAGCATCGTTAGCAAAAATAATCGAAGCGAAGGAAGCTTTAGAGTAAATTCACTTCAAGATTTAACAAATTTTATAATTCCACACTTTGTAAAATTTCCTTTACTTTCTCAAAAAGCTGCGGATTTTGAATTATTTAAACAAATTGTAAATCTTATTAACACTAAGGTTCACTTGACTGACGTAGGACTACTGCAAATTATTAATATTAGAGCCTCATTGAACTTAGGTCTATCTGATTTGCAAAAAGCTGAATTTATAAATTATAAACCAGTGCCTCGCCCGATTATTAAATGTACTGAAATTCCAAATCCTAATTGGATTGCAGGATTTTCAAGTGCTGAAGGTTGCTTTTTAGTTAATATTTCAAAATCTAATAATAATAAAATAGGGCAAATTGTTCAATTAATATTTAAAATTTCGCAACATCATAGAGACAAAAAATTATTAGAATTAATTGCTAAATATTTGAACTGTGGATCCGTTTATTCTCACAGTGAAAGTGCTTTCGTTTTTAAAGTGGGTAAATTTGCAGACATAAATAATAAAATTATTCCTATTTTTAAAGCCTATTCAATTAAGGGGATCAAACAATTAGATTATCAAGATTTTTGTGAAATTGCTACTATAGTCGGTGAAGGTAAACATCTAAGCCCTATAGGAATAGCTCAAATTCAAATAATCAAAGATAGAATGAACACAAAAAGAAAATAACAAAAATTTAATTGCATGATAAATTTGACTGCCATGGATATGGGCCTAAGTATAGGATTCTTTGCTTTAATTGCTTTATTAGGTTCTTTAAATTATTCAACATTATTTAGTTTAGCACCATTTATGAATAGTACAGCTATCGATATTATTGGTATCTTATTATTAAGTGGAGCTATGGCTAAATCTGCACAAATTCCATTACATAGTTGGTTACCAGGAAGTATGGAAGGTAAATTACATATTATTAATATTATTATTTTTATTTTATTGTTTACTCATTTTTCTAACACAATGTTTGAAATAACGATTTGTTCGATAATACCTTTAAGTTCTAAAATAATAGAACCTATGATAGGGGATTTACTCGGAGATGGTCATTTAAGATTTACACATAAAGACAAAAATGGCAATATGAAAGGTAATGCTCATTATGCTATGACATTAAAACATTATGATTATGCTTTTTATTTATGGAAAGAAATTTATTCTCCTATTTGTACCAATACTCCTATTCGACCTTGGCCTAATCCTAAAACAGGAAAAATTCCAACTCAATATGCCTTTAGTAGTAAATCATTGGTTGAATTAACACTATTACATAGAGAATGGTATATTTGGTCTACCAAATTTAAAAAATTTATAAAAATAGTACCTCTTAATATAGGTGAAATACTTACACCTATAGGTTTAGCTCATTGGTTAATGGGTGATGGTTATTGGGATAATCATTCTAAAACAGTTTGTATTTGTACAGATAATTTTACCTTCTCGGAAGTAGAATTATTAATTTCGGTACTAACATTGAAATTTAATTTAGTCTGTACGGCTCAACGTAGAATTAAATCAAACAAAGAAGTATGTTGGAGAATAAGATTTAGTAGTAAATCTAATAATATTGATACACTAATATCTTTAGTAAAACCTTATTTTATTTCTTCAATGCTATATAAATTAAATCTTTCTTACGATAGTAAATAATATAAAAAATAATAATCTAACAAAAAATAAATAATATAATATAATAGTAGAGCCTTCCTTATGTTATTAAAAAACATTAAATAGTTCACTATATGCTGGAAGTTTCTAATGATTTAAGTACTTAGTTTTTAATAATAAGTAAAAATCTTAAATATGATTCAATGAATAACCAGCAGAAAATCTATACAATTTTCATCTAAAGAATAATCTCTCCTTTATAGATATTAGATATAGAATTCTCAGAGACTTTACGTGAACCCTTAAGTGATAAAGGAAAATAAAGTCCAAATATTTATTATGTACACGTATCGTGGTGCATTATCCATCTAAACCGTTTAATCGTCTAGATATGGATATAAATATTTGCCTACACCAGTTTCAGCTTTAATTCATGCTGCTACACTAGTTACTGCTGGATTATATTTATTAGTGAGAAGTTCACCAATATTAGAATATAGTTCTACAGCATTATTAGTAATTACTTTAGTGGGGGCCTCAACAGCTTTCTTTGCAGCCACATGTGGATTAGTGCAAAATGATTTAAAAAGAATCATTGCTTTCAGTACTATAAGTCAATTAGGTTATATGGTTATGGCTGTCGGGCTTAGTCAATATAATGTTGCTTTAATGCATGTTGTAAATCATGCTTTCTTTAAAGCATTATTATTCTTAGGTGCAGGTGCTGTAATTCATAGTTTCTCAGATCAACAAGATGTGAGAAGATTAGGAGGTTTAATCAACTTCTTACCATTTACCTATACTGCAATGTTAGTCGGTACTTTATCTTTATTAGCTACACCTTGGTTAACAGGTTTCTATAGTAAAGATTTAATTATTGAATTAGCTTTTGCTCAATATAGTTTTGAAGGTACATATGCCTTTATTTTAGGTAGTTTAACTGCAGGTTTAACTGCTTTCTATTCATTTAGATTAATTTCATTAGTTTTCTTAACAAAACCTAATGGACCTAAAACATCTTATTTACACTCACATGAAGCTAGTTTAGCTGTAATAATACCATTATTTGTATTAGCTTTATTTAGTATCTTCTTTGGTTATATTTTTAGTGATTTATTTGTAGGAATAGGTACAGATTTCTTTGGAAATTCTATATTTATTCATCCTAATCATATTACTATGGTGGAAGCTGAATTCTCTATGGATAGATTAGTGAAATTACTCCCAAGTATTTTATCTTTATTAGGTGCTGTTTTAGCTGTTTATTTATACCACTTTACACCTCATTTATTCTTTATGGAAAGCCCTATAACTAGAAAAATATATACTTTCTTAAATGGTAAATATTTATTTGATGTAATATATAACCATTACTTTATTGGTAGAGGGTTACAATTAGGTTACTTTGTAAGTAAAGTTTTAGATAGAGGAGTTATTGAATTTATAGGACCTTATGGTCTAAGTAATACTTTAACTAAAACTGGTATTAATATTGCTAAATTAGATACTGGAGTAATTACTACATATTCATTATATATAACTTTAGGTTTATTATCTTTAGTATTTTTAGTATTTTCACCGATACTATTAGATACTTCTATATTAAATGAATTGAGATTATTCATCATTTACATAGCTACTTTACTATTATTATTTACCCCCTTTGATAATAGTAATACTCAGTACCTTTTAAATGAGAATAGCTTTAAATTAAATTCTAATTTAACAGAGCAAAGTAAACCAATTAATTTAGGCAATATACAAAGGGATATAGCTATTATCCATAATAATAATGAAACCATCACCGCCAATAAGTGGAGACAAGATTTAATAGGGGCATTGAAAAAAACATATAATGTGAGCTTATTACCTGAAAAAATAAATATGATATATAACAATATCTATATAAGAATTATTAGAGTTCTAGGAGGGATCTCATTAATGCTAGTGTTAAGCCATATAAATAGTAAATTTATCCAACCATTGGACACTATAATTTTTATTTTAGCTATTATTCACTCTTCTCAAATGGTAGTCATTAGTTTTATCAAATTTTTTAACGGTCTTTACACCTTAATATTCCAACCTGAATTTTTCCACATTTACAATAGCCCTCTAAACCGTAATATGACTCACTTATTTAGAATTATGTATTGTGCTAAGACTGGCTGTGAGATTGCGGCTACGTCTGCAGGACTTGTTAGCGGAGCCCTTATATTAGATGAGGTGAGGTCGGGGGAAGAACAAATTGTTCTACCTTGGCTAACTAGTATTTATCGAAAAGTTTACTCTGATAATCAGATAACTCCCACTCAATTAGATAGCAGATTAAGAGGGTTAGTAAAAAACCCTCTTGAAGCCTCTAATGAAGATAAGTCTACAGTAGAAGCTATGGTAAATCATTTTCATAATTTATCTCCTGAGGATAGAGCTAAATTTATGGCTGAGATTGAAAAAAATACCAAAAAATAAAGAATTATTTTTTTTTTTGGTAAATTCATATATTTGGCTGAATTTACTTTTTAATTAAATCCCTTTTAATAATAAATTTTTATTGCCTTGTTGCCAACCATAATATAAGGTTATAATAAATAACTTCATATCTATATACTTTTTCAAGTAAAAAAAAAATTTTTGTTAGATTTCACCATTTAATGAGGTTGGACATTTATTATTAATAATTAGGTTGAAATATATCGACTACCCGTAACTCTACTACCACTCTTTAAAGGGTATAAAGTTACTTACAATATGTTGAATATTTTAATGCTAGCTTCACTATTACAGATTCAGTCTTTGGTACAACATTCTATGCTTCTACTGGATTACATGGAATACACGTAATCATAGGAACAATCACCACAATATTTAATAGTTTCTTTTCTCCATTTTTTTTAATTCCGGAATTCTTTACAATCTTTATTATATTGATATAAAAATGATATTATTAAAATATTTAAAATTAGGCATACCCATTGAAAACATATGTATCGGAAAAAGTATAAAGGATTATAATTTTTTCTTCAACTTTAAACGAACCATTAATAATGACGGGAGATTATATTTAAAAATGTTATTAATAATTAGTAAATCAATAAAAGTCGAGGCTAAGTACAGTAAAAATAAAATATCCTACAAAAATTTTAGAAGTTAAGAATAAATATTTTATAGTGGTATCTTATACCATGTTATTTAAAGTTTGTAATGTAGAATGATTTACTTTTTCTTCTTTCATAAAAAGAAATGGCTTATGGAATAAGGCTTTATTAATTTGGCGCAATATCTAGAGTAATTTATCTATTCTACTATATTTTTTATAATGTATACATGACAACTTTTTAAAAATATTTTTATAAATTGAAGTTATAAATTAAAAATAAAAGAGTTAGTAAACATTGCGAATAGCATATAAAATACAACTAATACATAATTAGTTTAATACCACGTAAGAATTTAATTTTGGTTCCGATTGAACGTTTTTCAGTAGTTTAAGACATGCGAATCGTTGTTTTCGACATATTACTAAAAATAATATTAGAAAATAAGGTGTAGAGGTGAGTATGTTAAATAAGATACCCTATAGTCTTCAGAAATGGGAGATAAGCAAAGGAGATACTTCTGCTATAGGATTCTATTTAATTTGATTAGGTAGTTGGTAGGGTAATGGCCTACCAAGCCAACGATCGAAAGTCAAGTTTGAAAGAACCTCTGGCCACATTGGGAATGAAATCTCCCAAGTAGTAAATACACTACCAGCAGTCAAGAATATTAGTCAATGCTCGCAAGAGTGAACTAGCTAACTGAAATCATAGAATTTCTTAAAATTCATGATGTCGTAAGGGAAAATAATGATATTACCTTACTATGAGTGTCGTCCAAAGCTGGTGCCAGAAGACTCGGTAAGACCAGAGACGCAAACGTTAATCATCATAAACAGGCGTAAAGGGTTTGTAGGCAGCTCCCACCAGACTATGATTGCAAAATAAAGTAGTTTAATTGAGAGCTAGAATCAAAAAGAGGTTATAGTGTATAACGCCTAGAGGAGGGCTGATATCCATAGATCCTAGGCAGAATACTCAGGGCGAAGGCCACTCTCCACTAATGATTGACGCTGAGAAACGAAGGTTAGGGTAGGAAATAGGATTAATAAATAGCGACCTGAAAAGCTTATTTAAGTATAGCGGAGTAACTCCGTCTAAATATTCCATCTTATTAGAGTTCGCCTTAATAAACGAGCGTTGGTAACAATCTAGTTTAAAGCTTAAGGTATAAACTAAATAATATTATTTGGTTTGAACTGTCTTCTATGGTTAGAGAAATCAAATCTATGTTTTAAAAGTTTTATTAATTAGTATTTTCACGAGTCCTTGGTGATTATAAGATGGACAAATAATTATAAAATTAAAGTAGGAACCTAAGGAAGACTATTACGTACTTAAATAGGAACAGGGAAACTCCTATAATCTGCTATTTTTATAATAGCAAGGAAATTAGTAATAATTTCTGAGAGATTAGAGGAAACAAGACAGCGTTAAAAGCGAAGGCCATTATGTAATGTAATGGATAGGCTCTTTATTAGAAATAAATAAAGAAGATAGCCAATTCGAAAGGATGCAGACTAACGCATGGGTGATTCTAAAGTATTTCTTATTTAAAATATAATGTTTAAGGACATGGAAAAAGCATTGTTTAATTTATGGCTAGAATGGTTTGTAGGTTTCTGTGATGCTGACGCTAATTTTCAAGTATTTCCTAAAAAAAGATCTTATCTAACAAAAGAAGGTATCCTTAAAGAGTATTATAATATTGGTTATGGTTTCCACATTAGTTTAAGTATTAAAGATTTACCTCTTCTAAAAAAAATTCAAACTCAATTAAATTCAATAGGTCATATTTATGAGTATTCACACAGAGATGAAGCAAGATGGTCTGTAACTAAAAAAACAGAATTAATTTATCTAATTGAAACTGTCTTTGATAAACAACCATTACTAACTGAACATCAAAGAGGAAGATATGCAAGACTAAAATATGGTGTACTTAATAATTTTAATAGAGTTGAAACTTTAGGAGAATATGAAAAATTTATACATAGAAATTTTGTAGAAAACAATATCCCTGATAATTATTTTACTTCAGGAACTGCTTTTGATAATTGGATATTAGGTTTTGTTAATGGTGAAGGTTGTTTTTATGTTCATAAAAAAGGTCATTTAGTTTTTAATATTGAACATACTGACAAACAAGTACTAGAATTAATAAAAACAAGACTATCTCTAAGTCCTAAAATTTTAGATAAAGGAAATAGAAATAATACCAGAAAAGATACATATTCTCTAACTATCTCTTCTAAAAAAGATATACTTGCAATTAGAAGTATGTGCGAAAATCCTCTATTGAATAAATTAGAAGGTCAAAAATTAGTACAATATAATAATTGGCAAGTTAATACTTAGATTTTAGGTATTGAAATTAGTTAAAGTTAAACTTAAATTTATAAAGGTTCTAAGGATATAGAGCCTCCTTATTATAAAATTTTTTTTATCTCTCTCTCTGTCATCCGACACATAATACTTTAGAATGGCTTGAGCCGTATGCGATGAAAGTCGCACGTACGGTTCTTTGTGGAAGAACAATTGTGAAGTTCTGATTCCACAGTTAGATACCCCGGTACTCCTTTCTGTAAACGATGAATGGTAGTCATTAGTTTTAAAACTAGAGACGAAGTTAACACAATAACCATTCCGCCTTGTGAGTACTACTGCAAAGTAGAAAACAAAAAAATTAGTCGGTCTCGAAGCAAACGGAGTGAAGCATGTTATTTAATACGATAATCCGCGTAAAATCTTACCAGAACTTGCATACAAACTTTATTTTTATAAGGGAGTATTTTAACATTTTAAAGTACTTAAGTACAGGTGCTGCATGGCTGTCTTCAGTTCGTGTTGTTAAACATTAGGTTAATTCCACTAACGAACGAAATCCCTGTTATTAATTTATACTTAATAACTAATGAATCTGATAGAGATTCAGCGGGGGCTAAGACAAGTCGTTATGGCCCTCATGTTCTGGGCTATAGACGTGCCACAAAAACTTTTACAAAGTGATGCAATACTTCAAAGAAGTGGAGCTAATCATTAAAAAAAGTGATTTATATGAAATATAAGCCGGATTGTCTCCTGAAATTCGGAGGCATGAAGAAGGAATTCCGAGTAATCGTTGATAAGTAGCGCAACGGTGAAGCTAGTTTCGTGATGAACTAACTGTCTGTCGCTGGGAAGAAGCTTTAGGTGGAGGAAACTGGAGGTAGATATTGTTTTTTTCCTAATTCAGTTTTTGACTTATATCGGTCTTTGGAACAATTAGGTTAAACGTATTGGCTTTAGTGAATCCATTTGGGTAACATCTCAAAAGTCATAGCATGGTAGCTGTACTGGAAAGTGCAGCTGGATAATAAATAAATTGTAACCCCCTCCACTCTCTATTTTTTTTTAAGGGGTTAGCTTAGTTGGTTAAAGCAGTAATCTTACACATTATTGACCGGGAGTTCGAATCCCCCACCTCTTAATTTATGCTCTCCCGTTGGAAGTTGGAGGTGTATAATTTTTATTTTTTTATTCATTAGATATCTTTTTATTTACCACTACCTATTGGCTAGGGGCAAAGATAAAATAAATTAAAAGAGTGTTAAAGTATAGCGAGTATGTCGAAATTGGTAGCCGAGTGAATCTTAGGAATTCATAATTTTTAAGAGTTCAAGTCTCTTTACTCGTAAAACTATCCGCTGGTCTTAATGCTAGCCAAGGTAAAATAAAACATCTTTAGTTTAATGGTTAAAACAAAAATCTTCGAAATTTTTAATAATGGTTCAATTCCATTAAGATGTTTTAAAGAAAAAAAGATTGATTAACGATTTTAGTTTATATTTATAGAGCCTTGGCTAGTTGTAAAATAAAATAGTATCACATGTCTTCAATTATCAGCGACCTTTCCGCTATATCTAGGGGCATGAAGGATTATAAAATTTAACTGTAATCTAATTATTAATTAATAATTCTTAAGTATTATATCTCTTTTTTTTTAGTGTTTAATACCTCTTTACACAGAAAAAATTTTTTTTAAAAGAGAGTGTATTTATAATAATTAGTAACGAACATGTTGAAATTGGTAAACAATCTCCTCTTAAGCAGGAGTGGAAGTAATTCCTTAAGAGTTCGAGTCTCTTTGTTCGTATTGTTTCACAGATAGTGTTAAAAATTTATAAGCGAAATAGTGTAAAGGTTAGCACAACAGCCTCATGACCTGTTAGAATTAGGTTCAATTCCAATATTCGCTATTATTAAAATTTTATCTATCATTCCCTGTTCTAGTTGTATAGGCAGGAATATAAGTAATATAAAAGGTCTTTTAGTATAATGGTAGTACGGCTTCCCTTCACGAAGCTAATATCAGTTCGAACCTGATAGAGATCATACATACAGATAGATATTTAGTTTAATAAAATCTATTGGTTAAACAGAGCTAATAAGAAGAGAAGATAGTTAAGTGATAATACTCAGTATTATTAACAATAAATTTAATATGAATTCTTGGCTATCTTCTACCAACGCTAAAGAGATTGGTACTCTTTATTTAATTTTTGCAGTATTTGCCGGTATGATCGGTACCGCATTTTCTGTTTTAATTAGATTAGAATTATCTGCACCAGGTGTGCAAATATTACAAGGAGACCATCAATTATTTAATGTGATCATTACTGCACATGCCTTTATAATGATCTTCTTTATGGTTAAATTTATTTATAATAAAGAATTAATAAAAAACTTAACTTTTTTTAATGGAAAAATAAATAATGAAATATATATACACCGTCATAAAAATGAATTGAGAAAAAGTTCTATTAATAAAAATTGTCAATTTCATTTAAACCAAAATAAAAAAGGTATTAACCATCCTCATAAAAAATTTGAAATTTTAGATCCTTATAATAATCGTTTTAAAATAGCTGATGTTGCTAAGGGTTCTAAAGGTGTATATCTCTTTGAGGTAGAAAAAGACTGTGCTTATGTCGGTAGTTCAATTAATCTTTATAGTAGAGTTTGTTCTTATTTTATGCCTTCTATATTAGCTAAAGCTGATAGAAAAGTAATAAGATATTTTAATAAATATGGGTTTAGTAATGTCAAATTGACTCTTTTTATTTTAGAACCTAATTCTACTTGGGAGCAAATAATTGAATTGGAACAATATTATATTGATTCTCTTTCTCCTATACTTAATGTTGAATTAGTAGCGGGGGGTTATAATGGTTATCATCAACCTATGTCTAAAGAAGCAAGAGATAGACTTAGAAATTTACGTGGAACAGTCATATATTTATATGACACTAATACTAAATCACTTATTTTTATCTCAGACTCTAAAGAGTGGCTATATAAAAATATTGGTGTACATAATGTATCTTTAAAAAATTGTTTAATAGATGGAAATTTATATTTAAATAGATTTTTATTTTCTCTTGATATTGTATCAGAATTTCCTTATGAATCTTTATTAAACACTGAAGATTTAATTTCATTAATAGAAGAAGTAAGATATGAATATAAGCCCAATCAACCTAAAAGTAAAAAAATTTATGCTGAAAATATGAATAATCCTAAATTAAATCGTACTTTTTCAAGTATAGGTGGATTATCTAGACACTTGAAAGGCGATAGAAGTACTATTAGAAAATATATAATTCCTTATTCGTTAGCCGCGTCAGAGGGTGGTATAGAGGAAGGTAGTTATAAAGGATTATATCGTAAACAGTGGAAATTTACTCATTTAAATTAGACCAAGGGTTACAGGACTTTTTTTTTTATTAATAATTTTACTATAAATACAGGCATGGCCGGGATTTATAGAAATATAAATCTTTCTTTTCACTATATGCTGGAACACCCTTAGAGTTATATTAACTAACCCTACTTAAAGGTAGGACAAAGTAACATAATATAAATTGGGCAATCAGCAGGAAACCAAATTAATATGTGATAGAAGAAAAGTGAAACACTAAATTCTATCTTTATTAACAGTAGGATCCTCAGAGACTACACGTGAGATATCCATTAAAACATCCACCCAGAGTAGGAAAGATGGATAAAGATATAGTCCAAACCTATTAGAAATATTAGGAGAAATGTATGCCAGCATTAGTTGGAGGTTTTGGTAACATAAAAATAAAAAATTACGAAAACAAATTCAAATACAATCTCAAAAAGTATACAATGAGTCATAAAAATGTGGAAAAAGTAAATTTTAATTTAGGTCCATATTTAGCGGGTTTAATAGAAGGAGATGGTACTTTTGCCATACATGATAAACAATCAACAGCCAAAAAATATCGGCCAATGATTATTATTGTTTTTAAAAAAGCGGATCTGCCGGTTGCAGAATATTTACAAAAATTAACTCAATGCGGAACAGTTTATTTAAAACAAAATCGAGGTTATGTCTTATGGCAAATACAAGATATAGTTAGCGTATATACTATTATTAGTATTATAAATGGTTATATGCGAACTCCTAAAATAGAAGCATTACATAGAGCTATTCATTGGTATAATAACTATATCTTAAAAAATAAAGAAAGTAAATTACCTTCTACTAAATCTATTTTATCTAAAATTAAACCGTTAGAAATTAAACCTTTAGATAATTCTAATATAGATAGTAATGCCTGGTTATCGGGATTTACTGATGCAGATGGAAATTTTTCTATAAATATTCATCTTAGATCAAATAAAAACTTAACAAGAGTTCAATTATTTTTTAGACTAGAAATAAGACAAAACTATCATAGATCAGAATCTGAAGAAAATAAAGTCAGTTACTATAAAATTATGTCTATATTATCAGAATATTTAGCAGTTAGCGTATATAGTAGAAATAGAATCATTAAAGATCGACATTTTTATAGTTATATTGTTATGGCTCATAATAAAAATAGTCAATTAAAATTGATAGAATATTTTAATAAATATCCTTTAATATCTTCTAAATATTTAGATTATCTAGATTGGCTACATATTTTCAATTTACAACAAACTCATTCTTTAACTACTCTTTATTTAGAAGAAGCTATTAAAATAAGAAAAAATTTTAATAGTACTCGTACTACTTATACTTGGGATCATTTGAATAACTGTTATTTAAGTAAACCATAAAAAAAAAGTTGCCGTGATGTACTGTGAAGTACATCTTATTACGTCACTGTATGCGGGAAAGCCTTAAAGTCATATTATAGAAGTCATTGAAAACTACAATTTCATCATAGGAATAATAAGCGTACAGTACTCTTAAATATTAATATGAATAATAAATAGGTAATCCGCAGGAAACCAAATCAAACAGTAATTGGAATGATGTAGGATCCTCAGAGACTACACGTGACGCGGTTATTTTTAAATAACCTGAAGATATAGTCCAAACATATTTGAAAGATTATGAAATATTGAACTATTTATTACCAGTTCAAGTGGGTGCACCAGATTACTTAAATCTTTTTAATAAACAAATGCCTTGTTTTTATTCTATTGAAACTAATAACAATAAATTTAATTTATCTTCTAATTTTTCTGCCTTTAAAGAAAATAAAACTCAACCTACTTTAGGCCCATACTTAGCTGGTCTAGTGGAAGGCGATGGCCATATTAGTTTATCTAAGTTAGTAAATGAAAATGGTAAAATAAGTTATCCTTACATAGCTATAACTTTTGTTAATAAGGATTTACCGTTAATTAATAAATTAGTTGAAATGTTTGGAGGTAGATTACGCTTTAAACATAAAGAAAATGCTATAGTTTGGACAGTTAGTAAACATGAAGATTTACTAAATTTTATAACATTAATAAATGGTTATTTTCGGACACCTAAAATTATTAAATTTAATGAATTAATAGTATGGTTAAACGACAGATATCATTATAGTATTTCAATTAATTCAGTAGATACTAGTTCTTTAAATAGTAATGGTTGGCTAGCTGGTTTTATTGATGCTGATGGAGGGTTTAAAGTACGTTATACTGAAAAAAGGTTAGATGAAAAAACTAATAAAGTCTTAACAAAAGAAAGAATAGAAGTTAAATTTGCCTTAGAACAACGTAAAGATATAGGACCTCATAATAATGAATCTTATAAACCTATAATGTTAGAATTACACTCTTTTTTTGGTTTTAATACCGATTTAAGAGAATCAAAACATCTAGATAAATTTTATTGGATAGTAGAAGTTACTAGTTTAGAAAGATTAAATCTTCTTATTCAATATTTTAATAATTATCCTTTATTAACTGCTAAACGAAACGATTATGAAGATTGGTATAAGGTATATCAATTAATAGTAGATAAAAAACATTTAAGTGAAGATGGTAAATTATTAATTAAAAATATTAAGTCCAATATGAATAGAAAACGAGAAGTCTTTAATTGGGATCATTTAGTTTATTTAAAAAAAGTACAGTAGTCCTAAATATAGTAATCCTATATTTAGCATTGGGTAAATTGCAATAAAGTCTTATTCCCTCTTAAAATAAGAAAAATTGCAGCGAAGTTTAATTCAGCATATTACTATCTAAAATTTTAGTATTTAGATAAAGAATTAAAAACGTTCAACGACTAGAAAGTGAGTTATGCTAACAATAATCTTTCCACGAAAACCCGACAATGATATACAGTTGTATTCATTGATGACATAGTCTGACCCACTTTGTGA
This sequence comes from Lentinus brumalis, assembly GCA_001792895.1. NCBI lineage: Eukaryota > Fungi > Basidiomycota > Agaricomycetes > Polyporales > Polyporaceae > Lentinus > Lentinus brumalis. The sequence goes on along the minus strand of MARA01000062.1, from coordinate 37,440 downwards.
AAAGTGGAAATAAAGGATAAAGAGCCTTTAAATATAACAGCCGTGATGGCAAACACTAAAATTTATAATATCTCCCAAATACCAAGGGTTGATGTCAAACCCTTAAGTTTAGTTCGAAAATATCATTATTCATCTGGTTCTAATGCACAAAAACCTCAACTAAGTCCTATGATTAATTACTCCGAACAATATTTAGCTAATTATTTAGCTGGATTAATAGAAGGAGACGGTTATATTTCTATTACAAAAGAAGATAGGGTTATACTAGGTATAACTTTTAATCTTAAAGATAAACCTTTAGCTGAAAAACTATTAAGTTATTTAGGTAAAGGATTTATCGCCAAAAGAAAAACTAATTGTATAGAATTAAGATTTTCACACAAACAAACTTTATGTAAAATCATTGAACTTATTAACGGTAAATTTAGAACACCAAAAATAGATCAATTATATAAATTAATTGATTGGATGAATAAAAAACATTCTATGGACATAACTAAATTACCTCTTAATGATAGTCCTATCTTAAACGATAGTTGGTTATCAGGTTTTATAGATGCGGATGGTTGTTTTTATATTAGAAATTCTTTAAAACAAATTATTTGTAAATTTAATTTAGAACAAAGGATGATTTATCCTAAAACTAATGAAAATTATAATTTAATATTAAACAAAATTTGTTTAGCTTTAAATGTCAAATTACATATTAGAGAAAGAATAAATAAGAAAAATTCTTATTATATTATAAGACTTGAAAACCATAATGCTATAAAATTATTAATTGGTTATTTAGATATTTATCCTTTATTAAGTAGCAAACATTTAGATTTTTTAAGTTGGAAAATTGTTTTTAATGAAATAATTAATAAAAATCATATGACAGTTGAAGGTAGAAAATTAGTTTCTTTACAGAAAAGCCAAATGAATAATAGTAGAACATATTTCAATTGGGACCATTTAAATAAATTATAATGCCGTTTGTCTTAGTAATAAGACTTATTATTACTTAGCTATATGCATGGAATTCCTCAAAGCATTTGTTTTAACAAAGAGAACAGGTATTTAATACACTTAAATTAATCATAAGATGATTAGCAGTTGTTTTAACGACTTTTTATTAGTAAAAATTTAAATACACAAGGGGAGATTATGCAGGAAACCAAAGGAAAAAACAAACAAAAATTTTTTGTTTTTAATTTCTTAGTAGGATCCTCAGAGACTTTAATATAAAATTTTCTAGTACAAATATTATATTAGGAATGTATAGTTTTATACATTAATACGCTAGGCTCCAATTTGCTAATTATACTAGATAGTTAGATAAAAACAAATTGGATGAAGACATAGTCCAAATAGGTAAGAAATTACTTATGTAAAAAGATTCCCGAGATTAAACAATATTTCGTTTTGGTTGTTACCACCTTCATTAATTTTATTATTATTAAGTTCTTTAGTTGAAAACGGAGCCGGTACTGGATGGACGGTTATTAATAAGCTGTCCTATTACATTAATGTAATAAAAAATAAACTTTACTTGATGCGAGAAAATTTTAGTTTAAATTTTTTTAAAGGTGCAGGATTAAGTACGGGAAATAGCTCTAATATTAATAATAATTCTAATGATTTTAATTCATCTAATTCTCCTAACAATAAAGATAATAAAAATAAATTTGATTATATTTTATATGCTTTATTATTGCCTATTTCACTTAGTGTAGCTAATAAATTGATTACTGTTTTTAGTAACTCACAATTTATAGAATTTATTATTTATTTTGTGGTTGTTAGTTTAATAACTCTATTTTTTTTAAATGGATTTAAATTATCTAACAATAAAATAATTAGATTGTTGCAACAGGTTTTATTATTTAATATGATTGCAAGTGTATTTTTTTCTATTTTTTATTTTCCAGATGAAAATACTGTAAATACGAACAATTATTTAGGTGATGACGAAAATAAAACTTCTAAATCAACTAATACTTCTAATTCTACTAATACTTCTGATTCTACTAATACTTCTGAATCAAGAGACAATAGTAGAACTAAAAGTGGGATTAATAAGACTGAAGTTGTAGCTGCTTCTGCTGCAGCTGGTGCAACAAAAGGTATGAGTTTACCAGGTGGCCCAATTAAAAAAGCAGCTATGACTGCATTGGGTGCCGCTGGAGGTACTGCTGGTTCAATGTTTGTATTAGAAGGTGTGGATGCTATTCAAGAACAGGTTGATTGGTCTAAATCTGTTAAAGATCATCCTTATTCCAATCCTGATCCTGATAACATACCTAGTCCGGATTCATCATTTTCTGCTAATTGTCCTTTAGAACCAGGTGATTTAAGTAGTCCCTTAGAAAGATTATTAGATTCAATATTTTCATTACAAGCCTTAGGATTGTTTTATATGCTATTAATATTAATTTTATTAATCTATGCTTATTATCACAAAAATATATCCGATTATATGTATAAATTTTTTATTAAATTTATACCTAATAAATATATTTCTCTTTTTACAGAATTTTATACCGCAACTTCAAAGTATAACTCTATTATTATAAAATTTTTTATTTTTTATTTTATTTTACTTTTTTTAGGTTCATATTTATTTGTTCTTTATTTTAGTTATACTTTATCTCAAAATATTGAAGAATATGTTCAATATTATATAGAATTAAAAACGATTAATAAAAGTTCTGTATTTTTAATCTTGAGTTATAAATATACTTGTACTACAAATACAAATATGTTTAAGCATATTTATAATTATACATTTCATTCTTCCCCTTTATTGAAAATTAAACTCCTCTACGTATATTACTACCTATTCTATAAGGACTTTTATTCAATTAAAAAAAGAATTTATAGAGTGGTAAAAATGTATTATGCATGGGGATTACTCGCCTGGGTTTATTTTAAAACCCATCAGAGACTACACGTAGAGCATTCTTCTACTCCATACAGGAGTCCCCTTAAAAATATAAATTATACAAGACAAAATTTATATAATAATAATAATATATTTTTTATGTGGCTACAAGGTTTTACTGATGCCGCTGGAACTTTTCAAATAGAAAAGCAAAATGAAAAATGGTTATTAGTTTTTAAGTTATCCCTTCAATCTTATAACATAAGATTATTATATTTTATTAAAAAGAGATTAGGTGTAGGTACGGTTAAAGATGATTCTAATTATTGTACTTATATCATAAGAGATAGCAAAAAATTAAATGATATCATATTTCCTATTTTTGAAAATTATCCATTATTAACTGATAAGTATTATTACTTTTTAAAATTTCGGAAGGCTTATAACTTATTAAAAAACACCGAATTAACTAATGAAGAAAAAGATGCAAAATTATCTAATTTAGTTAAAGAAGAACCCTTTAAAGTTATAAATTCTCCAGTTTGAAATAACATAAATACCAAAGTATTAGATACTGCGGAAGCCCAAAAAGTTATAACCAAACCATGGTTAATTGGCTTTACAGAGGCTAAAGGTTTTTTCCAGCTCGAAGAGATTTCAGAAGATAAGATACTTCATAGTTTTAAATTATATAAAAAGAATATGCCGTTAATAGTTTATGCTGCTATAGGTTGTATTCTAGGCATAAACTTTAATATTAAAAATTCAAATTTTAAGATAGAGACGAAAAACTCTAGAGCTATTTCGAATATAATTAAATATTTTAATAATAATTTGAAAGGGTTAAAATCTTTTGAATTTAGAGTTTGAGCTAGATCATTTGTAAAATTTAAAGGTGATTTTTCTAAACTTAATCAAATTAGAGAAAAGTTTAGATTTAATAATGTTAATACAAATACATTAAAGCCGAAAAAGTAATTTTATTTTCTATCTATGTTATGTCTGACAAATTATTATTATTAATGGGAAGAATGAAGAAATAGTCCGATCTTTAGTGAGAACTAAAGAGAGTAATGATAGTGAATCTTTGATTCATGAGATTACCAACATATTTGTTATCCACCTGCTAAATGTTTTGGGAAAACATTAATGTGGGTTAAACTATCAAACTCCGGGGACGCCCTAAAGCTTATGATACCAAGCTATAGTCGAAAGGCTATCAGTGGCCAGAATAATTACCTGGGTATGGTAACAAGTCATAAGATGACTGAAAACGAAATGGGTTATCGCGGATCTAAATCAGAATTTATTAAAATAAACCTACAGCCTATAAATTCTGTAAAAGAGCAACGAGTAGACGGTAGTTATTGCACTAAATTAATGCAATTAAGGTGTACTCTAATGGGTTTCGAAAGAAATTATCAAATCAAAATCCCTTCTAAAAATATTCAAAAAAATAGAATAAAAAAATTTTCTACTTTAACTTCTAAAAATACTTCAAATCTCTTGCCTATTCCCTTAGATCCTTGGTACATTACAGGCTTAATCGACGGGGAGGGTTCATTCCAGATTAGAGTTAGAAAAAGTTCTAAATATAAAACAGGATGGTCTATTTCACCAGTTTTTTCATTAGCTCTTCATAAATCTGATTTACCTCTTCTTAAAGCAGTTCAAGTTTATTTTGGAGGTATAGGTTCTATTTTACATAGTCAAGGGGATGTTTTAAAATATAGTGTTGAGTCTCAAAAAAAAATTTCAAATTTTATAATACCTCATTTTACTAAATTTCCACTACAAACTCAGAAAGGTGCTGATTTTTTACTGTTTAATAAAGTTATTCAATTAATAAAAGCTAGGGAGCACTTAAATTCTGAGGGAGTAATGAATATAATATCAATTAAAGGTGCAATTAATAAAGGGTTATCAGAGGAATTACTGATTTCTTTCCCTAATATTAATATAGAAGCAAGACCTTTAATACAAGTTAAAGAAACACCAAATTTAAAATGGATCGTTGGTTTTGTAGAAGGTGAGGGATGTTTTAAAATAACAATTCTGAATAAACCCAATAATAGATATCAAGTTTTAATAGTATTTCAAATAACTCAGCATAGCAGAGATAAGCCATTGTTAAATATTTTACTTAATTACTTTGGTTGCGGAAGGTTAGAAAAGGATAATAGAAAATCTGTTTTCCATTTTTCCGTTTATAAATTTTCAGATAATTATGGTAAAATTATACCTTTTTTTAAACAAAATAATCTTGTAGGTAAAAAAGCTTTAAATTTTAAAGATTGGTGTCAAATAGGAGAAATTATTAAATCCGGTGCTCATTTAACATTTAAAGGTTTAGAAAATATTAAAAAAATTAAATCCAAAATGAATAAAGGTAGATAATAAAATATTAAAACCTACGCTTCACCGTTAAAACTGCTATTGGTTACCTTATAATTAGTTTATTAAATTTTTAGAAAATTAAAGTTTTTTTAAGAAAATTGTTAAGAGATTTATAACTCTTAGCCCTTTTTTGAATATTTATGATAAATTTGATCGCCATGTTAGCCGGTATCCAATCTCACTCTGGTGCATCTGTAGATCTAGCTATCTTCAGTTTACACTTAGCAGGAGTTTCTTCTTTATTAGGAGCTATTAATTCAACAAACATTAACCTTTCCGATTACGATGTCTTTATGTCGTTTACATATTTGTTTATAAAAAATAACAGGCCAATAAGTTTTAATTTTACCAATATTTCTAATTTTTCTAGTAATAATAACTCCAATACTAAAATTGATAAAGAAAATTGGAAAATTATTTTAGGTAGAAAAGGACCTATCGAAAATGCTCATAAATTAGCAAATGAACAAATTCAAAGTCAGAAACCTGTAAGCTTTAAAGTAATTAATGAAATTTTAGCTTATTGTAATATTTCAATTACTGAAGATATATTAAATAGTTTAATTAAAGCACCAAGTATCATTATAAAAAATTTAGATGCAAATGAAACCAAAAAAATTCTTAAAGATAATATTGGTTTACCTTCTAGTAAAATACAGATACCTGGTGTATACATTTTTTAACATAAAATTACAGGACTTAAATATGTGGGTTCCTCTTCACAATTAGCCCAACGTTTATCTGGCTATTTAAATTACACACATAAACCAATAGGTAAATTTATTCCACTACTATTTAAGGATAGATTATCTAATTTTACTTTAGAAGTTATACCTTTAGTAAATAATTATAATTTTAGATCTGAAATAGTATTAGAACAATATTATTTATTAGATCCTAGTTTTACTTTAAATACTGTTAAAGTGGTAAATAACCCTAGTGGTTCTAATGCTAAACCTCTATTTATGTATAATAGAGATAAAACCATATTGTATTATTCTTCTACACAACAAATAGATTTTATTAAAAATCTTAATATTAGTCATTTTACTTTTTCTAAACATTTAAAAAAGGGTTCTTATTATTAAGGTAAATATCTTTTTACTAGAGAAGCAGAATTACATGCTAAAGTTAAAGATATCTCTATAATAAAATTACAATTACAATTAGAAAAAGATAGAAAATTATTTAATAAAAATAAACCTTTAAATAGTTTAAGTAGATCTGTATTAATGAGTTTAGATAATTCCATTTCTTCGGATAAAGAAGATAGCAGTATGCTGTTTTTTAGTATTGGAAAATGTGTAGAACATTTAAGAAGTAAAGGCCTTCCCGCTACTCAAACAACATTGGTGAAATACATAGGTACAAGTAAAAGTTATCATGGTTATTTTTTTAAATATGTATAATCTTATCAGTTAATTTGGGATTAATATAAAATTTCTAACAGTAAGCTGGGACACCCTTAGAGCTTTTGATACTTAAAAAAAAAAAAGAGTAAAAATTCAAAAAGATTGGGCAATCAGCAGGAAACGAAATCTTTAATTTAATTAAATATAAAGAAAATAGGATCCTCAGAGACTATACGTAAGACACCGTTTCTCTAAAAATTAGAAACGCTGAAGAGATAGTCCACTTTAATTAAGAAATTTATTAAATAAAGGTCATAACTACTGTTCTTAACATGAGAACTAATGGAATGAGCTTACATAAATTACCATTATTTGTATGGGCTATTTTTATTACAGCTATTCTATTATTATTATCATTACCTGTATTAGCCGGTAAAATTATACTGCCGGCTTTAAATTCGGCTATATGCTGGAAACTGTTAGAAATAACACAATCAGCAGGAAACCTTGAATTTTCTAGTTTTACAGGGATCCTCAGAGACTACACGCCGCAAATCCTATGCTGTAAATCTTTTTCAATACCATTTCTATTTCCTAGGTTTTCGAGTCATTTTTCAAAGCCTAAATATAATCCTGTTTTTTGTTCTTATTTAGCTGGTCTGATAGAAGGTGATGGTACAATCATAGTACCAAAAACTGAAAGATCTCCTAAAGGAAAATTGAATTATCCTTCTATACAAATAGTCTTTGACTCTAGAGATTTACCATTAGCGGTAATATTACAAAAAGAATTAGGATTTGGAACTTTAACTAAAACAAAAGGATTAAATGCATATCGTCTAAATTTTTATACTTATGAAAGTCTTATAATTTTAGTTGAAATTATAAATGGTAAAATGAGAACAGTTAAAATAGAAATGCTATATAAATTAATCGATTTTTTGAATGATCGACATAGTCTAGATATTTTCAAAAAAGGTAAAGATATAAGTCCAATTAACTCTAATAGTTGGTTATCTGGCTTTATTGAAGCCGATGGTCATTTCTACGTAAATTTAAATCATAAGGCCTCATCTTTATCTTGCAAATTTTATTTAAATCAAAGTTCAAAAAATCATTTAGGTTTAGACAAAATAGAAATTATGCAAAATTTATCTCAATTTTTAAATGTAAAAATGAATATAAGAGAAAATAAAAAATATCGTGATTACAAAGAATATAGTATTACAACTAATTCTATTCCAAATAATTTAATTATTATTAATTATTTAGAAAAATATCCATTATTTTCAAGTAAATATCTAAATTTTATAGATTTTAGATGTATTGTAGATATGATCCAGAATAAAGAACATAAAACGATTTTAGGAAAAGAAAAAATTCAGGTCATTAAATCAGGTATGAATAATAGACGAACTGAATTTAATTGGAATCATTTGCAAAAATTTTACGCAGCTTATAGAGATAAGATATAGTCCCAACTTATATGTGAATATAAGAGTCTTCACCTTTTTATAAAATTTTATAAATTGAGAATTTTTTCATGGAACATCGTTCAGTGAAGCAAGAAAAAAAAAATTAAAAAGAAGCAATAGGGTATAACAATGCTTCTTACAGATAGAAACTTTAACACTAGTTTCTATGACCCAGCTGGAGGTGGATCACTGCCTCATAATTTTACTATATGCTGGAAACTCCTAAAATTTTAAGTACCAGTATTCAAGGTAAAAATCTTAAATGTGTGTATTATTTTTATAAGCCCTATAACAATCAGTACACAAAGGACAATCAGCAGGAAACTTAAAAAAAAAAATCCTCAGAGAATATACGTAAAACATCTACTCCTTATCGTTAAAAATAAAGATAAGGAAAAATGATGAAGATAAATTCCAATTTTTACTTCTATTTATATATTATCTAGGAGTGAAAAATAAGTCATTTAAAGAGTGATAGTACTAAATTAGAAAAAAAAAACAATGAAACTTCTCCTTCTGGAGAAACAACTGAATATTCTAATTTTTTAGAAGAAGTTTTGGTAGGTATGTTACTTGGTGACGCTTGGTTAGAAAAACAAAAAGTAAATGCAAGATTCAGATTTGAACAAAGTCATATTAGAACAGAATTTTTTTTTGATGTGTTTAAATATTTTGCTTTTTATAGCCCTAATACCCCTAAATTAAGGGAAAGATTAGATAAAAGAACCGGAAAAATATATAAAACTTGGCATTTTTCTACTTTATCTTCTCCTTTATTTACTTATTATTATGATTTATTTTACAAAGATTTAGGAACAGGATATAAAAAAATAATTCCTGATAATATATTTGAATTATTAACACCTGTTTCTCTATGTTATTGGATAATGAGTGATGGTTATAAAAAAAATAATGGAGTAGGTTTAGCTACAAATAGTTTTACTTTTTCAGATAATCAAAAACTAGTTAAAGCTCTAAATACTAAATTTGGGTTTAGCAGTTGGATAGTTGATGATCATGGCTACCCTTCTATTTATATTCCTAAATCAGATTTAATTAAATTACAACAATTAATCAGGGGTATTATGCTACCTACTTTACTTTATAAAATTCATCTTTAAATTAACTCTCCCGGAAACAAAGGGTGATCCAATTTTATATCAACATCTTTTCTATTATAAAGCCTTAATCCCCGGTATTATTTGTGCTAAAAGGGATAACTCCTCTTCTTGCGAGTTTTTCAACTCCTCCGTTTCAAAGGAAGAGTCAAAACAAAAAGACGAATGGAGAGGAAGTAATACAAATTTTAACTTTTTAAACTTTTTTAGTGAATACAAATCTCATATTAGTGCTGAGTTACCCTGCAAAGATTTTCTTACTTGGCTTATAGGTTTTAGTGAAGGGGATGGATCTTTTATTGTAAGTAGAAGAGGAGACCTTAGCTTTGTTATAAGTCAAGATACTAGAGATATTCAAGTCTTAAATATGATTCAAAATAATTTAAAGTTTGGTAAAGTCATTAAACAAGGTAAGACTGTCTCTCGGTACGTTGTACAAGATAAAATAGGTCTTTATTTAATAGCTTTGTTATTTAATGGCAATTTAATTACCTTACAAAAAATAAACAGATATCAAAATTTTTTAGAAAATGTCAATGTTTATAATAATAACGGTAGAATAAAACTTCCTAATATAAAATTATCAGCTTTTTCAGTTAAACCTACATTTCAAGATGGTTGGTTAGCAGGATTCTGTGATGCTGAAGGATGTTTTAGCTCAACAATATATAATAATAGCAACCGATTTAGTATAATATACGATATTGCCCAAAAAAATATTGAAGGTCAATCTATACTATATTATATACAAGATCTGTTTAAAGTAGGTAAAGTATATCACCATTCAGCCCCTAATGTTTTATATTATAGGGTTAATGGTTTAAATGAGACTAAACTACTTTTTGATTATTTTGATAGTAGTCACGGAACCCTTAAAAGTAAAAAACTTAAAAGCTATTTACTATGGAAAATTTTACACGCTAAATTACTAAATAAAGATCATTTAGATAGCACTAAGCGATACTCATTAAAAGTTTTAGCTAGTAAAATAAATAATACCTGGGATTAATTTTTGGAAAAAAGGGAAAAGTTGATATGTAAATATTGAGAATTTAATAAAGCAGATGTGCTTATACTTTTTAACTTCATTTGTAAGGTAATAAGTATCGGTTAATTCGGGTTTTCCCTCTAAGACTTTATTAAATGAATCTTTTCTCTAATCCTAATGATATGGAATAGGTAACTGTTAGGAGAAACTATTTCTAAGTCATTAACTTTTCTTGACAGAGAAAAGGTAAGAGCAACAAGCTTTTGAATGCTCTTTGGGTTATGTTAGTGAAAACGGTTAAAACTTCCCCAAGCAAGACCGTCGGTTGCCTAAACAATCGCTACAGACTGGGTCACTGATGGGTACCTGAAATGGTGCTTAATGTACAGTCGATTTCTTCCTCTCGGAGCACAAGGTCATCAATGAAACCAAAGTTAAACTCCCAAGTGGAGGGGACACTAAGGTAGAGGTGATACATGATTCTTAAATAGGGTGAAATAATTTAAGAATTGAAGAAATGGGTTCTTCGGTCAAATGTGGCCCTTTAAATATTATTTAATGCAACATACTGTAAGCGAGAAATTCATGAATAATTTATTAGATACTTTAAGTGTAAGTTGCATTCTTTGTACCGTTAAAGTTAAAAATCTTTTAAATATGAATAATTCGCAAGTAACCAAAGCGTATAACTCGTTAGTAGGAACTTCAGAGGCCATACGTATGTTAAATTTAAACAGAGTCTCTACTTTTTCTTCAGTAAGGCTTATTCATAGTAGTAATGAAGATAAAAAATGGGAACAATGGTTAGCAGGTCTCATAGATGGAGATGGGTGCTTCCAATTAAGTAAAAAAGGTTATGCTAGTTTAGAAATAACAATGGATATTAGAGATGAGCACGCATTACAAATAGTTAAAAATGCTTATGGTGGATCTATAAAATTAAGATCCGGTGCTAATGCACTAAGATATAGATTACATCATAAATCAGGTTTATTAAAATTAATTAATGATGTTAACGGGCATATTAGAAATTCTAATAGATTAGTTCAATTAAATAAAATATGTCATAAATATGAAATAAGTTTAATTTATCCTCAAAAACTAACTTTTTATAATGGGTGGCTATCTGGATTTTTCGATGCTTGTGGTAAACTAGATTTAAAAATAACAGAAAATAATACAAAACCTCAATTAATTTTAACTGTAACTCACAGATTGTATGATACTGTTGTATTGTTTAAAGATATTTTCGGAGGTTATGTTGAATGTGACAAAGGAAAAAGTGATCGTTTTGTATGGTATTTAGATTCTGATGAAAAAATATTAAACTTTATGGAATATGTTAAAATATATCCTTTGAGATCATCTCGACGTAAACGTTCATTTTTAATTCCTGAGTTTTACAGACTATTAAATATGAGAGCTTACAAAGGAGAAAAAGGGAGTATTTCAGGTAAAATATGGTCAAGATTTAATTTAAAATTTACAAGGCCTATACATACTATGAGTATTCACTCTGATCAAAAAGAATTAATAAATAAATCTTCTTTATTAAAATTATCTAATGATTTAACTCAACGTAATGAGGTGGTAGTCTGGGGAAATCATATGGGATCTGGTATATCTTATGGACGACTAACAAAACAGGTATCTGAAATGTATAAATTTAATAATTATCAATACTCTGTTGTAATTGGTTTGTTATTATCAGATGGCTGGATTTCCTATTCTACTAAATTTGCTAAAACTCCCCGTTTAGGGTTTAAACAATCTTTAGATAAATTTAATTATTTATTCTTAGTTTTTAGCATATTATCTCCTTTTTGTAATAGTTTACCTAGTCTTGTGACATCTAAAAAAAAAAATTTAAGTTTAAGCTATGCTGTAAATTTTTTTACACGGTCTCTTCCTTGTATTATGGATTTACATCTACTATTTTATATCAATAATAAAAAAGTAATCCCTCAAGATATATATCATTTATTAGATCCTATTGCTTTAGCTCACTGGATAATGGGAGATGGTCAGAGAAGAGATTACGGATTAGTTTTATGTACTGATTCTTTCACTATAGAAGAGGTAGTACGTTTGGTAAATGTATTAATAGTACGGTATGATTTAATTTGTACAATTAGAACTAATAAATTAGGTCAGTATCGAATTTACATATCAGCAAAATCTATGGATAAATTAATATCAATTGTATTACCTTATATGGAAGATTCCATGTTATATAAGCTTAAATTAGTATCTAATAAGAAATAGTCTGATTATATCAAGTAAATTGTATGCAATCAATATAGTTTATGTGAGATGGTACAGTTACAATTAATAGCACTGTTACACAATTATCTATTTCTCTTTCTCAAAAAACATCTGAATTATTGCAACCTTTACTAGAAATATATGGTGGAAATATCTATATTGATAGAGGGAGCTCTCAATCTTTTAAATGGTATATAACCAAAAGAGAGGATATTTTAAATTTAATAGAATATTTTAAAAAATATCCATCTAGATCTGCTAAAAAAAATAGACTTCATTTAATCCCGAAATACTATGAATTAAAAGATCTTAAAGCCCATAAAGCTTTACCTGGCACTTTTTTGGAAAAAAGTTGGAAATATTTTAACAATAAATGGTTAAAATATGAAGATCTTAATTAAGGTTAAATTTAAAGATATGGTCCAAACATTTTTTATTAAAAAAAAAAATATATTTTTATAGCCTAAAAAAAAAATAAAAGTGTAGCACCCAGAAGTGTATATTTTAATTATACCTGGATTTGGTATAGTAAGTCACATTGTATCAACATTCTCAGGTAAACCAATCTTTGGTTATTTAGGAATGGTATATGCTATGTTCTCTATTGGAATCTTAGGGTTCTTAGTATGGAGTCACCATATGTTCGCTGTTGGTTTAGATGTAGATACTAGAGCATACTTTACTGCAGCTACTATGGTAATTGCTGTTCCAACTGGAATTAAAATCTTTAGTTGGCTGTCAAACTCCTTTAGTAAGAGTTATTCGGCCTTAAATTTTATAATTTTTATTATATTATTTTTATTATATTATTTATATTTTTATATCAAAACTACCCAAATTGACTACATTATATTTTTTAATTCATTACTACCTTTTTCCACCGAATTTAAATATAAATTATTTGATTTACATAGAGGTAATTTACTGGAAATATTTCCTAGGTCTAATCCTCAATATATCAAAGAAAATAATAAATGTAAATCAATAGTAATATATGGGAGTAATTTAAATTCTACCGTTAATTTACCAAAATTTACTAGTATAGTGTCTTATATGGTAAATATACCTAATAATATTTTAAGTGCATTAATAGGTATATTATTATCAGATGGCCATATTGAATATAAAACTAGAAAAATATTAAATTCAGGTAAAGTTATACACAATTTTAAATCTTCTGACGGTAAAGATAGTTACATATACAGTAATATTAATTCTAGATTTAGATTTAAACAATCAATAGATCATTTAGAATATTTATTTTATGTTTTCAATATTTTATCTCCATATTGTAAATCTTATCCTAGATTAGTTAAAACAAGAGTTAATCGTAGAGATTTTTACGGTATAGAAATAATAACTAGAGCTCTACCTTGTTTTTCATTTTTAAGAGATATGTTTTATAATGGAAGAAATAAAATTATACCTGAAAATTTATATGAATTAATAACCTATGAAGGATTAGCTCATATTATTATGGGTGATGGTTCCTTTAAATTTAACGGAATACTTTTGAATTTACAAGCTTTTTCTGTTAAAGAATTAATACTATTTATAAATGTTTTAAAAAAAAAATTTAATATTGATTGTACATTACATAAATCTAGAAATCATTACACTGTTTATATTACAGTGGATTCTTGTCGAAAGTTATATCCTAAAATTAAAAATTTTATTGTACCTAGTATGAGATATAAATTTGAAAAAAAAATTATAAAATAACTTTAAAAATAAATATAAAAAATTTATAGATATAGAGGGGCAAACTCGAGGGAAGTCCTATTATTAGAAATTCGGAATAATTATAGGATAATCGTCGAGCTAAATCATGTTCAGGAAACTATCATGTAAAAGTGTAGAGACTAGACGCCCCAGGATTATCTAAGGGTATTTCAATTTTTTATATTAAAATATCTAAGATAACCTAAGGAATAGTCCAAAATCGCCAGTAATGGTTTAAGGTATAAATTACCTTATTTATATTGGATTAAATAATTTAATCTATATATGAGATAATAAGTCAACTAGATCTGAGATGATCAAAGACTGAACCTTGAGCAACTTTATATGGTGGTAGTTTAAGATTTACTACACCATTATTATTCACTTTAGGGTTCTTAGCTTTATTCACAATTGGTGGATTATACTACTCTGTTAGTTCACCGTTTAAAGGCTACTATATGCTGGAAACCTCTAATAACTAAGATACTCATTCTATCCGCTTTACAAGTTTGTTAGAGTAAATCGTCATACATTGCTGATCATAACATAGTAACAAAGCTTAGTTTTGAGCAACCAGCAGGAAACCTTGTTTATTAAATATAATAAGGTTCCTCAGAGACTATACGTAGCCATCATTTTATTAGAAGTTAGCAACTATAAAAATCTGATAAAATGATAAGATATAGGTCCAAAAATAATAAATATTAGACAAATATAATTTATTAAGGTTATATATTTAATTATGAGATATTGAATAATGATGTTTATCTTGTTCTAACTAACTTTAATTAGGATATGCCTTGTATTATACATATGTATAATGCTTCTCTGATTACCTCCAATTTTTATAATAAGGGAAGGGTTTAATATTTAAAATTCCAATTATGTAACTGGAGTGGTATTGGCTAACGCCTCAATGGATATAGCCCTTCATGATAGTATGATAAACAAGAAAATATTTTATGATATTTATATCCTGCAAAGTAGTATTACTACTGTAGGAGCTTTTGAATTAAAAAAAGAAGAAAATACTATTTCTAATTATATTGAACAATTTTTTGTAGGATTACTTGAAGGTGATGGTACAATCACTACAGATTTAGGTACTTCAAAAAAATACATAAGAGTAAGAATAGTTATAGCGTTAAAAAATGAAAAAAATAATCAAATTATGTTAAATAAAATACAAGAAATCATAGGAGGAAGAGTGGTAATAGAGAGACAAGACAAATATGTCACTTGGATAGCAAGTAGTCAAAGTGATGTTAATAAAGTTTTATTAATATTAGCTAGATACCCTCTACTCACAATAAGAAAACAATGTCAATTAGAATTTGCTAAAAATTGTTTACTTTATAAAGATTTTGATAATTTTATGTTAAATAGAAAAAATATGTATAGAAATAAGAAGGATATTTTAGATATTTTAAATAATAATAATGAGATAAAACTGCCTTTTTATTTTAAACCTTGGCTTTCTGGTTTTATAGAAGCGGAAGGTAACTTTAATTTGGTTTTTAATGAGAAAGGCTACCTTAGAAAATCTTCTTTCAGTATAGGTCAACTTGATGAATTACATATATTAAATATGATAAAATTTTATTTTCAAAGTGAGAATAAAATTATTAAAGATAAGAAAAAAATTAATTTTAAAGGGAATATTAATGATTCTGATTATTATAGATTATCTTTATATAACGCTTTATCTAGAAAACTTCTTTTTGAACATTTTGAAAAATATCCTTTAATCGGTCAAAAAAAATTATCTTATAGTAAATTTTATGAATATCATAATCAATACCTTAATCAAATTAAATAGGTATTGCATTTCTTGTAGTATACGTGTCTTGTGTAACATTGCTTGATTATTTACTATCTTACTATAATTAATCAACTTTTTTAATTATATTTAGTAAGTAATACTTAATTCGTTATATTTTTATACGAGTTATGAACGGTGAAATTTATAATAAAGAATATTAAGGGTATTCTACACCACAATTATTGTAAGCTATGCCGTGGGTTTTATTTTTATTGTAAGTATGAAAATAAGATCTGTAGAGACTATACGCAATGTATTAACTTTAAAAGTAATTGGTAAAGTTAATAAAGAGATAGTCCATGCCCTAATAAATTGATTAATACTGATTAAAAATATTATTATCATAATAAAAAGGGATTAACATCACATATTACGTGGTAGCTCACTTTCATTATGTATTATCAATGGGAGCTGTGTTTGCTTTATTCGCCGGATTTTACTTCTGGACACCAAAAATTATAGGGTTAACCTATAACGAATTATTAGGAAAAATACATTTCTGGACATTGTTCGTAGGGGTTAAATGAACTAATTTACAGATCTAATAGTTTTTTTACATATCCTAATATTTTATCATACAAACTTTTGTGTTACCTCATAACAAATATCTAAATTATTTAATTTAGATATAAAAATTTAAATATGTTATCAATTTTAAATACAATATATAACGATGCACCACAACCTTGGCAAATAGGATTCCAAGATAGTGCTGCTCCAGGTTTTACAGGAATAGTTGAATTACACAATACTATCTTTTTCTATTTAGTAGTTATTTGTGTAGCTGTATTTTGGGTATTAGGTTCAATTATCTATTACTTTAATACTAAAAATTCTCCTATTGTACATAAAATAAAGGGTTTTGTTAAATTTATCCGATTTTTTAATACATTACTTAAGAAACCTTTAATATTTAATTTAATCTTAGGTCAATAATATAATTGTCCTAGCTGACCTATTCTGCTAGAATCTAGTGGATAGGTAAACAGTAAAAATTTCCCCATTTTTAAGATGTAACTTAGGATACCTTTATATTTTTAAGTAGTGATAAATTATCAAGATTGTCAAAGTGACAAGGTATTAACTATCAACTTTATTACGGTCAATTCGTTATTTAGAAAATAGTAAAAAAACTAAGTTCAAAAAAAATTTATTCTCAAATTTTTAAATATGTTAACAATTTTAAATAACTTTTTATTTGAAGTAACTTCAAATTTTTATATTCTTTTTGATTCACCTATCTTTAATAGTATACTTACTGTATCTATTTTAGTATTGATTGGTTTTATTATTTTATCATCTGGTATTGGTGGCCGAATTATTAAAGGCGCTAAGGATGCCTCAGCTATAGGTGCTGGTGTTGCAAGTATTTACACAGCCTATAAAACAGCGAGTGGTGGAAATAATAATAATAATAAGGACGATAAGAAGGATGATAAGAAGGACGATACGAAGGATGATAAGAAGGATGATAAGAAGGATGATAAGAAGGATGATACTACTACTAATAGCTCCAGTAAAAGTTAATTCTTTTTTTTTATTTTCTATATTGTCTAACTTAGAAACAGGTAATAGTTCTTTAAATCAATTTGCTTTTGGTATTTTTATTTTAAGCATTACAGGTTTACTTTGTTTTTTAAATATTTCTTTTTATTTAATATCTTATTATTTAATTCAGAAAGGTAATTATGAAAACAAATATCCTAGGTTTAGAAAACTAATTAATTATTATAAAAATATTTCAATGTTTAATTTGACAATTGAAATAATTATATGTTTCATATGTTTACTTTCGTTAGTAGTATCATCATTTTTTTTTTTGTTTGTTTAAGTATATACACTTATCTTATTATTCCGTTTAATCATTTATATAAGTACCCCTCTCTTACTTAGCTAGCACGACAAAGCTAGACTTGGATAGAAGGAGAATTTAGAATGTTAAATTAGCCCCCAATTTTTTATTGTAAACATCTTTCTATATGCTGGAAGTTCCTAAAGCTAAATTTACCTTCAAGTCCTTGACGGTTAAAATAATTTAGATTATACAATGGATTATCAGCAGGAAATATTGTAATTCCTTAGAGACTATGCGAAAGAAATTTAGAGAACCGATCTAAATATAAAATATAGTCCAAACCAATTAGAAATAATTCGGTAAAATTGTAACTTAACATTCTTCCCTCAACACTTCTTAGGTTTAGCTGGTATGTTCGAAATAACATCTTGTACAAATGAAAATATTATTTTATCTGCTATTTCTCTTTTCCCTTTGGGCCCTTTTATAAAACCAATCTTTTTAAATGAACCTGTGAGAGTTTATTATCCTAAATTAAATAAAAATCTTATTGGTACTGATAATAGAAAAAGAGTTGTTATCTACCAGTGGACTAATTTAATAAATGGCCAAATATATATAGGTAGTGCTTCTACAGGTTCTACAAGATTGCTAAGTTACTTTAACCCAAATGTACTTTTAAGAAATTTACCAATATATAACAGCTTAAGAAAATATGGGCATAATAATTTTTGCTTAGCTATTTTAGAAGATTTAGGATCATTGCAACAAATATCAAAAAAGTTTATATTAGAAAGAGAACAATTTTACTTAGATATTTTATTTACAAAATATTTAGATAGAAAATTAAATCTTTCTCCTACAGCAGGTACAACTTTAGGTTTTAAACATAATTCTATTTTTAAATTAAATAGGAAAGGTAGCTTAAATCCTCGGGTAAAACTTTTTCTCATTCCCCTATTTCCCTTTTTCTTTGAAAAAGGGAGGAGGGGAGGATAGTTTATTTCAATGCAAACAAGAGATAAAAAAGGAGTAAACAATCCTATGTTTGGCACTAAAAAATCTCCTACAACTATTGCTAAATTACAAAAATTAGTTTATGTTTATGAAGCTGAAACTCTAAAATTTATTGGTGTATTTCCTACAGTTGAGTGCATTAAACATTTTAAAAAGGGTAAAGATACTTTAACTAAATATTTAGATAGCAAACTTCCTTTCTCCTCCCCTCCTCCCCGAGGTCGGCTGGTCGGCTAAAGGAAAAATATTTTCACGAGTACAATTAGATTAATTTTTCATGCCTCTATGGTAGAAATTAAAGATACCATTAGTAAATTGGGTGAATTGCAAGAACATCCTAGAACTGTGGGTGCATAAAATACACTATTCTAGGACAATTTGCAGCGAAGTTTATTTCAATACCTCCACAGGTATAATTTTTATTTAATTAAGTTCGCTTTTAATACTTGTGGTGTAGGAATAAAAACGTTCAACGACTAGCAAGTGAGTAGTATTAACAATAATCTTGCACTCTATATTTTATACATTAATATAGTTAGCGCCCAATCATCCCTTAGTAAATTAAGGTACAAATAGGGATGAATGACATAGTCTGAACCTTTTACTTATTATAGCACAAATAACAAGTAGAAATTTTATAGGACTTATATTTATTATATTTTTAATATTTTGTTCCTATATATTTTCCGTATGGAAAGGAGTCTTAATTACGTCTTATAAAGATGTGTTTTAAGGATTAACACAATTGATGCCAAGAAGAATCCCAGATTATCCTGATGCTTTTGCAGGATGGAACGCTGTTTCAAGTTTTGGATCATTAATTTCTGTAGTAGCTACAGTATTATTTGGTTATATTATTTATGATATCTTTGCTAATGGTAAAGCTGTAAATAATAATCCTTGGTTAGTACCTTCATACTTTACTTCAATTAATGAATTTAATAATGAAGCACAAACAGCTAATACATTAGAATGGGCAGTAGCTAGTCCTATTCCATTCCATGCATTTAATATGCTACCTGTACAATCTTAATAATTTAATTATAGGATTACATTCCCCTTCCCCTCCCATTTTTAATATTAATCTTATTAATTAATACTATTCCTTATTCTTTAGAATATTCAGTCTTTAAATATACTTAATTTTCAAAAATGAAAATTATTAATTCATTAAATAAAAATGAATGTTTTTTTTTTATTATATTATGCTTATATCATTGTTAATTGTGCCTTTAATCGGGTCTTTATTATTATTATTAATTCCAGAAAATAACCCCAAAAAAGAAGAAAAAATGAAAGTAATAGCTCTTTCAACATCTCTGATAAATTTATTTATCTCTATATTACTATGGATTCAATTTGATTCAAGTATAAGTGAATATCAGTTTATATTAGAATTTAATGAGTTAAGTTTCTGTCATTTTAATATAGGAGTAGACGGGATTTCATTATATTATGTGTTATTAACAACATTTATAACACCTATAGCCTTATTATCAAATTATAAAAATATTTATAAAAATGTAAAATATTTTTTAATATCTTTTTTAATCTTAGAAACTTTACAAATTGCATTATTTGTAGTTCTAGATTTATTTTTATTCTATATTTTCTTCGAAAGTGTATTACCTATATTATTTATAATTATAATAGTATATGGTTCAGGTGTAAATAGAATTAGAAGTGCTTTATTATTCTTTTTATATACACTAGCTGGTATAACATTTGAAGTGCCAGCTCTAAATCTGGCTATATGCTGGAAACACTTTCTTTATATTATATTAGAAAGTCAATCAGCAGGAAATCTATTATATTATAGTGTAATAGAGATCCTCAGAGAATACACGCCAGAAATAGTCTGTTGTAATAGTTTTTTAATATCACAAAAAACCGAAAATTTGAATCATTTAACTAATAATTTTAAATTTAATAGTTATTTGACTGGATTAATCGAAGGTGATGGATGTATACATGTACCAAAATCTGAAAGGTCTATTAAAGGGAAACTAAATTATCCTTCAATTCATATAGCCTTTCCCTTGAAAGATTTACCTTTAGCATTAATAATTCAAAAAAATTTAGGTTTTGGCTCTATAGTTCGTCAGAAAGGAGCAAATGCTTATTATCTTATTATTAATGATAACAAAGGAATAATTACTATGGTTAATTTGTTAAATGGTAATATGAGAACTTCTAAAATTTATAGTTTATATAATTTAATTAATTTTCTTAATTTGAAAAATAATGAATTAAATTTAGTTAGATTACCTTTTTGCACTAGCCCTTTAGATTCTGATGCTTGGTTATCAGGATTTATTGAAGCTGAGGGTCATTTCAGTGTTAGAGCTACTACAACTGGGAAATATCCTAAAGTAGAGTGTAAATTTGAAATAGTTCAAAGCCAAAAAAATTCATTAGGCCAGGGACAATATTCCGTTTTATCTGAGTTATCAGAATTTTTAAAAACTCCCATTAAAACTTTTAAACAAAATACACCTCATCCTCAATACAGACTACGAACTTCAAATTTAGAAAGTAATTTGTTATTAATAAATTATTTAAATAATTATCCTTTATTCGGTTCAAAGTTTCTAGACTTTACAAGTTGGTCAGAAATTCTTGATTTATTCCGTTCTGGTTTTAAATATTCTAATGCTGATAATATTAGCAAAGTTATTAAACTTAAATCCGAAATGAATAATAATAGAACCTTATTTAATTGGGATCATTTAAATAAATTTTACAACTTAGACTATTAAGATATATTCCAAACTACTATGTGAATAGTAGAGTGTATACTCTAAATATATTTTATATATTTTTAAGAATACAACAAATTATTTTAACTAGGGTACTAAGGGACCTTATTTTTATTGTTAGTATTCATGGGACCTAGTCTCGTTTACCAATATTTTTGTCTTTATTTATGTTATTAGCTATACTTCAAATATATAGTTATGTTGGTTCTACTGATTTCCAATTTATTTCATTAAATGAAATAAGTTTAGAAAGTCAAAAAATTTTATGGTTAGCCTTCTTCTTAGCCTTTGCTGTTAAAACACCATTATGGCCATTAACAGGTTGGCTTTATAGAGCTCATGCTGATAGTCCTTTAGCAGGATCTATTTTATTAGCAGGAACTATTTTAAAATTTGCAACCTACGGATATATCAGAGTTTTAATTAATTTATTACCAGATGCTTCTCATTATTTTGGACCATTAGTGCAAACTATTGCTGTAGTTACTTTAATTTATTCATCTTTAGCTACTATAATTCAACAAGATACTAAATCTCTAATAGCTTATTCAAGTATAGCACACATGAGTGTAGTTATATTAGGTTTATTTTCTAATACTATTCAAGGTATTGAAGGTGCTATTTTATTATCTTTAGCTCACGGTTTTGTTTCTCCAGCTTTATTTATTTGTGTAGGTGGTGTAATTTATGAAAGAACTGGTACAAGAATTATTCACTATATGAGAGGTTTAGTGACATTTATGCCTGTATTTACTATTTTATTCTTTATATTTACTTTAGCTAATACTGGAATTCCTTTATCTTTAAATTTCTTAGGGGAACAATTATCTTTAATTGGTATATGGAATAAAAGTCCAATAATAGCAGCAATAGGTGCAACAGGTATTGTATTTTCTGCTTGTTATTCTATCTATTTATATAATAGATTATCTTATGGATTATATTCTCCTCATTTAAAACCTGTTCAAGATATTACTAGATTAGAATTTAATTTATTAATAGCTTTATTAATACCTACTATCTTATTTGGTATCTTCCCTAATGTCATATTAGATTCTCTTCATTTAGCTGTAAGTACTTTATTATATAATATATAATTTAGGAGTTTTAGGCTATCCCCTCCCTTATTTTTTTTTTCTGTAGGGTAGGGCCCCGGTAAAAGGTTATTAAAAATATCTTTTTACCTATTATTATACATTCCCCTATAAAAATGAGTATGATCAAATAAAAATGTAAAAGAGTATTAAAAAGCCTGGCGGCATAAGGGGATATCTGATAATTGGTAATCAATTGTAGTTGCATTACAAGTATGATAGTTCGAGTCTATCTATCTCCAATACTATATTAAATTATAGCCAGGTGGCCTAAAGTATTCATATTTATTATTTTTTTTCTTATCCTAACTAGGCTACTAGGATAGGATAATTAAATAAAAATGATGAGAGCTTCAGTTGCTTAATGGTAAAAGCGTTAATTTGAAGCATTAAAGAAGTGAGTTCAATTCTCTCCTGAGGCACATCTAACCCGCCATATCTCTTATTTTTATAAAATTAATTTATAAAAGTAAGTTAGCCAAAATAGTTTAAATGGTTAAAACGGATTCCTTGTAAGAATCTAATACTGGTTCAATTCCTGTTTTTGGCTTATGAGTTGTAGTTTAATTTGGGAAAACACCATTTTTTGGTGGTGGCTTATATCAGTTCGAATCTGGTCAACTCAGTTGTACTTAGTCGTCCTAGCTGGTTTCAGGGAAATAGTTTAGTTAATATGTTAGGAAGCAGAACTCGATTGGTTGAGTGTCTCCCTTTTAAGGAGAATGGTCTTGGTTCGAGCCCAAGTGTTTTCAAACATCCTTGTGCCAACCTATTATCAAGCGTGGAAAGGAGTAGGAGTTGACGATATATAATTAGGTACATTAAGGGCAGGTGATCCGATTGGTAATGGTGGTTTTCTGTAAAAAAATTGGTTTATACCGTAAAAGGTTCGATTCCTTTACTGCTCATTAAATATTCTAGCTTAACCCTCTCCACAACTAAAATGGAGAGGTTAGATAGTAAAAATAAAAGACTGTAGCATAATAGGTTAATGCAATTCGCTCATAATGGATCTTATAAGGGTTCAATTCCCTTCGGTCTTATTTAATTATAAATATTTTTACTAATCAAGATAAACACATTTTATAGGGCATTTGGTCGAGTCTGGTTTATGGCGCTTATCTTGAAAATAAGTACTTCTAAAAAAAGTCGTGAGTTCAAATCTCACAGTGCCCGATTCAACCTCAATAAAAATTATATTTAAATTTAGTTGGGTTTGAAAATATTGATTCTTGCCGACCTTTCTACTTCGACATAGCATGGTAAAAGTAGAGGTTATTTTTTAATCACTTTTTTACTTTAAAGCTAATCAGAATTAATTATATTTAAATAGGATACAATATTTATTTATTTGTAATATTCTTGCTATTTTAACTATATTAGCTTAATACTTTATTTATTAAATATAAATGTATCCTTTATATTAAACATTATATTTTCTCTTCTAATCTTGAAGAGGTAAAACGCATGTATATTACTATAAATACAATGGATAAATAAAGTAGCTATATTTTTATAGCTTCTTAAAACATTTTAAATTTTAAATTATATTCGTATGAAAAATAATCAATCTTTTTTACCCATTAATAATCATTATTCTACTATAGATCTATCTACACTATCAGCTCCTTATAAAAAAGTAGCAACTAGTTCTTATGAAGGAAAAAGAAAAGGTCTGGAAATATCTTCAATTTTAGAAATAGAAAAATATAGTAAACAACTATTAAATAACCCTCAAAGTAAAGAATCTCTTATTTTAGAATCCAAAAAAGTTGGAGTAACAGAAATAAAAGAAATCCCAAGTAAAACTAGTTACTATGAAAAAATAGATATGTTAAGTGTACCTAAATCTTCTAAGGCAGCCAAAGAAAATGAAATGCAAACTATTATTCAAAAATATTTAAAATCATTTACTACTTTAGATATAGAATTAGCTCAAAATCAAAGTATTTTATATGAATTTAATTCTAAAACTTTAAATTCTAAAATCTTAAATAAAAACGTATATAAAATATTAGAATATTCATTCTTTGAAATGTCTAGTGTAATAAGTACACCTTATTTCCACGTAACTCCTAAAAATGTCATTATAAACTTATTTTATTTTGTTATTAATAAAGAACTTTCTAATAAAAATTTTTTAAATTTAAATTTAAATAAATTACAAGGTTTATCTACTAAATTAAGTAAATTTTTTAAAAAACCAATAAAATTAGATTTAACTCAAATATATTCGGTAAGTAATAATAGTCAAATTTTAGTACATATTTTAGGTAAATTAGGATTAATGAGAAAAAATTCTTTTACTAGAATTATTGGTAGATTTTTAAAACACCAGTCTAATAAACTATATTTTAGAAAAAATCAAAATAAATTATCTAAATTTTCTACTTTATTAACTGGAGTTAATATTAAATTAGGTGGTAGATTAATGAGAGGGAAAATTGTACCTAGAAGATCAGTAAAAAAAATTCAATATGGAAGTTTAGCTAGAAGTAAATCAAATTATGTAACTACAGCTAGACTAACTCAGAAAAACAAAAGAGGTTCATTTAGTTTTACTGTTTCTATAGGACATAAATTTTTTTAATTTTATCCCCTTCTTCTTTTTATTTTTTAAGTTTTTTTTAAAAGAGTCCATTAATATTTAAATTTTTTATATTAATGATTGAGGTATCTCTTTTATACCTTTTTCCTACCCTGCCTAGGTGGCATGGAAGCTTTTTTTTTTTGGTTAAACCTACTTGATATAAATAAATATCTTGTCTACGACCGTATTAATTTTTACATTAATTAACCTTGGTCAAATATTAATATTTTACAATATGAAAAATTTCTTAATTGATTTATTATCCTTTGCTGCACTATTTTCTAGTGTTTTAGTTATTACTTCTAAAAATCCTGTAATTGCAGTGATTTTCTTAATTTCAGTATTTGTTAATGCTGCCGGATATTTAATTTTATTAGGTATAGGATTTATAGGTATTTCTTATATCATAGTTTATGTGGGAGCTATTGCAGTATTATTCCTTTTTGTTATAATGATGATTAATATTAAATTAACAGATATTTTAGAAACAGGTTCTCAATATACTAAAAATTTACCTTTAGCATTATCTATAGGTTCATTGTTTATTTATGAAATATACACTATTCTTCCTTTCAGTTTTAATAATGTGTCTAATACTATATTAGATTTATTAATTAAAATTAATGGTTTTATTTTAAATTATGAAATTTCAATGAGTGAATGGGTTAATACTGCATTTAATCCAGTAATAGCAGATACTGCTTTAACTCCTTTCTTACAAATTGAAGCTATTGGACAAGGACTTTATACTTATGGAGCTTCTTGGTTAATTATTACTAGTGTTATTTTATTATTAGCTATGATAGCACCTATATTTATATCTAAAACTAAAAAATCTACTCAATCCTCTCACTAGGATACAACTAACTCGTTTTCCCCTAGACTTCAATCTAGTGAGGAAAGAAGTATAGTTATAAAAGAGTCTGTCATTATCTCAATATATTTGTTTGCAAAATGCAAGAGATAGTTCTTAATTTTAATAAGAGCACTATTTTTACTAAATTTTAATTTATGCCACAATTAATTCCTTTTTATTTTTTAAATCAATTATACTTTTCATTTATAGTATTATTTGTTTTAATTTATATCTTATCTAAATATTTTTTACCTTTATTTACTTTACAACAAGTAATTAGAACATTTATTGTTAAATTAAATAATAAATCTTAACTTGATAAACCCCTCCTCCTTGTCACGGTTAACGTAGATATACGCAATAGTAACTATTAATAAGGATGTGATATAGTTTTTATTAAACAGCAAAAATAGATATTTCTTAAACAAAAATTTTTTTCCTAGGAATAGTTTTCATTGGTAAGTTAAAACGATTGCTAATTGTTCGGGTAAAACCCTTGGAGGTTCGACTCCTCTCTATTCCGATTTACTTGATAAAATCTATTCATTTACACCCTTCTGGTTAGAAAAGGATAAATAACATAATAGATGAAACAAGGAGCAATGATCTTTTTAAGTCTCTTAATTTTAATAGTGGCAATTGCCCTTCCTTCAATCAATCAAAATATAAGATCAATCTTATATGTAAGAATATCTTCTATAATATTTATCTATGCCGGAGCATTAGCTTTAAATGCTTTCTATATTCAGTCAATTGGATCAGGTATAGGTGTATATAGTGGATTATTCCAAGTAACAACCATTTCTCAATTATTAGATGTCGTAATCTTATTAATAGGGAGTCTAATCTTAATATCTTGGCCTACTAATAATATCGCTCAGACGTCAGGTAGCGGAAATAAAATAACAAATATAATACCATATGCCGGAGAATATTCTTTAATTGTATTATTTAGTACATTTGGAGCCTCTTTATTAGTATCTTCTGCTGATTTAATCTCAATGTACCTAAGTATAGAATTACAATCATTTGGAGTGTATATTTTAAGTACATTATTTAAAGATTCAGAATCAGCTACTTCAGCAGGGTTAAAATATTTTTTATTAGGAAGTTTATCTTCATGTATCATCTTATTAGGAAGTGGATTAGTTTATACTTATTCCGGTTTAACTAATTTAGAAAGTATATATAATTTAATCAGTGTAAGTGAAAATACTCAAATATTACAAGGATTAACTTTAGGTATAGTATTAATAATAGTAGGTTATTTATTTAAAGTATCTGCGGCACCATTACATAATTGGGCTCCAGATGTTTATGATGAAAGTCCAACTATAGTAACAATATGGTTAACAATAATGCCAAAATTATCAATATTAATATTCTTATTAGAAATCCAAAGTCAAATAGGAAATAGTTTATTGACAGTCTTTTCTTTAACATTAAAAAATTTATTGTTAATAAGTTCATTATTATCTTTATTAATAGGAACTATAGTCGGTCTAGCTCAATCAAGAATAAAAAGATTATTAGCATATAGTACTATTTCTCATATTGGTTTCATTTTATTAGCTTTAGCTATAAATACTGAACAAGCTATAGACTCATTCTTATTCTATATTATACAATACTCTATTACTAATTTAAATACTTTCTTAATATTAATAGCAATAGGTTATATACTAAAAAATAATAGTAAATCTATTTTAGGTTCATTCCAAGATATTAAATATATTACAGAACTTAAAGGTTTATTCTTTAATAATCCTTTATTAAGTTTAAGTTTAACTATTTGTTTATTTAGTATGGCTGGAGTACCTCCTTTATTAGGTTTCTTTTCAAAACAATTTGTTTTATATTCAGCAATGCAAAGTGAATATTATTTTATGGGTATAATAGCAATCTTAGTAAGTGTGATAAGTGCTTCTTATTATTTAAAAATTATTAAAGTATTACATAGTAGTGCATCTAGTGACAATAACAAAGAAATCATAGAAGAAACTAAAGAAAATATAAGTTCACCTACACTGGGGAATGTTCATAGTTTTATGATTTCAACTTTAACTTTATTTATTTTATTTTTTATTCTTAAACCTTCAATATTATTAAATAGTACACAAATACTAGCTTTATCTTTATTTTATTATTAGTATGAGTAATATTTTAATGTTATTTATTTTTGTTCCTATTTTATCTGGAATTTTATTAATTTTAAATTTCTTTTTAGCACCACATAGACCTGATGAAGCTAAAGTATCTGCTTATGAATGTGGATTCTCACCGGTTTATGGTCAAACTAGAAGTACTTTTCAAATTAACTTCTTCTTAGTTGCCTTATTATTTCTAATATTTGATTTAGAAATATTACTACTATTTCCTATCGCAGTTACTTTATATCATGTGAGTGTATTTGGATTTTCAGTTGTATTAATATTTTTTACTGTTTTAACAATAGGGTTTATTTTAGAAATAGGAACTGGTTCAATTAAACTGGTTTCAGAGGATAGTTTAAAATTATCCCATAAAAAAAGTTTATTTTTTGATAACCCCCTTTTAAATAAAATAAATTATTTCCCGGCCAATATTGTTAACCCCAAAGATTTGAAAAATTTAATCATTTTAAATATTATTCTACATCAGCATCTCAAGAAATATATAACCATAAAAGTGATTTCTTAAATTGGTTTTCGGGTTTTACAGACGCTGAAGGTCATTTTAGTATAGTTATACATAGAAATAGAGACGTGGGATTTAGATTTGTAATAGTATTGCATTCGGATGACATAGAAGTATTAAAATATATTAAATCTTAATTAAGTTCTTTAGTTTGTAAAGAAGTAGGTATTATTCATAGATCTAAAACTAAAAATTTAGTGTCATATACTATTCAAAATTTTGATATAATTAAAGAATTTATTATACCTATTTTTAATACTTATACTTTAAGAACAGCTAAGTACTTAGATTTTAAAGATTGGGAAAAGGGTGTATTTTTAAAAGTTAATTCAAATTTATCAGATGATACTTTAACACAAATATTAACACTTAAAGAAGGGATGAATAGAGGTAGAACTTTAGTAAATAATGATCATTTACCAGATCACTGTGTTAATCCGCCCCTTCGGGGGGTTAATAGGATTTTGTGAAGGAGATGCATCTTTCTTTTTTACAAAGTCTTATTTATATCCTAGATTTTCTATTACTCAAAATAATAAAAGTATTAAAATTATGAAACTTATAAGTAATTTCTTCTTGAATTTACCTGTAAATCAGCCTAATCACATTTTCCACGTCGAGGGTTTTTTAAAATAAAAATTTAAAACTTAAAAAATATAAGTTATAAAATAATGATTTTTTAATTAATTTTAGAAATAAAATAGATTTAGTTTTTCAATAATAGATATATTTATTTATAAAATTTTACCTTTTTTTAAAGTAATAAAATTTTTAGTTGGAAAGGTTTAGATTTTCTAATTTGGTCTATATTACTAAAATTGAGATATTTAGGTTATCACAATGCTGGTTCTATAAAATCGGTATTGCTAGAACTAGTTGAAAATATGGATAAAGCTAGATATTTAAATCAAAACTATATGCTACAAACGGCTGAATTAATAGATAAAATAAATAAATTCATTAATACTTTTCCTTTAGCCGACCAGCCGACCAGCCGACCAGCCGACCTCGGGGAGGAGGGGAGGAGGGGTGGAGGGTGGAGAAATAAATATTTTAAATTAGTTAAACCTTTAACTATTACTGTTAAATATTCTATATTTGAAAATGACCCGCCCTAAAAAAATTTTTTATGTTTACGAAAAAAATAATTTATTTAAAGGTTCACCATTTTCTACCATAAGATCTGTAGCACAAGCTATTAATTCTATGCCAAGTAAAATAAAAATTAAAAAATTATTAGATACTAACAAATTATTTAAAAATAGGTATAAATTTTTTTCTAAACCTTTAAATAATACTTAATATTTAATTAATTAATTTACTACTTAAAGTTTACTTTTTTTTTTGCCTATAATTTATAACAGTTTTATTTTAGGGTTTAATAGAGAGAAAAGTAAAAATAGTTGAATTAAATATTTATTCTTTTAAGAATAAAAATAAAAAATGAAAGATGTAATGGTTCTTATAAATCAGAAATAAAAAAAATCTATAATAGTCTTATTTTAATAAGCTGAACATGAGGGTATAGATTAAAAAAAAAATATTTACATGGCTTAATTAAAATTTTATAATTAGCTAAAAACTCTAGATTTATTTTATCAAACCGGGTATTTTAAAATACTCTAGGTTATATTTATTTTTAAATTATATAGAATATCTAATAATTACCTTTGCTACTACATGCTTTAGTCTAGTAAGAAAGATAGGTATTATATTTGTTTTAGAAAAGATCGAAGATATAAATATATATAAAGGGGAGTAATTAAAAAAAATTTTTTTTTTAAGAATAATGATACCGTCTAAGTTATAAATGAAAAATAATAAATAAATAATAAGATAAATAATTAGTTATGGCTAGTAAAATAAGTAGGCAAATAAAAACTAAATAACTTGATTTATTAAAATATAAAAACCTAGTTTAATATATATTATATTGTGACACTAGAAAAAACTAACCTTATTTTGTTTTAAGGTGGTCAAACCATAAAACAAAAAGTCATACCCCCAAATAATAAAACTAGAAGCCCTATTGACAAAGCTGTTTCCGGCTTCCAAACGGTTCCTACTCTATCTAACGGTTACTAATAGCCTATTCTTTGTCGTCTTTAATATCCTGTACCAAATATTTTAAAGCTAAAAAACTAATAACCAACCTATAAAATAAAAATAAAAAAGCTATAGTAAACACGGAATAATAATAATATGTATTTATTAAATTTGAAGCTAAACCGCTTAATGCTATATAAACACAAATATAACCAGTTGTTTTAAATATTGTTATAGGTATAGAATTATCTAACTTTGATAGAGATTTAGGTAAGACCGGTGATCATAAACCTTCTTTAAGAGATGTAAAAATTAAAGACAGTAGAGTATTCTTATTATTTTTTGTTTTAAAAAAAAAAGAAGAAAGCAATAGCATATTATAATTTAACTCATTTAAAGATGGTTGTATAATTGTTACTTGGAATAATCCACTATATACACCTATACCTGATCCAATTGACTGAATATAGAAAGCATTTAAAGCTAATGCTCCGGCATAGATAAATATTATAGAAGATATTCTTACATATAAGATTGATCTTATATTTTGATTGATTGAAGGAAGGGCAATTGCCACTATTAAAATTAAAAATAAAATGAATAAAATCATGCTCTTTTAAAGAAATTTATATAAAAAAAAAAATCTATCCACTTAGAAAAAATTTAGATAATACAAAATTATGATATAATAGTAAATAATATTATAAATATAAGGGGGTTATTATTAAATTAATTTTAATCTTTCTTTATCCTTAGATAAATAACTGTTTATTAAGTAAGTATCTTTATTAAGCCAGTAAGATTTTATTTTAGGTATTAATACTGTATTAAAAGTTTTTTTTTTCTTTACCTTTATAGATATCTTTACTTTCTAATATATATTCTATTATATTTTTCCATTTAAAATAATTAATAGAATGTACTCCTAGTGTAGGATAAGATTCAAATAAAGGTATAATAACTTTTATTAAATCCTTCTTACTTGCAACTCTATAATTTATTTCATCTGGTCTAGTCTTGCTACTTCCTAGATACCCAACTTTAAATTTTTTTTAAAAATGGACTCTAATAATAGTTTATTATGAATATGTTGACTTATTAAAAAAACTGTTTGGCCAAATCCTGTTTGAAAACTATTAGGACCTGTAACTACTGAAAAAGAACCATCTCCTTATACAAAACCTGCAATGTAGTGACCATCAATATTACTAAGATGTTCCTCAGGTAATTTATATTCTAATTTAAGGTTATTAAGTTTAGATTTTCTCTCTCTCATTCTTTCTATTAAAGAAATTCTAGAATTTAAATCTTTATTTAATATAAAATCTTTAAACCCATCTCTCCAATTTACATAATCATAGTACTTTGTACCCTTTAAAGAGTAAGAATCAAATAAAGGTAAAATTTTGTTTTCTATCACTTCTTGACTTGAGATTTCTAAAGTAAAAACTTCAGTTTCTCTGCTTAAAAAATAGAACCGGATCCAAAATAGTTTCTAATAGCACATAATAATACTATGTCTAAATATTTAGAACTTAATCTAAATCTAAACTAAGGTAATATTTTGGGATTTTTGTTTATAATTATATCAAAATTACCCTCTGCCTCTGTAAAACCTACAATAAACCAAGGAGAAAAAGAATATGTAGAATTTAATAGTTATACTGGTAATTTAATTTCTTTATAATTATCCAATATTTCCTTACTATTAATAATCATAGGTTTTAAATTATTATTTGTCCTTCCCATAGTAGAAAATTGTAAAAGTTGTAATCTAGAAGTATTAAATTTAGTTCTATTTTGATGATAAATTGTATTTTGCCATAAAAAAGGTTTAAAATTTAAAGGGGTTACTATATTAGTATAATTTAATAAATTATCCCCTATAACTCTTATTTTATTTTTAGAGTTAAAAATAAATAAATAGTAAAAATACAGTATTATAATTAATGCAAATATATTACATCTTTAATATAAGAACAAGTTAAAATTGTAAATACATAAGCTTGAATTACAGATACCGCTAATTCTAGTCCACATATAGCCAAGAATAAAGAAAATGGTATTAAAGTAATTATAGCGGCTAGCACTCCAGCACTAAACATTTTATATAAAAATGTAGATAATATTTTCATTAAAGTATGTCCTGCTACTACGTTAGCAAATAATCTGATTCCTAAAGAGAAAGCTCTAGCTAAATAACTAGTTAATTCAATTAATACTAATAAAGGAACTAAAGCTAAAGGTGTACCAGAAGGCACAAAGTATGCAAAGAAATGTAATCTATGAATACTTAAACCTAAAATAGTTACTGCTATTAATATAGTAAAAGATAAACCAATACTTACTATAATAGAAGTAGTAATTGTAAATGAATATGGGATATTACCTGTTAAATTAGCTATTAAAATGAAAAAGAATATAGAATAAATAAATGGTAAATAAATTTCTTTACCTAATTGTTCTCTTACCATAGAGTGGATACTAGCATATAGACTTTCTAATGCTATAGACCATTTACTTGGCACTAATTTAATTTCATTATTACCTGCATAGTGTATTCCAACTATTAATAATAATACTAAGATAGAATATAATCCTAAGTTAGTTAAAGTTATATTTAAATAACCTAAAATAGGTGCATTTATACCTATTAAATTTGTAACTTCGAATTGTTCTAAAGGTGAATTTACAAATGTTAAATTTGAATTAATAAACATTTTTTTTTTATATTTTTTTTATTAGATATGTTATATATAATATATAAAAATTAATAAATTTTTATTACATTTTTATAATATACATATATAAGCTTTTTTTTATTTGGAAAGATACTTTTATTAAAAAATTACAGTCTAGAAATAAATGACGGACTACTTATTTTTTAATTGGTTTAGAAAAAAAATAAAAACAAAAATTTTTTGTTTACAAGCTACAATTAATATAAAGATATAAAAATTTAAGTTTTAAAAACTAAAACTTAAAAATAAGTTTAGTGGCCTTGAAAGGTATTTTTAAAATATAGGGTTAAAAGGGTTTACAAAGTATACAACAACAAAAAAAAAATTTTGTTTTTACGAGCCCTTCCAGATTCGAACTGGGACCACCCTAATCGACAATTAGGTACTCTACCAATTAAGCTAAGGGCCCTTCATTTTTATTTAAAAGAGTATTTTTATTTTTTTTTATAAATCTCCTATACTTATTTTAAGAGCGTAGTATCAATCGGTTAGTATGACGATCTCCAAAATCATCGGTAGGTGTTCGAATCACCTCGCTCTTGTTTATAAGTCCTTGTAGCCTTTAGGCTAACTAAAAACTAAAAAAATGGGAAGAAAATAACTTTAATGTTAAAAAAAAATGCACTATATTTTATACGAGTAATCAGATTCGAACTGATGATAACTACTTGGAAGGTAGAAGTTATACCAACTTAACTATACTCGTTTTTTTTTAATGATTCTTTTATTAAAAAATTACATACTAAACATATAATAATTTAAAGATATGGTGGTTTAGGATATTTTTTTAATCAACAAGATAAGCTTAATGTTTGTATACTCTCATTAAAACAAAGAAATTTATTTATATAAAAGGTCTTTTTTTTTTTTAATAAAACACTTTAGTTGAAATATCTATTGAGATTAAATCTATTTTTAATAATAGTTAATTACTTAAATCATATTTACTTTTAATAAGGGTAAATATAATTTACATTTTAGATATTAATTTTTAATGTATTTCTTCTTCCCTTAAAAATAAGGTAAATCATTTAATGTTGGAGATAAATCTTTTTTTTTTTAACAGAATTGCTAAAGAAGGTAATATATAACAAATATAACGGTATCATTTTAAATACTTTGAAGGTATCACCTTAGATGAATATATCAAATAAGCTAAATAATTTACACAATACAAATGCACATTAAAGAGCAAACTATTAAATACTGTTCACAAGATTGTATTACTTTATATTTAGTATTAGAAATTTTCTTCTAGAAGAACTATTAAGCTACTAGAGTTATTGGGGTAATTATGCACCACTACCAAGTTTAGCTTTTACAAATTATAGAAAAAAAAATTATATGCTCGAAGATCAAAATATTCCTTGTTTTAAAGGTAAAGTCTATAAATAGATTAAACAGGGATATAGTTGAGGTGCAGTTGATATTTATATTCTATAAGGATAAAAAGTATATAGATAAGTTGTTAATTCAATATATCCTACTATTATAATAAATAAACCATACCCTGTTGATCAACCTCCTATATTGAAAGTTGAAGAATCACAAATCATTAACAACCTTTACAATAAAACTAAATTTAGTTTAATTGAAGCAGATGGTTTAAGTCGATAATATTAATGCTCCTTTTTTTCTTCTTATGCTAAATAATTTTTTTTCTAAAAGAGCTATGGTATTTAAAAAAAATTCAAAAGAGCTGTTTAATTTAAATTTAGATTATATGTTGGTTTTTATTAAGATTAAAAAAAACCCAGTGCTTATATCCTCAGTAAATTAAAGTTGTATTGTATTATGTAAGATTTGGTATGGTTCCAAATTTATATACACCTGCTATTATGGATAGTGTTGCAGTTATTTATCGGAACAAATTACATTACATATAATCTTCCATTAAAAAAGGGTAAAGAATTAGTTTCAATATTCAACTACTAAATAAATTTAATCTAAAGAACCTAATACTGTAACTTTTTTTTCTATTGCTTCTGCTATTACAGCTAGTAAAAAAGTATTTAAGATTTAATTAAAAGGGGAATATGTACAATATTTTCTTATTATTTATGCATTAATTTAAATAAACTTTTATGTTTAAATAGATTAAATTAAAAACACTTATAATATTTTATTAATAAAAATATGTAAAAATAAAATATGTTAGCTATAATTAACAAAAAGCATATCATAAAAGAAATAAACTGAACAAACAAATATATATTATTGTTTAGAATCTAACTTTTTATTAGAACCTGAATTAGAATTAGAGCTACTACTAAAATTTCTATTAGTTAGAAAATTTATTTTTTTCAATTTATTTGAAAAAAATAAACTTTCTACAACAGGGTTTAATATTTATTAGAATTAATGGGTAAAAAGATTGATTATTTTTCATCGAATATAATTTAAAATTTAAAATGTTTTAAGAAGCTATAAAAATATAGCTACTTTATTTATCCATTGTTTTATAGTATAACATGCGTTTTACCTCTTCAAGATTAGAAGAGAAATATAATGTTAATATAAAGGATACATTTATATTTAATAAATAAAGTATTAAGCTAATATAGTTAAAATAGCAAGAATATTACAAATAAATAAATATTGTATCCTATTTAATATAATTAATTCTGATTAGCTTTAAAGTAAAAAAGTAGGGGTATAATAAGATAATTCTATTAAGCAGCATCAATCCATGCTAAATAATCTTGAATAGATACAGCTTCTATAGCTATTGGCATAAATCCGTGGTACACACCACAAATTTCAGAACATTGCGAATCTACATTTATTTTAATGTAATTATAAAAAAAATTTTTATTATTGTAATAGTTTAAAAATTTATAATGTTATTTATAGTAAAAAAAAAAATAGTCTTTATATTTTTTTCCGTCTTTTAAACGAAGATATAAAGTTTTCCTATCTAATTTAATATTTAAAGTATTAAGTATTTAATTGTATCTGTAATACTTTCAAACTCTTTCACCTCCCGAGTCGGGTCTCCTTTGACTAATATAGGTTTATTTTTCCTATTAACTTTTAATGGTTCTAAGTCTGGATCAACTTTTATTTTTTATATTCCTCAATAATTAATCCTAATTCTTCAAAAATTATCAAGAAGTACTTTATCTGAGTATTTACATAAGAAATTATGAAACACTTTTATTTTTTAATATTTAGTAAGAGTGGCTCTTTTAATAGTTAAACCTAATTTTCTTAAATATTCAATACAAGACGTTAAAGAATCAAATTTTAAAGGTTGGCCATTAGATTCTACAAATTAACCTTCTTTAATTTCTAATTCTACTGGAATACTTCTACGAGTTCCTAATGTGTACATATCTTTTCTTTCTTTTTCCATTATATCTAATAATGTATTTACCCCGCTTCGCGGGCTTGCAACAGCAGTAGTATAGGATAGCTAAAAAGTAAGAATTTATTAAGATAAGGTCTTTTAGAATCTACATAAGTTTTACTAGTTTTAGTATGTATTTTTAAAACTCTTTTTAATTCAATACTAGATTTAGCTTGATAATAAAGAGTACTACATGTTAAATCATAAACATATACAGCATCACCTTTGATGATCCTGCATTAATAACTCTTAATGTATTTAAGTTGTTCTTTATTTAATAAATAATACTGTTCTAATATAAAGCGTCTTGATTACTAAAAAATATTACTATCTAATTTAAATATTTTTAAGCTAAAAGCTTTTAGCCTTCTTTGTGAAGTAAAGGTAAAAATTTACCAACTAAAGGGAATTCTCTTTAAAATAATATTCATTCTACGTCTTAGTAAATTAGATGCCTACATATTTTTTACCTGTATTTTTTGTGTAAAGATATATACACCAGAGAAACCTTT
>MARA01000061.1:0-175245 GCA_001792895.1 Lentinus brumalis | reverse complement strand
AAGGATGTGCCGACCCATGAAGTATACCAGTGGTTCGAACATGAGGTGCGCATTCACTGATGGCTCGCCAGCGATGTTAGGCTAACTTGGAAAGCAGCTCAACGACTATCTGTGTCACAGCTTCAAGCGATCCCGCGCAGCCAAGCTTACTTGGATCGGTCATCCCGGAGATTCTCCAGCGGACATCCGTGCTCGCGATGATGGTAAGCTTCGACGAGAACAAGGAATCGCGGAGGCCGATTTCCAGAAAGCAATGTCGACCAGGCGCCCCGTATTGCGATGGGTGTATCACTGCGCGGGGATTCACGATCGTGCGGTAGAAGAGGAAGAAGAAGAACCTGCGCGGGAGGAAGGGGGCGGTGGCGCAGGGGACGCCGAAGAAGAGACCGATTCAGAGGACGAAGGCGTGGGAGGGGAGCGGACAACGTCGAAGAGGTGGATGAGGATGCTGATGGGGCTGATGAAGACGATGTGGAACTCCGGACGCGGTGGAGAAGGTGCAGCGATGGTGTGAAGTTGCGTGTGAGTGAGACGAATTGATGTCGCCACTGCGTTTCATGGACTAACAACTTCAGTTGGAGGTAACCGCGGACGACTTGTCTAAAGTGCATATATGGATTCGGCACTCACATCCCGCCGCCACACGCTCCCAGAGCAAATACCTGCAACACTCTCGTCACATACGGCTCATGGTCCTGGAACGTCTGCGGGTCGTAGGTGCGAAAGTGTCTATCGTGAAGAAAGGTGAGACTCTGCCACTGTGCGCCACCGAAGACAGACAGTAATGGCTGATCACGGATCGCTGGAACCCATTGCAGGCCTTCAATCCTTCTTCAACGCCAAGGCCAAAGGTGATGCCGCGGCGACCCGTGCTCTGCAGGATGAGATCCCGGACATCTACGTCCCGCCTCCCCACCGCATACCGAAAGGCAAACAGATGTCAAACATGCTGAAGATGGTGCGTCAAAGGGAGCGTCTGGACAGAAACCCTCTGTTCGCCGTGCATATCTTGGCTAGGAGAGACACGCATCGTATTTACTGGTACGTCAATTTTGCCGGTGCGGTGACTGCTTGAGATGGTCCACTGATTGAACACCGTCTCAGCTACACCCCTCATGATTTGGAACTTCCTGATGCCCTGTCCTCATTCATGGTCGCGCTCACAGACGATTTCTCGATGGATAGTCTGATCCTGCACGGCTCAGAACGCGGTTGGGCGTTAGACTCGAGCTGGCGGAACAAGAACGAAAATCGCGCAGCTGTGACACTACTCATTGCCGTCGACGAGCACTATCATGCGGTACCGGGTATGATGATCGTGCCTCCGAATTCGGACCAAGAACTAATGACCTTTGCGCAGGAGCCGTGTTTCTGTCGGCGAACACCCGTGCTGACACCCTGGAGAAGTTTCTAGCTGAGACGAAGATTAAACTCAGGGAACGCGCCGCGGCGATAACGAAAGGTGGGGAGATCGCGTTAACCACAGGACATTGACGTAACATTGACTTGACGATCCTGTGCAGGTGCGGAGATAGAAGCCCGAACACCCGAGCAAGAGCGCAAGCTGCGCGGGTTGGCGGAACGCTGGCTGAAGGACGATTACGAGCCCTCTCACTTCATGATTGACAAGTGCTGGTCGGAGCTGCACGCGATTCTTCGAGGTGAGTCAAGGTAACCTCATGTTCGGCAAGGAGTGGGGCTGATGAGCTTGGGTCACAGCGTATCCTCAGGCTGTGATTCGACTGTGTCAGTTCCACGTCGTACAGGCCATAACCCGCTTGGAGCGCGACAGCGGCGATCGAGGGTCCCCGATGCGTCTCGGCATCGAATTGAAAGCGGAAATCATCTACCACTTCCGGCGCCTGCAACGCTGTCGTCGGATGGAGGACTGGCCTGCAACGGAGAAGACCTTCTTCCGCAACGTGCAGCGCGCGATCGTCTTGCAAGGACGCAAGACCAACGAGGAGAACCAGCCGACGTCGGCCGCAGACCTCAAGCGCTACCAAGAGCAGTACGATTTCATCTACCGTTACTTCAAGGTGAATTGGTTCACGGACGATTGGCTACGTAAGTGATACCTCCTTTCGCGACGACGAATGACGACCCTGACCGCCCACAGCGACCTTCACCGACATCGGCTTACCAGAAGGTCAGACTCGGGATGGCACATGGAACACGAACAACTGGATTGAACGATCATTCCGGACGTTTGACGCGATATTCCTCGAGCATCGCAAGAACAAGAGGTGCGATACCGCAACACAGATTAATATGTGATCTGAGCGCGCCAGTAGACTTGATCGCCTGGCTCTCATAATCCTTCACGACTTCCTTCCTTACTTCAAGAATTGGCCGCCGGAAGATAGGGTGATCCCGGCGGATATACGTCGACTGAATGATCAGGCTCATAATCTGTGGGAGCATGGATGCGTCACCAAAGGCCCGAGAGACACATTCGCAGTGGAGATCCCTGGGTAAGCAGTGACCTCATCTGCACACAACTGAAGCTCACTGACTTCCGCGGTTATAGTGCTGATGACGACAGCGGATTCAGAGTGACAGGCATATCATTGAGTGTACCCACATGCCCGTGTGAAGGCTTCGAACAAACTGGTAAGATGTGCGTTCACCTCAAGGCGGCCTCGTTATACCATGTCAACGGACCGATCGAGGAATGGCAAGGTAATGAACATGGTCCTCGA
The DNA here is from genome assembly GCA_001792895.1 of Lentinus brumalis. Lineage (NCBI taxonomy): Eukaryota > Fungi > Basidiomycota > Agaricomycetes > Polyporales > Polyporaceae > Lentinus > Lentinus brumalis. The sequence goes on along the minus strand of MARA01000061.1, from coordinate 172,543 downwards.
ACGCACATGTCCGAACTGATTTGATGCGCGTGGCATCACAGAGGAAGAAGTCAAGTCAGAACGACGACGCCTGCGACCATCGCGACTTTGCAAGGAGATATTGGGCCTCCCGAAAGAGAAGAGATTGTGGTCTGATGAAGTCTTGGACACCCAGCTCGATGACGTCTACAAGAGGCTGCAACGAGAAGACGAGGCCGAGTTGAAGCACGCGGAGACCGCAGAGTGGCTGCGAGACTTGCCGGTCTTGCAGGATCCGACTGGTACGCATGAGCACTCGACATCTGACGCCCTTCATCTAACCCATCCGTAATCAGTTGGCGGTGCTTCTCCTGGTCGTCCATCTGCGATTTCTCCACTCCAACCACACCGTACGCCCTCTCGCAAGACATCTTCAAAACGGTACCATGGTGCGTCGTCACCCTTGGCGCGGAAGCCAGGGAACTCGAGACCCATATTCTCAAGGCCACCTGGTCCACCGAAAGCGACACGACTCTCACGCAACAGCTTGCTCGCGGGAACACAGGCCGTGCGTACCGCGCTCCGCCAAGCGGCTGAGTATGCCAAGATTCCGGAGATGGACTTCGAGGCCGACGTACCTGCGAACACCGCGGCCCCACCGCCAATGGCCCTCGATGGCCCGTTGCGGGCGGAAGAGTTCGAGATGCAAGATTTTGACTTCACGCGTTGGATCCCGGCTACGTACATGTGGCGGCTGGACGAGGCGTTCGAGTTTCGCGAAATTCTGAACAACTCTGAAGTGGCCCGATCGCGACGGATGCTGTTCTGGCTCGCCCCTGATCCGGAGCTCGCCAGTGCTATGCAGACACTTTCGTGTCCCTCATCCAATCTGATTCCCGCAGTGAGTGAAACTATATGCATGCAGCGCGCCGGTTGAGCTGACATGGATGTTACCTTACCTAACAGCTGCGAGGGGCAGGCCAGTCCCGATTGGCGGAGTTGATTGCGAGCCGCGCGGACAGCAAAGTGGACCGCATGGTGTTTGCGCATTGCGATGGCATTCACTGGACGTTGCATGATCATGACCTCTTGAACGAACCGCTTTCAGTGCGAACCTGGAATTCCCTGCCAACTGACACCCACGTAGACCTCGCCGATCAGCTCGCTATCACGGCGTGCTTACGGAGGATCATGCACACGCCCCCTGTCTCCGAGACCTCGCCCGGCGATGCGACAACGGTCAGTGCCCTGTCCCCATGCCTACATGAATATGCGCTGATAGCGTGATGTGACCGACAGATTGATCCTCGGCTCCTGCCTGTGGGACACATGGTGCTGTCGACACCGACGGGTCTCCAAGTGGATTCATTTTCTTGTGGTTTCTGGGCGACTTTCTTCGCCTGGGCAACGCTGCTTGACTTCAACCCACACCAGGCGGAGTCTGTCGATCTGTGCGTGCCTGACCTGAAAGGAATATACGCCGTGATATGGATCGCATACCGAACGGGTGCTGGAGGCGTGCCAACTGCATTGATCAAAGACATCTTCGCCCCGCTTGGGGCGCGCGTGGATTGGAATACTCTCGGTGCCACGGTAGGGCGACCTGCATGCCATCAGGGATGGGATACCACGATGCTGATATCCCCACTAGTTCTCCCAGCCGCCAGCTACAGACACAGGGTCAACCACGTCGCAGATCTCACCGCCCGTCCCCGCGTTGGTCTCGGGGCCACCGTACACGATCCAACCACAGTCTGTACTCGAAGACCCATGCCTGCACGAGAAATTGAGGAAGTACAGGTCCATGCCGAGCGACACAATATGGCGGGCCGCCAACGACACATTCCACCACGTCCAGCTACTAGACTTGCTGGAACCGAAGATGGTGGTCAACGAGATCCTGGACGCCGCACTCGCTTTGGTGGTGCAAGACCTCCGCAATGGGATCTGGGATCGGGCTTTCGGCGACGGACCAGAAGCCGCCTGCCCTGACCTGAGCAAGGTCGTTGTGAACACTTGGTCGGACGTGTTCTACATCAGGAAGGCGTCTCCACTAGATCTACCCGGCGGGCTCGTGCCTCCAAAGAAGTCCGCGTCATTTTGGTACCCTGAGGTGAGCACCCAGTCGCATCAAGCGAACAGAATGTCACCTTCGAGTGTTGACTAAACCTTGCGTCGAACAGGTCAACATCTTTGAACAAGATCAGATCATCATTCCTTACTACTGGAAGGAGAAGCAACATTTCATGTGCGCGATCATCGACTGCAGAGAGGAGAGGATATCGGTATATGATAGTCTGCATGACAAACGCCGTGCGGCCGCGATGCACAAGGTGCGAGTCTCACTCTGATCAGGTGGGAAGGAGTGGCTGACAACGATCGAACAGCGTCTGGTCCAAATGGTGGAGTTTGAATACCGTGCGCGTATGGGCGCGAACTTCCAAGAGACGCGGTGGGTACAGAGGAGAGTGGACAACGTAAGTGTCCCGTGCCATATAAGCGAATCTGCGCAATGCATTTACTCCGTAGCAGGAAAGCGCGCCGCAACAGAAGGACACGTACAATTGCGCGGCTTACACCCTGAAATTCGCCCTAGAGAGCCTATGCGGTCGCAAGCCTGAGCGACCCGGGTGGACGTTCAATGGTGATGATGCCAGACAATTACGGAAAGCGATGGCGCTGCGCCTTTTGAAGGAATTGCCGGTGCCGAACGATGTGAGCACGAACGATGGTGCACTCTCGGCCAGCAATGAACATCCAACGGGCCGCGAGATCGCAGCGGCGGCGATCTCACAGCGGTCATCTAGCGTGCGGGCGGACGCTCATGGAGCATGCGAGCCGAGCGCGAGTGCATCCACACTGCAAGCGACGGCCCTGGAGTGTGACGACGTGGATGCAGAGTGGTGGAGCGGCGAGGGAGACGTGAACATCATGGCGTCGCCCTTCTCGCCGCGGAAGATGGGACCGTCGCGAATGACTCCTTCGGCGGGCGGTCTCCCTGGCGAATTCGACCACCATCACGTTGGGGAAGAGACTCCTGCGGGTGCGTCCGAGCCTCCGCCTTCCATCGCCCAGAGTCATCCCCGCGACTTGCAAACTCCAGAAGGGGGATCAGTCGGGCGACATCAGACACGAAACCCGGGCGGCAAAGGTACGGACCATAATTCTATGTCAGAGGAGAGATGGCTGACGGGATGCCTTGCACTGTGCGCAGGTTGTCTACTCCCCACGGGCGCCGCGTCACAGAACGGTGCCACATTGCTTGACACGTCTTCAGGAGGCGCACGAGGGCTCGGTTCGGCAAGCCCCAATCCTTCCACGAGCGATATGGAGCAAGGATCCAATCCGATTCCGAGCACCGCTGAGGTGAAAGCACCCACTGTCGGTCCCGCCCAACGCGACCCGGGACCAGACGTCCATACCACGGAGGTAGCGGAGGAGGGTACACAGCTCCCGTCGCCCATGGACGGAGAGGCTGACATTCGTGCGGAGCGAACTTCGGTGCATCTCGTGTCTGCGCCAGAACTGGCCAGACACGACAGCCTGGTGGCCGCCGAATCCTGCGCGGAGGTTGGAGACGCGCAGCTACCTGTGCTTCCAAGCGAGGTAGCATCGTCGTTGATACAGGACGTGGACACGACTATCGGCAAGGAGTCAGTCTCTGCAACTCGTAGACGATCTCAAGTGACCGTGCAGCCGTCGACGCGAACTCTACGCTCGTCTATATCCCGAGGCCGCGAGAGTTCAGGAGGGGGCGTGGAAGATAGTACATCCGCGATAGCGGAGGATGCGCAACAAGCCGAGGGTGGAAGGTACGTGGTGCCCCTCATAGGGTCTTGTGACGAACTACTAATGAGGTCGGAGTAGTATACCCGCGGTGGGAGAGTGGCACCTACTCGTGTACGAGGAGGAAATAGCCCCTGGTTGTGCATATAGGGCAGTACCTGGTCTCGTCACCTCGGTAAAGGCTTCCAGACAGAGCGTGTGGATCGTGTTTCAACCAGACGCGGATCTCCTATGGCTGCAAGGAGAAAACATAACAGACACGGCAACCGCCCAAGCGAGGGAGTTGTTGAAGAAGTCCGCGACGATGAAATGGGAGACGTACATGCAGCACGTGGAAGGCCTTTGCGAGGACGAGGTGATTGATATGCGCATTGCCCGGAGATGTCATGCTGATCAGTATACAGATCGCACCTATGGTATGGCCAGCAGACTTGGAATACCACGTTTCGTACCGCCAATATGTCGCCGGGTGGCTACCTCGCCGACGAGCGCTGGGTGAACATCTGGAGGCGTTGTTGCCTGTGATGAGCAACGTCATTGCTGGCCAAGCCCATGCAGACGTCCTCTTCAGCGGTCTGATTCGCGATGGCATGAGGGCGCATGGATACGATGAGGACGGCGAACGCATACCTGGAGCATCCCAAAACGCCATGACATGCCAAGAATGGTTCGACTCGCGGACCGCCCATGGCGCGGCAGATCACCCTCGAACGAAGCGCAAACTCCTCGACGCGGGTGACGAGGCTCTGGTCGCGTTCCTAGCGAACAAGCTGGGAGACCTGCAGCCAATCGGAGGTCCATTCGATCGCTTGTATGTGAAGACTGCTACTGCGGGAAGAGTCTACTTGGCTTTTGCAGCGCTGGAATGGTACACCGGCATATCGAGGACCGAAATGGCACAGGCGATCGAGGACGGATGTGTGGGGAGACCGGAGAGTCGGTGGGAGCAGGCATGGGAGGCGTACGCTCGACTCGGTAACCTGTCGCTGGAGTGGAGCCACCGAGTACTTACGCCGAGGCTGGAGGTGCCAGTGCCCATTAATCGTGCAATGAAATAGGGACTAATCATGTATTGCCTGGAACTCGTCTCTGGTGTCCTGACATGAAAGGACTAAAGGCTGTGACTGTACGTGCAATGATCGTCGTGGTGACATTGGGGAGTATTCATCGTCGTGGTAGGGTGGAACGTCCTTAGGAATGTGATGGGGGAATAAGGATGGGAGCTATGTAATGCATAATGCACCGGGACAGGGAATGGTACGCCGAACAGTCGGGTGCGGCGTGAGCACTAAGACATATGTGCCGGTGACAGGCTTGATGAGAGATAGACACGGCGTGGCGAGGGCCTGTGCTTCCCGGTACCAACGACCGCATGCATCGCAGCTACGGAGATGACATGCACATGGCATAACCAGGAACGGCGATACGCACCTCGGGAACTGTGTGTGTACACCGTGCGGCCGTGATTGAGGTTTGAAACACCAAGGCCATGTATACGCGGGCCTGAGACCGTGTAAGAACACTATTCTCGTCGAAACACGCTGGTGCAACAGTGGGCGGCGAAGGCTCGACCGGTCGTGGGTCTTTACTTTGCGCGAGCGAGGTGGGAGGTGGTGACGTTGCCGATATCGAGCAGAATCGCGGCCGATCATACGACTGGGCGCGCAGCTGAGGAGGTTCACAGTGACGGCGAAGGAAATGAAGGAGTGCGGGGTGATAATTACAGTTCCAATAAATGGCCAGGGATGCGCGGGGTCGGTGGTGGTGGGACGACGGATTCAAGCGCGTCCTGATTCTGCAGTTACCACGATGACTCTCTTCTGGCGAAACCTTGCGGTAAGTACTACTTCGGCCATCGTGGTCTGTCGCGGACTCATTATCACTCCTGGAGTTGCATCACCCGCCCCTTCTACTGGCGACTTGAACCTCTGAGCCCTCTGATGCTCTTACAAGACCTTCCCTCGGATAGGCGTAGTTGGGCCGCGCCTGCATGTGCTGTAGGTCACCCGCGACTGCGGCTCCAAGCGATGGAGGGAGGCAGCCACCGAGGGCTCCCAGGTATGTACGTATGGCTATACTACACGGTCGTGTCCCATTTCGAAGACAGTCCTCGAGGCTTTCCTGTCCACGACCATCGCCTTGTCCTCTTCACTGTCTGCTCAATTCAAGATCCGACGAGCCGCGTGCATCCCAAATCTGAGGAGCTGCAAGAACCAATCTTGTCCCTATCTGGCTAGACGGCGCAGAGGCTGAGGAGGGAGTAGCGAGACATGTTCGGAACTGTCTCGGCGCGGGGCAGGCATACAGGTACATCTTCGACGATCATCCGAAACGACATAGCCTACTGACCTGCTCTAGTAGATACAGCTTCCTGGTCAATCGCGATAGGTCCGACCTGCCGAGGTAGGAGACGCAGCGCTGCCGCGTTACGCATTCAGGGGATGGCTCAAATTCCCCCGAATTGGACGAAACCCTGCGCTCGACAATGCAGGGCCTGAGAGACGCGCACGCGCATGTACGTGTCACTGTTCGCTCTCGCGCCCACGGACTCCAGTGTCCCATGCCCCCATGTCCTCTTCATGTACTCGTATACGTCGCCGGTTGCGCCCCGTGGTCTCTCGAACTCCTACCTCTGTTACAGCCGCTTTCGAACCCGACCTCGTGGAGGAGGACCCACCGCAAAATGGAAGGCTATACTCGCCGAGCTGAACTGTGAGCATCCGCTGTGAGTGTGACGGCACGTTGGGCTGCGCGCGTCTTAGAAGTCCCGTGGACTGACGGTGCTATCCGTGTGTGCACAGGAGGAACGGAGGGAACACACGAGGGGATCTCGAACGGATTGACCGGAGCTGCGTACGTGGAAGGACCTGCGTACGTGGAATATTCGGGCACGAATACTCTGCATGGGTCCGCTCAACCGGGGCTGTACTCGCGCCTGGCGACTGTGTGGAGTTACGCAATATTGCTAGCCCAACGGAGTGCGCCCTATACATGCCGACCCGCTTGGATCGAGGAGATCGTGCGCACTCAGCCTCCCCCGCCGCACGCTGCCAGCGTACCCATGGCTCGCGCAAATAATGGCACCAAACGGGCGGGTGGCGTGTCGGTAAGTGTGCATAGAGCAATTTGCGTGCCAGTGTTCATACATTTTGTAGCACCTGCTGCGGGCGGATTCCGTAGAGGACCGTTGGATACTTACGGCCGCTCAGAGCTTGGAACACATCGTCGTGCCGCCCGTGGTCCGGAGCGATGATACCATTGCGGTCGATTCTCACATGCGCCTCACGTATGTGATCGGGATCGTGTATGAGCTGGGTGGACAACTCCAGCAGCCCTGCCACGACGGGCTGGTAGCCATCGGGGAAGGAGGGGCAATCTCCGCTGTGACCGTAGTGGATCACCCTCCGGCGCGTGCTGCTGGCACGGCACGCCAACGGCGCCAGGCCAACGTGGTCGTGGAGTTCAACGCGGTCGTGGAGTTCCCTTGGCTAGGCCATGGGAAGTTACTTGGACTGACCAGGTGTTGAGCACAACGTGCGAAGTGGCTTGCAAGGGAATTTCGTAGCCATTGCGAGGATGGCACTTGACGAACAGGGTAGAGGGTGCACGCGGGTTTCACAGGGTGAGGTTGGATCCTCGAAGTACATAAGTTATGACTGGTATATATATAGGCGGAGGCCGGACGAGGAGGTGCGACATGTCGAGAGGAACGTCATGTAGCCCGTTCCTGCGCAGTCATGTCATGTCCGACTCCGACCGGATGACATGAATACGGGAAGACAACGCGCACGGGTCGCTGCGCCGTTTTGTCATACTAACTTCTACACTCTGTGTGTATGACAGTGGGCGGATTCAAGGTAGAAGACGGTAGTTACCTGCCTGAAGGTCTCTCAGCGTGAGATAGCGGTCGAGCGAGCCGCACCGACAAGCCCGGATTCGGGGACTGGCCTTCGCAAGGCGACACGGTCTATAAGTTGCGGGCATCACCCCACGCGAGTGTTCAAGAAAAGAATGATGATTATGGGGTCCATGTTCAGGTATACTTAGAGTGGACGCGCCGCGGGGGTAAGTATGCGCGAGCACATCGCCTACCATGAAGTACTCGCAGTGTCGCATTGCTGGATGACGTCGAGCCACAGGTACCTGACGGCTTTCCAGGTGAGCACGAAGGCCCATGCAGTACCGATATCCGTGCGCACCTCCGTCACTAAGCTCGTGTCGCCAGTGGAGGTTCGGCAACGCAGCGAGGAGGTCAGGGAGGTGGCATCATAACAATGCCATATGTCGAGCACGAGGGTTGAGAAGTTGGGGAAGCGATGTTGAACATTGTGTGAGTCGTACAAAAAGGCGAAGGTTTATAGGTACAGTGTTTCCAGTGTCGGGGCGCAATGGAAATGGACCGAGAATGACACACGGCGGCGATCCATACGTCAGGAAGGTTCGAGCCGCCGAAGGGAGCCCCGAGTGTACGTATCTGGGAAAGCGCATGGATGTTGGTGAGTTTTGGCCGCGACAGGTATGTGGGCGAAGCGACGGCTGGGAGCAAGGCTTCACCGTTGCTGTGTCTGAACGAATATACGGCTGTCTCAACTGACAGGCTCCCTGGTCCTGAGAACTGCTCGAGGAGATCTGGAAACATGCGGGAACCTCTCAGGGGTCCGTGGGATAAGTACGCGCAGGTAGGAAGTGCGGATTGCGTCCTCTGGGAGACAGCACTTGACGATGGAGGGAAAACGACACCCGAGTGAAGTTCAGCCCTGCCCGGGTTTCGGGGAGTGGCCTTAGCGATGAACACGTTGAGGGAGGGGATTCACGAAGTGTGCTGTTGGACGGCATGTCTGGAGAGGAGCTTTGGAGACGGTGGGTGTGGTCGATAACGTGACGGGCTGCGAAAGATACTGATTGAATGAGAATCAATGTCAGTTGGGATGGAGCGGCGGACAGGGAGCGTTGGAGATGACCCCACCTGTGCGTGTCGGGCGACCGAGGGCGGTGGCGTCTTGCGTACGGATGAGTCCGGCGGATACTGTGAGGCAGTCGGAGGCTGCTAGTTTGTTAGTCATCGTGGCGTAGGGCGAGGTGGATGGGACGCCTTTATGCCTTACATGATAGTGCAATACCTCCCGATCGGGCCCGAATGGGGTTCGTGTACAAGGTGATCGCCACGGGGCAATGGAAAGCTTTCGCGGGGTGTCAAGTGACGACCAAGGGTGGCCTGTTGAGCGTGCGTGCGACTGAGTACGACGCGGGAGATGAAGGTGCAGGCGCAAAAGCCTGGTTCTTAAGGCGGATAGACGGTCGTTTGGTTCATATTTGTCGATCACACCACAGCGACTTGTACGTTGGCTCTCTATGAGGCTGGAATGTGGGGTTGCAGAGCATGGTGATGGACAAGGTGGGAGAGAGGTGGCGCGCCGAGAGGACGACCTACACCGAGACAAAGGGGAATGGAGTAAAGTTATGAATTGAAGGGAATGTTCCCTTCGGGGTACAGCGAGAAGATCGGTACTGCTAGAACGAAACATATTGTGCGGACACGATGTGTCAGGGGACGGAAACGCTCAGTGATAATGGACGAAGGGAGGAGGAGAGGAAGATAATACTGGCGTGGTGAGGGGCATGACAGATGGCTAGGAGAAGAACCGAAGAAGCAAGGTTGGTGGTGGTGAACATGATGCAGACAGAACGGGCGGTTGGACGAGGTTGAGTCGTCGTACAACACGAAGGAGCATCTCGGTTGGGGGACAGTGGGAAGTTGGTGCAGAGCGCTTCGGTAGTTGACCGCGACCAACGAGCGCTGGTGGTAAGTGCGCGAGATGTCGGGAGATTCGACGGATGGCGGTAACCGAGGACAGGGCGTGCGGCGAAGCGCGGACAATGGGCGCATTGGTAAAGATGGGCCGCGCCCGCCGGCCCGGAATAGGTTACCAGGGCGCCACGGAAATTGGAGGACGCGGGGAGAGACGCTGGAGGGAAAAGCCAGGGAGGCGCTCACTGGTCGACCAAATTTTGAACGCGACTACATCGACATGGAAGCATGCTATGGTGAAAATGGCATTTTTCTCGTACTCGGGGACAGTGAAAGGTGTAGTGTACCAAGTAGTGCAATGGTGGGATGAGGAGGGGAGGAGCTGTAAAACGGGGTTGACAGATGCTTCATAGGGGAGGCAAGAGCAGCAATTTGGATGACCGATGATTCATCGCGGGTGACAATATACCATTTTGCCTCTGCAAACGATCGACTCCACCATCAAAAGTGACATCGATCACGTGCAACGCCACGTGATAGAATCCATGCTGGTCTCGACTCTCGACTTCCTCTCCTCCTTCCTGCAAAGGGCACGCTGCAGGAGGACTTTAGTCCGACTGCTGCGTGCCCCGTACATATACCACACCACTTGGAGAGAGCACGGTAGCGGGCCCTGCCGCTTGCCGGCGCTACCAGACTTATTAGGATACGATCACGTGATGGGCGCGTCGGTGGGAAAGCCCGGGGATCTAGATTGGCGAGAAGATGAAAAGAGCGCTTTGTCTCTTTGACCGGATTCTGTTGGTTCTCTCTGGCAGGGGCGCGTGAGCACGTCGTCCACATCCTGCTACACGCTATCCAGTACAGCCACCCTGCTTATCTGCCCCCTCACCACAGTCTACTCCCACTTTTACGACCATGTCTGTTGCTGTCGAAGAGCCAGCACAGGCAGCCCATCTTCTTCACGACACCTCGGTTCCGGTCTCTGGCGTTGATCCGGTTTTCGAAGAGGCCGCCGACACGGTCAACGACAAGGAACTGGTAACGCAAGACATTGTTCCTCCCGCGGAGGACGAGTTCACTCGTGCCACCACCGTGGACGACAAAGTCGCGAAGGACGTCGCCCCAGACGCGTCGTCTTTCGAGGACAATGACACGATCGACGCGAGCCGCGCCGAGGTGGTTGCACCGACCGCAGAGGTACGTTGTTCTATCTTCGTTTGCGCCAGCACCTAAAACGATGTCTTCATTTCATGCAAAACAGGATGAAGATGTTGTGAGCGCAACAGAGGAGAAATTTGAGGCCCCCGTGCCTGTTGAGACCATCGGAAATGCAACTGGTACGTTGCCATGTACAAGTTTCGCATGTATGCTACAAACTTACTCCCTTTCAGCGGAAGAGGATCTGGCTGACACTGCAGAAACGGAGCAGTCGTCGAGCTCCGCTGTCAATGATGCCCCTACTGAAGATACCCTTGCAACGAAGGATATTGAGCCTGCTCTTGTCTTTGTGGCCGCTCCTGCCGCTGAGGCCGAGGAGGAGGTGGATCCCACCCCCGAGCATGCGGAAGATACCAAGCTAGTCCCGAGCATGCTGACGAAGTCCATGAAGCGCATGTGGCGGAGGCGCAGACCCCCGTTGAGGCGACCCCCGTTACAGACGAGGCGGAGGCGGCACCTGCTGCTGAGGAGACCCCTGCCCCCGTGGAGGACGCGCCTGCTGTCGCCGAGGAGACTGCGCCGGTTGTGGAAGAGTCTCCCGCGGATGTGGGAGAGGTCGCTGACAAAGAGCTGGCTGCCGCTGTCGAAGACCCAGTCGTCACGGAAGAGGCACCCGTCGTGCCCGAAGAGCCTGCTGCGGCTGAAGAAACTCCCGATGAAGACACTACAGTTGCGGCTAACCCCGCCGAGGCTGCACCATCCGCAGAGGAGCCGACCGAAGAACCACACGCAGTCACTGAAGAGGTACCGGCTCCGGTCGGGGAGGCACCCGCAGCCGAGGCAGCTCCTGTTGAAGAGACTTCCGATCCGGTCGAGGTTGCGTCGGTTCCCACTGAAGACATCTCCGAGGCGGTCGAGGCAGCTCCGCTTCCAAGCGAGGAGGCGCCAGCAGCTGAAGACGCCCCGGCTGCAGTCGATGAGCTCGTTGTGGCAGAAGAAGCACCCGTCCCGGCCGAAGAGGCACAGTCGGAGGCACAAGACGTGGACGAAGCCACCGAGACGCCCGCCGTTAAGGAAGTTGCAGAGCCTGCCCTCGAAGAAGTTGATCCGGTGTCCGAGTCCGTCGATGAGGCGCCTGTCGCTCCAGTTGAGGAAACTATCGCTGAAGCTGAAGAGCCTATCGCTGAAGCTGAGGAGCCTATCGCTGAAGCTGAGGAGCCTATCGCTGAAGCTGAGGAGCCCATCGCTGAAGCTGAAGAGGCTGCTGTCGGGGAGCCCGTTGCCGCGGAGACTCCCGCTATCGAGGAAGAGACTCCGGCAGTTGAAGAGCAAGCTTCGCCCGTCGTCGTCGGAGCTGCCGAACCTGAGGAGGAGGCCGTAGCTGAACCTGTGCCGGTCGAGACCGAGCCTGCAGTGGAGGCACCTGACGCTGACGCGCCTGCGGCCGCCGAAGAGCCAGTCCAGGAGTCTGAACTGGTCGCGGACGCTGCGGAGGCCGAGCATACTCCGGAGGAACCCGTCGTTGAAGTCAAGGAGGAAGGTCCGGACGCGGAGGTTGTCTCCGACGTCGAGGAGGCAGTCGAGGGCCTCTCTGCTCCAGAGGAAGCCCCCGCGGCTCCCGTAGTTGAGGAACATGAGGCTCCTGCAGCCGAAGAAGTCGCCGAGCCCGTCGCTGCTGAAGAGCCTGTGACTGCCACGGAGTCAGAGCCTGAGCCTGAAGCTGCTGCCGAGTCCGAGCCTATCGCAGAGGAACCTGTCGTCGAGGTCAAGGAGGAAGATCCGGAAGCGGAGGTTGTCCCCGACGTCGAGGAGGCAGTCGAGGGCTTCTCTGCTCCAGAGGAAGCTCCCGAGGCTCCCGTAGTAGCAGAATCTGAGGCTCCTGCCGCCGAAGAAGTCGCTGAGCCCGTCGCTGCTGAAGAGCCTGTGTCTGCCACGGAGTCAGAGCCTGAGCCTGAAGCTGCTGCCGAGTCCGAGCCTATCGCAGAGGAACATGCCGTCGAGGTCAAGGAAGAACCCGAAGATGAGGTCGTGCCTGATGAGGTCGTCGAGAGCCTCGCTGCTCCGGAGGAGGCCCCTGCAGCCGATGCTGTTGAAGATGTCGATGCTCCCGCCGTCGAAGTCGAGGACGTAAAATCGGAAGCTGAGGTCGTGCCCGATGTCGAGGAGCCCGATGTCGAGGAGGTCGTTGAGAGCCTCCCTGCGCCGGAGCAGGCTCCAGCTGCCGAAGCTGTTGACGGACTCGAGGCCCCCATTGTCGAAGTCAAGGAGGAAGAACCCAAAGCCGAGATCGTGCCCAATGTCGAAGAGGTTGTCGAGAGCATCTCTGCTTCGGAGGAGGCTCCCGAGGTTCCTGCTCCCGAAGACGTTGACAGACCCGAGGCTCCCGTCAAGGAGGAAGAGCCGGAAGCCGAGGAGGTGCCCAAGGTCGAGCAGGTGCCCGAGGTCGAGGAGGTACTCGAAGAAAGCCTCCCTGTGCCGGAGGAGGCTCCCGAGGTTCCTGTCGCCGACACTGTCCAAGATTCAGAGGCTCCCACCGTTGAAGTCAAGGAGGAAGAAGCCGAAGCCGAGATCGTGCCCGATGTCGAGGACGTCGCCGGAAGCCTCCCTGCTCCGGAGGAGGCTCCTGCGGCTGAAGCTGTGGAAGATGCCGATACTCCCGCTGTCGAAGTCGAGGACGTAGAATCAGAAGTTGAGCTCGTGCCCGAGGTCGAGGAGGTCGTCGAGCGCCTCCCTGTGGCGGAAGTTCCTGCCGCCGAAGAGCTTGAAGAGTCCGAGGCGGTCGAAGACGTTGCTGAGCCCGTTGCTGTTGAAGAGTCTGTCGCTGCGGAGAGCCCCGCTCCCGAAGATCCTGCCCCCGAGGAAGCTCCTGAGGTGGAAGCGGAGCCTGTCGCGGCTGAGGCTGAGGTAGAAGCTCCTGCCGAGGCTGAGGTTGGAGGGGTTCCTGCTGACACTGAGGATGCTCAGCTGGAGGAGGTCGTGGCTGCAGAAGAGCCCGCGCTCGTCGAGGAGTCTGTTCCATTCGAAGCTCCTGCTATCGAAGCAGTAGAAGCGGAAGATGTCGCCGCCGAAGATGAGGACGTCTCTCCGCCTGTCGAGGAGCCGTCGGCGCCTGCTGCTGAGGAGAGTGCGTCCGTGAACGAGGCCCCCGTCACCGAGAAGCCCGCCGTTGTCGAGGAGACTGTCGTCTTCGAAGAGGTTCCGGCCGTAGCCGAAGCTGACGCTGTTGAGGAGGCCCCTGCCGAGGTTTCTGTCTCTGAAGTTGAGGCTCCGGTTGTGGAGGAGGCTACTGGCATCATCGAGGGTTCCGATGCTGAAGCACTAGTCGAGCAGCACGATGCGGTGGCCGCGGAAGTTTCCCCCGTTTCGGAGAGCGATGCTCCCCAGGAGAAACCTGCAGCGGCTGAGGCGTATGCGGCCGAGGAGGCTCCTGTTGCTGAGGAAGCTATAACCTCCGAGGCTGCTCCTGTCGAGGACATCCCCGTTACGGAGGAGCCCGAGGCCGAAGCTCCCGCTCAGGTAGAAGTCCCCATCGTTGCAATCGACGCTGTCGAAGACGAACCTGAGCAGACGAAAGCCGCCGAGTTTGCTGCTGTCTCGCGTAGCCCGTCGCCGTCACCGTCACTCCAGGAGCGCCCCAAGTCTCCGTGGACTCCGTCGTACAGTGTTACAAGTCAAGGACCTGGCGCCAACGCTGCCGAAGACAAGGAGATTGAGCAGCTCGAACAGCTCGAACAGCTCCCTCCTGTTGTGCAGGAAGACGTACTTTTCACGCCTCAGGTCGAGGTCACTGCTGAGGTGAGACGTCTCTACGCTGTTTACGAAATGCGCCAGCGACTAACTGGTGCATATTACAGCCTTCCGAGGAGACCACCGAGTCTGCTGTTCCTGCTGAAGGAGAGCCCCCTAAGTCGCCGTCTTGGGTTCCGTCCTACTCCGTGAGCTCGCAGGGCGCGAGCCCTCTCCACTCGCCCAATGTGGAGGCTGCCGCGCTCCCCGAAGAGCCAACGGTGGCGGTCAAGGACTTGGAAGACGAGCCTGCTGACCAGACTGAGGAGACGTCTAAGCCTGCACCTGGTGCGCAAGAGTTCGCTGCGGTCGTTTCTGAGGAGGCTGCGCCTGTTCCCGAGGAAGATACCGTACAGGAGGCCCCAATTGAGGCGACCGAGGATGCTCCTACTGTCGAGGTGCCTTTCATCGCAACGGAGGAAGTCGAGGCTCCCGAGGTGCGTGTCGTTGTGATGATTCTTTTCCCATGCTAACATGTTATCGCCAGCCGACTGAGGAGACGAGGTCGTCCTGGGTTCCTTCTTACTCCGTCCGTTCACAGGGCTCCAGTCCTGGCCAGGCCCCTCAACAGACGACAGATGCCGACGTTGCAGAAATCGATTCGCTGCCCGCACCTGCTGTCGAAGCAGAGGTCCCTTCGGAGGAGTCGTCTGCTCCGGCTGTTGAGGTCGAGGTAACTGAAGAGGAGCCTTTCACCCCTGCTGCTGCGGAAGAGGCGGCGCCTACTATCGAGGAGTCTGCAGCTGAGCCTGCCGGGGAGGAGGTCCCGACAGAAGAGACCCCTGTCATTGTCACAGAGGCAACAGTCGATGAGGTGAATAGAATTAGT
Source organism: Lentinus brumalis (assembly GCA_001792895.1). Lineage (NCBI taxonomy): Eukaryota > Fungi > Basidiomycota > Agaricomycetes > Polyporales > Polyporaceae > Lentinus > Lentinus brumalis. The sequence goes on along the minus strand of MARA01000061.1, from coordinate 157,274 downwards.
TTCCTTTGCCAGTTGATGTTGTTGAACTTTCTCGCAGCCTAAGACACCGCCGACCCTGCCTTCCGGGGATGAGAGACCGAAGTCTCCTTGGACGCCGTCGTACTCAGTCATGCACCAAGGCAACAGTCCGCTCGCTAGCCCCGCTCATGCCTCGCATGAGCTCGAGGATCTGGAGCAACTCCCTCCTGCTGTCGAAGAGAAGCCTTCGATTGTCGTCGAAGAGTCCACAGATCCGGAGCCCGAGGTTCGTCGCATGTCTTCACCCTTCTAGCGATCAGTTTCTTACCTCTGTATCTCACAGACGGCCAGTGCAGAGGCAACTCAGGAGCCCCCTGCTCGACCCTGGACTCCTTCGTACTCTGTCACACGTCAAGGATCTGCCTCCGACATCGGGCCTGAGGACGTTGCGTCTATCAGTGTCGAGAAGGTCGAGGAAGCCCCCTCGGAGGCTCCCGTGAGCAACGGCCTCGATTCTCATGACTTCCCGAGCAGCGAGGAGCCCAAGAGAGTTTCTACCAAGTAAGTACTCGATTCGATATCGTGCTACGCGGTGACTGACCCCGAAATCACCAGGCCTAGTCTTGGACGTCTCGCCGTCGTCAATGAGAACGAGCAAATCCAGATCGAAGAGGCATCTCCAGTTGCCACTGAGGTCTCCCCGTCCTCCATTCGCACGCGTCGCGGATCGGCAGCGTCCTCCCGCTTCTTCCCTGGCGGATGGTTCCACAGTACGACCAAGCTGCCGGAAGATGGTCGCACGTCGCTGGATCGGAAGAATGCGAATACCGGTTCTGATGCATCACCGACACTCGAGGCACCCCTCAATACCCCCATCGACGGCCACGTGGACGACAAGAAGAAGCAGAAGTGGTGCGTTATCATGTAAATTGGGTGTTGCAAGCGTCGCATTCCTCTTCACGACTGTAACGAATTTATGAGCTTATCTCTACTGTCAATATGCATGCATACCTACATCCCGTTGCTATAATCCCCGCTCACAAGGATCATCTTGACTAGTTTCACCTGCTGTGATTACGTCTATACCTACTCTCACCAATGGATGGGTCCGTTCACGCTTGTTTCCCCCACCCTTTCTGTCCGGATCTTGCAACGGGCAGCAACATCCTCATGATTTGTCCATGTCAAACTCTATTAGTCATGGAGGCTGCAGACTGCCAAAGTCAGAGTCCATCTGCCCGGCATCGTGTTCAAGACGGCGAGCAATGTCCGTTCCTCTGTCGCCAAGTGACTGGCTCTCGACCCCGGCTAGGGTCCTCGACGTGGTGCCAGTGCGCACGTGCAGCATCGGAATGCAGGTGAGACTGAGCTCCATCTCTTCCATCTCACGAACCACACACTATAACTTCGGTCAGCATGATATTCGCTTCAACCCCTGGACCCAGAGAATGGAGCCTTATCTCTACGGCGGAGCATTGGTTCGCATGGCCGATCTGAGTAGGCGACCACATCCCGACGGAAAGTCCTGTGATGCTACGCTGCCGCTACGACGCAGACGTCTTTCGTCCATGCACTATACCACAAGACGAAACCACAGCCTCGTGTACACTCGCGCCAACGGCCTCCCTGGCCGACGAGGGGTGGCATGCTCGTCCGACCTAGGTCAACCCTGAGAGACAACGCGTCCCAAGACTTTCCGGTTTGGACCTCTGGAGAGTATATAAAGACGGATGGTATACCGTTCTCCCGCTCAAACATAAGACCAGACTGACCAGTCATCATGCAATTCCTCACCCTGCTCGTCGCCGCTCTCTCCCTCGTCGCCGCTGCCATCTCTCTCCCCACGGAGGTCGATGAGAGGGCGGCTAAGCCGACCGTGCAGGTGACCTATGACACCGTCTATGACGGGAAGAAACACTCTCTCGACATCGTAGCATGCTCCAATGGCGAGCATGGTCTCGAGCATCTCGGTACGCGGCCTCCTTCGCGCGTGTACTCACGAGTTTCGAGCTGACGCGCCGTCCAGGATACAAGACGTTCGGATCCTTGCCCAACTTCCCGTACATTGGTGGCGCCCAAGCCGTGAAAGGTCCGTGCTCTTTCCTCCGTACATACAGTAAGTCTTGCGCGGGGTTCATGCTCATATCTGATACGTGCCAGGCTGGAACTCGCCCAAGTGTGGCTCTTGCTGGCAGCTAACCTACAAGAACCGCACGGTCAACATCCTTGCCGTTGATCACGCCCAGGCCGGTTTCAACATCGGCCTCAAGGCCATGAACAAGCTGACGAACAACCACGCTGAGGAGCTTGGCAATGTGAAGGTCCAGGCGAAGGAGGTCGCGCGCAGTGTCTGTGGGCTCTAGGCCCCGTATCAGACTACAGACTTGCCGGTACTTACCATGGACTTAAGACGGACCCCAGTGCGCCGTTGGACTTTGGATCATTTTTCGAACGTTTTGCTTGTCATTTAAGGACTTCGGACTTACTTTGTACAACATATTGTATCGCCATATCGCCTCCGCAATTGAGTGGTCAAACCATCTTGCCGATTATGCCAGTACGGCAGATCCGCATGATAGGGTCTCACCTGCAGCCCGCGTGTGCGATGCGGAGCGCCCGATGTCTGGTAGGTAACTCCGTCATTGTTTGGGAACAGCTTTTGGACCAAATAACCGCCAGAATCCGGGCGTCGACCGCACAACCACAACCAAGTTGAGCAGCCATCTGACTGTAACACAACAGACGTGTGGACGTCAGTTACTTCAAGGTGGCCATGCAGGCGAAAGATGGCCATGCCACAGTAAGTATGTCTCGCGAACTCACGGAGTAAGTAAGTACTTAACTGCTCTCACAGTGGTTGTGGACGGAGTGCGCCTCCCATAGTACTTGTTTGCACTTTTCGTGGGAGGAAATTCTACGGGGTGCTTCTCCATGTGCATGACGCCTTATCTATGCACTCTCTCCTACCACCAGGGACCGGGGTGCAGAAGAGATGACGGAGCCCAAGTTCAGAATCGCGATATGGTATGTACAACTGTTGATAATTGCCTTCTCCGTGAGGTGAAGCTGATAAGAGTTCACTGCAGCGGAGGGGGCATCGCGGGCCTTGCCTTGGCCATCGCTCTCAACCGATACACACCTCCAGAATCTCCGCTACAGGTCGACATATACGAAGGAGACCCGGAGCTGCGGACTGTGGGTGCGGGTATCACAGTTTGGCCTCGGACATGGGGCGTTATGCGACATCTCGGTGTGCGCGATGATCTGTTGCGAGTCACCGTGAAGACGTCTTCCCAGACTCCAGGCAGTCAAGCTGACGATCTCAGTGGGCTACGCGTTCGTGGTGGGCCATCCACTAGCTGACGATGTATGTGTTACAGGTCCGGCTTTTGTGGCGCGCAAAGCTGATCAGCTGGAAGAAGGTTATCCATTTGCTCGCGTCGATGCACCTGGTGAGCACGTACTTCTGTACAGCCAAGAGAGTATTATATCGCTCATTGTGCACCAACAGCTGGGTCTACGACGATGCACCGACGAGATATGATGGACGTCTTTCTTAGCCACATCCCGTCGTCGTACACAGTGCACACGTCCAAGCGTCTCCTTCGATACGTCCAGGCCGCGCCTGACAGCACTACCGCGACAGCTCACAATCCGATCATTCTACATTTCTCTGACGGCACCACCGCTGAAGCGGACATCCTCGTCGGCGCAGACGGGATCCACTCTACGGTCCGTATGTGTATGTATGAGGACGCACATGCCCGGGAATGCATGCCATCTATCCCCGGGGACTTGCTAGCTCTGGAGAACTGTGGTCGGTGTGCAGCTGCGTCGCCCAGGTGGACTGGCGTGCACTCGTATCGCTGCCTGATACCCACGGAGAAGCTCTACGCTCTGAATCCAGAGCACGCCACTGCGAGCATCGGTGCGGTCTTGTGCGTAAGTTATCAATCCCCAGGCTGCTCTCAAAGAATCGAAGCTGACTACTAACTTGTTGCATCGCAGTATTCGGGCAAAAGCAATGTGCGCGCGTTCTATTCCCTTGCTGATTCAACGACTCACTTGGGGCGCCGTCGCGACGATTGACAGCATATAATCACGTACCAGATATCTGGCGGCAAGTTCCTCAACTTCGTCGCCATCTGTCGAGAGCCCGGCGGGGAAGGCACGCTCTATCCAGGCAAGTGGGTTTCGGATGTTTCGCGAGACGAGGTAGTTTCGAAGTTCATCGGATGGGAGCCGGAAGTCGAACAGATGCTCGAGGTCAGCACATCGTACAGTTCGCGATTCGTGGTGCTTACCGGGCGATACCTCGCAGTGCGTCGACAACCCCTCGCGATGGGCAATTCACGCCCTGGACAACCTGCCCTTCGCGGTATCCAGCGCCGGGAACGTCGTTCTGCTCGGAGACGCCGTACGCGTAGTCCCTCCCTTTATATCCTCTCCGTTCCCGTTCCTGAGCACCATCGACCCGTCTGTCGCAGATGCACGCCATGTCACCAAACTTCGGGGCCGGGGGCGGGCAAGCCATCGAGGACGCCTATATCCTCGGCCGCCTCCTCGCCTCCCCACACGTCTCACTCGCCCACATCCCCGCCGTGCTCCGGATCTACGAGCGTGTCCGACTCCCTTTTGCCAACGATGTCTCTCGGCGCAGTCGCGAAGTCGGCTTGATGTACGAGTTCAATGCGCCGGGGTACTACGATGGCTCGCCGACAACGGAAGAGTATGAGCGGGCACAGCTAGATACTCTGGGCGAGGCCATTGGGGAGATGTGGCGGTGGCAGTGGACGGAGAGCGTGGATAGTTTGTGGGCGCTGGCCGAGAGGGAGTTGGGGACGCTCCTGAGTGACTCGTAGAGAAGAGGAGGAGAGCTACATGTCAATTAGGTATGGAACAACGGCTACGGTTACAGGATGAATACAACGGTATACTTGCTTGACTTGCACGGCATCATAAGGCCGATGTTGCTCAATCAGGGACATCAATCTACTCCTCCCAGAACCTCGAGTCGAATGCACATTCCTTCGCCATCTCGAGCTGAAGGGCATGGCAATCAGCACAAGGCAGAGCAAATCCGACAGACGGACAGGGAAGCTCACCTGTTCGTCCGTGCGGCACACCAAGACATGATGGCCGTCGCTGGAAGGTCCGACGTCAACGACGACGTCCTCATTGCTATCGACCTTCTTGTTCAGCTCCGGGTCGAGCGAGAAGCCGACACACGCCGCGTGTGCCACGACCGCCTCCCGCAGCTCGACGCTCCTCTCTCCAATACCACCGGCGAAGACCAGCGCGTCGACCTTGCCGCCGAGCTTGACATAGTACCCACCAAGGTACCCCAAGATCCGGTCCAAGAACAGGTCGAACGCGAGACGCCACTTGCCGTCCTCCTCCGTGACCTCCTCGCCGCGCGCCCTGCGCGCGTCGACCTCCTTCATCTGCTTCACGATCTCGCCAAAGTCCGTCGTGCCCGTGAGCGCGTTCCACCCGGAGCGCTTGTTGAGGATGTCCTCGGCCTCGGTGACGTGCACGTTCACGGCGAGGGAGCGGTCGTGCGAGATGCGGCCGGCGCGGTTGGTGTAGTGGAAGATGAGCGAGGGGTCGATGGCGCCCGAGCGCGTCGCGCCCGGCAGGCCGGACACGGGCGTGAGGCCCATGGTCGTGTCGAGCGACTTGCCCTCCTTGATCGCGCACATTGACGCGCCGGAGCCGAGGTGCATCACGATGAGGTTTGTCTGCGACGGGTCCTGCAGAGATACAGACGCTGGTCAGTCATTTCTGGCGGGGGGTAGCGATGACGTCACGCGCCTTGTTCAGGTGTGAGCAGACCGCCTGCAGGATGAACGCGTCTGCGGCAGGGCACTGGTCAGTGGCTTGAGCGGGGAGACGGAGAGTGGGACTTACAGCTCAGCCCATGGAAGCCGTACTTCTTGAGACCGCGTTTCTTCGCGATGTCCTGGCGAATCGGGCACGTTGAGACATGCAGGGGCATCGTGCAGTGAAACGAAGTGTCAAAGTATGCGATCGAGTTCGCTTTCGGGAGGGTGTCGATGCAGGCTTGAATAACTGAAAGCGCACCACCGTTATGCCTGCCAAGTGGATCAGAAAAGGGCGCATATATGAAGAGGTGCAGAGAACTCACAGCGGGGCGAGATCGGAGAGGTGCTCTATGTGGTGGTAGCTCTCGTCGGTGATGACCACCGGCTTGAAGTAGCTGCCTCCGTGGACAACGCGATGGCATATATGGACGATCTGCTCGCGGTCGATGCTAGCCTCGCGTTTGAGGTAGTCGAGGAAGTGCGTGAACGCGGTGGCATGATCCTTGATGTCCTCGGCGGGCTCTTTCTTGGCCTCGCGGCCCTCACCGTGTGCGGCGAGCTTGAAGGAGAAGATGGCAGGCGGGGCGGAGATGTTGGAGATGGTGGAGACGAGGAGGAGGTCGACGGCGTCGTGGGGTGCGTCCGCGTCCGCGCCGACCCGCCGGAAGAGGGAGATCTTGAGGGACGACGAGCCCGCGTTCACGGCGAGTATGAGGCCGCTTTTGGGCGCCGTGGTCTCGGACATTGTGCCAGCTGCACTTCACGGGGGAGGGATAGGTGGTGCGGGTGGTAGGCAGATGAGTGTGCGCTAGCTGGTATCGGGGTCTTGAAGGTATGTGTCTGGGGATACATATCGCGTTAGCTCTCTGCTACACGAGGTTGCGCACGCTGCACACAGGATGCTCGTCGATGCTAGGGAGATCGAGACACGGATATTGGCAACAGTGAGATGAGCGGCGGAGCAGTAGGTCACACTGCGCGCGTTCGGAGATTCCTCGTGGCCGCGTCTAGCCCGCACAGACAGCGATCTAGACGAGACACAGTACAGACACTCACCGAACGGCCTGGATTGACGTTGCAGTGCTTCCAGGCGAGGCACAGACTCCAGAGGCCGGCCAAGGGACGAGTACTCGAGTGTCTGTCTGCACACGCCGAGCAGATAATAGTATTGCTACTACGCTGGATCCGGTGGGTTCGTAATGACATGCATGTGAAAGACGGTGGGGCTGCCAGTGGGCCTTTACGAATATGCATTACACCTCCTCCGGGGTGGGCGGCCTCTCCGTTCCATTCTGGTCTTCCTAACCAATCATACTGCTGAAGACAATATCGCCGGCGCGTCGAAGAGCCCGACGGCAAGGGCTTCAAGTTCCTGACGAGCTCAGCAGACTCGGCCTGGACAAGTCGTATGCCGTGATGCTGGATGAGAGCGGCAGAGATGGGAGGGTCGAGGCTGGAGCTGCAAACAGATTGATGGCCCATGGGGAGTAGAACGTGAAACTGCGGAGGTGGAAGAGCGACGAACGAGGCGCGCCCAAGACGCGTCTCGTCCGGTCCATGTCACGCGTGACAGCACGCGCCCTGCATGGGGCCGCTCATTGGCTGGGCTCTGTGACTTTGCGTGACGAGACGCGTCTCGCCAGATCGCGGGGACCCGATGGCGGCGCGACTGTCGAGGGCCAGTGACGCATCCCGTCCCAAGCCCGGCTTGTGCTGCATCTCAGCTCAATCTGCAGACTATAAATATGGCCACAACTTCCATTTCCCATCCCCAGCAACGCTCTCCTACCCAGCTTCACCAGCTCCCCCACCCCCATCCCTCCTCCAGAATGCCTGGACAGCTCCTCTACCAGCCCAACCCCCCTCCGGATCCATCGCAGCTCCCGGAATCCATCCTCGAGTACAGTGTCAAGCTCGACCTCACCAATGTTCTCTCCAAGGAGGAGCTCAGTGCACTCAAGCAGTTTCGCCGCGCGGCCGACTACATCGCTGCCGGTGCGTCTCTTCTCTTCTCAGAGCCAAAGCTTGTGCTTAATGCGAATCTGCAGCGATGATCTTCCTGAAGGACAACGCTCTCGTCGAGCGTGAGATCACCCCCGATGACATCAAGCCCCGACTTCTCGGCCACTGGGGTACTTGCCCCGGTCTCTCCCTCGTCTACGCCCACATCAACCGTCTCATCTGCAAGAACAACATCGACGCCCTGTATGTTGTCGGCCCTGGACATGGTGCCCCTGGCATCCTCTCCTGCCTCTGGCTCGAGAATTCTCTCGGCAACTTCTATCCAAAGTACTCTCGTGATCGCGAAGGTCTTTCCCAACTCGTGAGGGCCTTCAGTGCTCCCGGTGGCTTCCCAAGGTTAGCATATCAGCTTCTTCCCAACGACTACGCGCTTACCCTGCGCATATAGTCACGTCAACGCCGAAACTCCGGGCTCCATCCACGAAGGTGGTGAGCTCGGCTATGCGCTCGGTGTGTCCTTTGGCGCCGTCATGGACAAACCCGACTTGGTCTGTGTATGCGTGGTCGGTGATGGCGAGGCCGAGACTGGCCCTACTGCGACGTTAGTACTGGTCTCTATCATCTATATGTCGAGCATGCATTGACCTACCTACAAACTTCAGGGCCTGGCATGGCTACAAGTACATTGACCCCGCCGAATCTGGTGCAGTCTTGCCCATTGTCCACGTGAACGGTTTCAAGATCTCTGAACGTACGATCTACGGCACCATGGACGACAAGGAGATGACTGCTCTCTTCACCGGTTACGGCTATCAGGTCCGCATTGTCGAGGACCTCGAGCACATCGACGCCGATCTCGCGGCCAGCATGGACTGGGCCCTTGGCGAGATCAAGAAGATTCAGACCGCTGCCCGCAGCGGCCACCCCATCGTCAAGCCCCGCTGGCCTGTCCTGATCCTTCGCACCCCCAAGGTATGTGTTCACGCGTCTCGTATCACCCATACACCTGTCTGACCCATTCTCCATAGGGCTGGTCAGGGCCCAAGGAGCTTCACGGCGAGTACATCGAAGGCTCCTTCAAGGCTCATCAGGTCCCTCTTCCCGAGGCTAAGACCGACGCCCACGAGCGTGAGATGCTCTTGGACTGGCTCCGCTCGTACGGCCCTGCGGAACTGTTTGGCAAGGACGGTGTACCGAACGACGCCATCCTCTCGCTAGTCCCTAAGGATGAGAGCAAGCGCCTGGGTATGCGCGAGGAGGCTTACAAGACCTACACTCCTCTCGATGTTCCCGAATGGAGGAAGTATGCCGTTGAGAAAGGCTCCTTGCAAAGCTGCATGAAGATCACCGGCGAACTCGTCGATGGTGTATCTCAACAGTATGTCCAGTCTCCTTTGAATCGCAGTTGCAGCCCTGACTCTCGCTTCACAGGAACCCATCATCCTTCCGTATCTTCTCTCCTGATGAGCTCGTTTCAAACAAGCTGGACGCAATCCTCCGCCACAGCGGCCGCAACTTCCAGTGGGATATCGCCTCCCGCGCCAACGGCGGGCGTGTCATCGAGATCTTGTCTGAGCACACCTGCCAAGGCATGCTCCAGGGCTACACCTTGACCGGTAGGACAGGTCTCTTCCCGAGTTACGAGGCCTTCCTCGGTATCGTCCACACGATGATGGTCCAGTACGCCAAGTTCGTCAAGACCGCCAACGAGGTACCCTGGCGTCAACCCATGGGTTCGCTCAACTACGTCGAGACCAGTACCTGGACGAGACAGTGAGTACCCGCGTTTCTGTTCACTACAATAGCCATTGACATAGACTTGTGACAGGGAGCACAACGGTTTCTCGCACCAGAACCCGTCGTTCATCGGCGCGGTCCTCAACTTGAAGCCCATCTCTGCCCGGGTGTACCTCCCGCCTGATGCCAACTGCTTCCTCTCCACGATGGCGCACTGTCTCCGTGCCAAGAACTATGTCAACCTCATGGTCGGCAGCAAGCAACCAACGCCCGTGTGGTTGAGCCCCGAGGAGGCTGACAAGGTACGCATATAATCATCCCCTGGCATCGAGGACATTCCCTCACGTTCGATCACAGCATTGCATTGCCGGCGCATCGGTTTGGAAGTTCGCCTCTACTGACGAGGGCATGTCTCCGGATGTCGTGCTCGTGGGTATCGGTGTGGAGATGACCTTCGAGGTCATTGCCGCTGCTGCGCTCCTCCGCAAGGAGATCCCCGCGCTTCGGGTCCGCGTCGTCAATGTCACCGACCTGATGATCCTCGGCCCTTACGGCTCGCATCCACACGCCCTCAGCGACGAGGGCTTCGAGTCGCTCTTCACCAAGAACAAGCCCGTGATCTTCAACTACCATGGTTACCCCGTCGAGCTCAAGGTATGTCATAGTTATGACGCTTCGTACCCAGGTAGTCTGCTAACGGCGCACCTGGTCATATAGGGATTGCTCTTCGGTCGCCCCAACGTCGACCGGATGACGATTCAGGGCTACCGCGAGGAGGGGACGACGACGTCGCCCTTCATGATGATGATCCTCAACAAGACCAGCCGCTACGACGTCGCGGCGGAAGCTGTCCGCAGCGCGGCCCTCATCAACCCGCGGGTCGAGATCGACGCGCACAAGACGATCAGCCATATCCTACACCTCGCGCAGAAGAGCAAGGACTACGTCCTTGCGCACGGCGCGGATCCGGCGGATACCTTCGATATCCCCAAGTTCGACTAAGGCGCCGCCTGTCGCTCATTCCTCACCCCATCCCACTCAATGTTACCGTCTCGGAGGACTATGTCTGATTGTTGTAGACCTTGGGCTCAGCATCATCCAAGCTTGTCGCATGTATGTACTTGTACTTCTGTACTTCTTTCCTTGATCCACTGTAGACTACCCAGCGCGCTCTCGTGTACCAGGCCTGATACCGTAAAAAGTAGCCACCTGCCTTTGTAGAGTAGATTGTTGTTAGTTCAATAATACTCTGTTGTACTCTAATCGTCAGAGTGACCACTGTCGCCATGACCTCGACGAGCTTGTGTGCTTGTGAGTCGCCCCTTCTGTGCTAGGCTGCCCGGTCATGCTCACTTCTTGTTCGGGTATAGGAACACGATCTTTCTTTATGTGACCCTTGACAAGCAGCAAGATACTGCACTACCGCACTCATGAGAAGTCCCTTCGGAATTTCATAGCTTCGCTCGCCTCTGCGAAGGAGTTCGTAGGTACCCGAGCTGCATGTCCAGGCTGATGTATTACTCACCTCCGTCTTCCTCTTGACCCAGTTGTAGATCACCCGATTCGTCTCTATGGGGCTCTCGAAATGGGGGAGTGGCCGATGCCATCCATCAAGTGGACTTCAACGTCGTCGTAAATCCGCTTCGCGATGCTGATCATGGTCTCGTACAGGCAGTGCTGGTCCTCCTTGCCCTGGACGACCAGGACCGGGAGGTGCCCCGCCGTGCGCTCCCACACCGTGTGGTCCTGCGTGCGTTTGAGGCTCCAGAAGCGCGCCGCGCGGGGCTGCATGATGAACCCGCCCATGAAGAGCAGCTTCGCGGGGAACGTGAGCGGGGCCTTGACGCACGAGTCGACGAACTCCTCCGCGCCCGCGCTCAGGTCGTCCGAGGCGAGCGAGGTGATGGCGGGGAAGAGCTGCGTCATGACTGGGTGGCGGCACGCCGGGTGGTAGTGCAGCGCGAGGATGGACCCGCCGATGTAGATCACGCCCGAGATGCAGTCGGGCCCATATGCGGTGACTACATCTACGACGATGCTTCCTGCAGGGCGACTCAGGTCAGGCATGCTGCATGAAGCCCACTGCAACCTGTGGTCGCAGCTGCGATAGACGTATACGTACCTCCCAGGCTCCTGCAACCGGACCCGGTGAGTCAGCCCTCCAGCACTGCGTTTCATGCATCACTGCACGGAAGACGCAACACTCACCAACCCGCCATGAACGGCTTCACGACCCCAAACGCCTCGCACACGGTCCGGAAGTCCTGCGCGATCTTGAGCGACTCGTAGTCCTTCTCCTCGAGCGGCTTCCCGCTGCGCCCGTGCCCGCGCATCTCGTACCGCACGAGGTGGAAGCTCTCCCGCAGCCCCGCGTCCGCGAACTGCTCGTCCCACCCGAGTGCGGTGCACGACAGGCCGTGGACGAAGACGATGGCGGGCCTCGACGCGTCTCCGGCCGACTCGGCCCAGATCTTCGTGCCGTCGGGGACGTGAGCGTGCGGACGCGCTGCGGGGACTCCGTGAATGAAGAAGGCATAACCTAGTGACGATCCGGGATGCAAGGGCTAGAGTGTTATGCACGGTGTGGGTTCCTTGCTCTGAACCAGGGGTGCGTTCTGCACCGTCGCTTCTGCAATCGACGCTTTATTTATGTACCCTCCGCTTCTCACCTCCGCAGTGCACTCGCATGGAGTCTATTGGCCATTAAGAAACGCACTAGAACCACTTGGCGGCCCGTGGCGGTCTACGTGGTCGTGGGTATGGCTTCGCAAGAGGATAGATTGTGGAAGCTCACCCATATTCACCCAGTCTGCTCCCTGCGTCTCGTGGGACCGCCTCCGGACCCTCTGACCGGATGCGTGCACGCCATATTCCCCGTAGAACATGGCAGCACTATCGTACCAACCGAGCCAGCAGCGAGCCGCCAGGGAAGCATATTCAGAAGTCACAGAACTGCGAACTTACGGCAGTCGTGCTAATGAACCTTCGCATCGGATATTGCGGTCATTGCAGGCTGCCAGCGGCTGCCTGAGTACGACCGGAGGTTGGCAATGTGACGTCGCCTTGACGCCTGGCGAGTCGAGTCCTCATGTACACACGCAAGCATACTCGTATACATCATTATTGCATTTGAAGTCCGTACTAACCTAGATGAAAGCATTCAGATATGCGGATATGGGTAATCAATAGGGCCAACGAAAGCACATCGACAGCATGCGAGGGACAAGGACAGCGGACGGGATACCCTCTCATACTGGTCATGCAGTCTTGACCTCCACGATGATGTTCGCGACCATCAGACAGGTATACGCGCAGATCAGCACGATGCCCCAGCTCCTCGGGAGGAAGTACCCGTTGAGCGGGACGAAGACGAGCGTCGCGAGGAGGATCGCGAGCAGGCCCGTGCCCGTGATGATGAGGTTCGGGGAGAAGTGCAGCGGGTATGGGACGCCCGTCTCGCGCACGATATACGAGCCCGAGATGCCGACGCCGAGGAGGATGTTGAGCATGGGCCCGCCGAAGCAGGCGGAGAAGCCCATGAGGGGCGCGAAGACCGCCACGGACATGTTCGCGACGAGGTCCGCGAGCGAGTTGCCGATGGCGAAGATGGTGATCCCGATGATGGCGTCCGAGAGGCCGAAGATGAAGCCGAAAGTCTAGCGGGAGACGTACGTTGTGAGCGAGAGAGTGAGAGGAGGCGGGAGAGACGTACCTGCAGGACTTTGACGACTTCATCGGCGATAGCCATGATCCAGACCACCGCGACGACGAAGCCCATGGCACATCGCGAGAGCTGGGCAGCGGGAGAACGCCCTTGGTCCGCGAACACGGCGACGAGGATGCCCGCCGCGAACCCAGCGACACCGGTAGCAAGCAGCAGCCATCCTTCGTACTTCATGTCATCTGCAACGCACACAAGTCAATTCCAGATACACACACTCCAGGGATCCGGAACGACGCACCGAGGAGAACAGCAACGCAAAACAAGGGACCCAGACAGCACTGCACGGCCATGAGCCACTTGTTGAACTGCAAGTCATGCATCCCCTCCTCGACCTCCTCCTCCGCGATCAGCGTGCGCTCCACACCCTCCTCCTCAAAGTCAATCAGGCGGCTCTCGCTTGCCCCCGGGGAATGCGAGTACTTCTTCTCCGACGCCCCTGGGTCCTGGTATGAAGTGACGACCACGGGGAGCGTCACCGTGAGCGCCATAACCGCAGGCGCGGCGAGGACGGCGGCGATTTTGCCCAAGACCGACTTCGTCCCAAAGTTGTGCAGCGTGGGGAATAGGATGTGCCCGACGTGCGCGAGGACGCTCATGGCACGCGCGCTCGGCGTGTCGGCCACGTACGTCTGCGACTCCGCGTCAGTCTCGGACGGCGCGGTGGGTGAGGCTGGGGTATGTGCGATGGATGGGATGGGCGCGAGCTCCCCTCCGTCCGGGGGGTCTCGTGCAGGGGCGCCGCGATGATCCGCGGAGGGGAACGTTCATCAAGTGGTACGCCGAGCGCTGCGTCCCATGGATCTCGCTCGAGGTTGTGCAAATTAGAATTCGGTGTACGCAAGGGTGAGCGCGAGGCAGACGATGTCCCGCGCGCTCGACGGTACGAATACGGCGTCAGCGGGCTCTCAAAGTGAGACAGCGTAGACGCTGCCGCGTCGCGCTGCAGAGACGACACGACACGTCTGAATTCGAGCGCGCCCACAAGGGAGAAGGAGGGCATGTGACTGAGGGCCGGGGAAGATCCTGGAGACTCTGAGGAGGAACGCGTGCGCTGACGTCGCGGCGGCAGGTCGGTCTGGAGGCCGAGCCGCGGAGGATCAGGATGAGAGATAGACCGCACTCGCGCGTACGGAGACGGCACTTCCAGACGGTCTGCTGGAGAAGATGCTGGTGAGGCTGAGGTGATGTCAGTGCGTGTGGCATGGAGAGAAGTCAACCTGGCTAAACTCACGCTCATCTATGTAGGGCTGTTCATCGTGGTAGGGCTCTTCCTCAGCATACTCGCTGCGCATCAGCGCCTCGTGCCTCTTCCGCCTCTCCTGCCTCTTTCTCCACCAGCTGCCCACGACCACCGTCGTGACATAGACGACGTAGAGCACGATCATCCCGGCTGCCTCCCAGGCCTCGAGTTTGCTATCCCAGAGGACGACCAGGAGCAGCGCGACGGCCACGGTGAAGAAGCCCACATCTCGGAGAAAGTGGCCGCGGACGACCTTGAAGGGCTTGATGATGCACATCGAGCCCACGACGCACGAGGTTATGAAGGCCGCGGCCCCAAGCAGCTCCCCGATCGCGAGGCCTCCAGAGTGGGACCGCATGGCAGAGAAGGTGGCGAACATGTCCGGGCTGCCGTTGCCGAACGCGAGGAAGGTGACTCCAGCGACATTCTCGTCGAGCCCCAGCAGGTGGGCGATCGTGCCCAGGTTGGGGCAGAAGAAGTCGGAGGCAGAGATGCCGAGGGTGGAGAAGAGGAAGACAAGCCAGAGCGCGTACCCGATGAAGAGGAACGGGCGAGCAGGTATGTCAGAGCAGAAATAGGACTCGAGATATCCGATGGATAGGAAGGTGCGGTCCATGGCGCAGACCTCCTTGACGTGAGTGCATTGCTGGTCGTGAGGCACTGCGAGGGGATGGCATTCCTGCGACGGTTCGTGAGCGAGACTCGCTAAACTTGCCGGGAAGGCGAGACCCCGTGTGGGCTTCGAATGGGAGTACCGTCCAACCGTCGCGTATAAGGAGGGTAGACGCAACGAGACTCGTATGCTCCATCCCGACGGGGCCGCCGTAGTTGTCTGCAATCAGAGTGAGAGACGCACCTCAGATTTCAATGTACGCAACGGATCAAACGCGCTGACGTCGAAGAGGCCGCGCTTGGCATGACTTGGCGCGAGTAGAGACGATCGTGTGCCGACCTGAGCATAGCGGCTCTGGGACCAGAGGATGCAGTTCAGGACGAGGACGGTCACGAAGACGAGCTTGGGAGTGCCGGACCACATGATGGTCGAGGGAGAGCGTGGTAAGGGGGTTATAGCATGCGACCTGGAGAAGAGAACGGGATGAACATGCTCGTCGGGCACACAAACCTGCGAGTTCCACTGCTGCTTCCGGCGCAGTGGGGCAGGACACCGAGTTCGGCCACGGATATGCTCACCTTGATCAACGTCCAAAATGCGAGATAAACTCCTCAGCTTCTCCGGACGGCAACTGTGCGCATAACCGTCGATACTGTGGGTTTTCGAGAGAAGCTGCTGCCGAGAAGAGGATGTGGAGGAGGAGGAGGAGATGCGTGTGCGGAGGGTACTGCATGACTTGTGACGCAAGAGGGACTTAGCAGATGAAATCTTATCAGTTAACTGAGTTACAGTGAGGTTATCCGATAAGAAGGCATGGCGTGTAACAGAAACATGTGAAAGTGGACGTGTCTCCTCGTCGATCATCGCAGCGAGCTCGAGGCTTCGACCGTTTGTGCTTGACGTTGCCTAGGGCTCGCCTCCGTCGTCTGCACATGCTCTCCGACTGCCCTGATTTCCTGTAATCTTTCCACGACGCGGACGCGGACGATGTCTTCTCTCGTCTCTTTCTCTCGTCATACCCTCAAACAGCTCAAGTTCGTACTTCCGGGCGGCATCGTCAGCTACTACTTGGACAGCCACAATGTGCTGCTGCGGATACTGAGCGGAGAGGATGGCGCGCAAGGCTGGGGTCGGTGCGTGTAACGTGTCGCGGTCTTCTGGGCGGTGAGACGAAGACAGTCCGACTATCCAGGTTCGCAGCGCGCATGTCATTACTCTCAGCTGCCGTCACCATCTCTTTGTTCCTGTACGTGCTGGTACTCCCGCTGTTGCAGGGTGAACAACCAAATGTGAGCTCCATGCCCTTGTCCAAGGTGAACGCCGCTGATCTCTTATGCCGTGCAGTATCAGCACTGGCGGCAGTCAGGCGTGCTGTCAACAGTCATTCCGGTGCGTTTTGTGCGTTTTGTGCGGTGGCCCTCAGCCATACTGTAACTCCGTTTCCTAGATAATGACAGCGTCAATTGTTGCTGGATGGTCTCTGCTTGTCTATACGCTAGCCAACTGGTCAGAATTGGGATACATCGAAGGTGTAATAGCAGGTAAGTTTCGTTCTCACATGGTTGTGATCCTCGAGTCACCGTCGCCGTCACTGACTGTGATCCCTTTGTGCAGCCTCTGGCTTGTATGCGTTCGTGTTTGGTCTGCTTGGCTTGATCCCCGCACCGAAGGTGCGCAGGCAATGACAAAGCCTCGGCCGTGTATCATTGGACACCATGTATGCAAGTTCGTAACCACGCCTTCCCGGCTCAGACCTTCAAGAAGCTTCAACATCCACAGCAATGGGCATCCACCGTGCTCGCAAGTACTGGCTCATACCTGAATAGCACGTCGTAGTCAGTGCGAGCTGGGGTCGCCTGATGTGAGAGAGCCGAACAAGCAAGTCGGGTGAGGCTGCCCTGCGCTGGCTCCCGAATGCAGAGGTGACAGAGCAGTGTGACATAGAACGCGTGCATGTCGCTTTCAGGACTCGTTTATGGCGAGTGCCAGTTGGCTGATTCTCCTAGGCTCAACTGCAGGTCAAGCTTTGAAGCTCAAGTCTGCGACGTTCTCCCCGCCGTTGCCTGGCCATGCGTGCACGTGCATCCGAAAACGAATGTGATGCGATCGCCTTCTCTCGATCGAGCGTGTCTACCTGAGGATGACGTCGCGCGGCCGACGGGAGGCTGACTGCTGCCGACAGTACTTGTGCCCCGAACTCGCGTCCCGCAATCCATCCCTCGCGCATATACCCACCTCCCACAGCCTACCCTACCCATCTTGCTTTCATCGCTCTGTACGTCTTCAATGATGGCTACGGACTACCAGCTTGCGGCCAGGGACATCGTTGGTTCAGTCAGTCCTTTCGCATCTACCCCGTCAGCCCATGCTTACCCACCGGCATTCTGCAGGTGACCTCACTGGATGAGTTCAACAGCAACGACGGGATGTCCACCTCATCAGAGACGTCCTCGGAGACCACCTCCCTCAACACACCCAACGACTCCCCTTATGCTTCCGTCATCGAGGTGGTCAGCTCAGACATGGACGCCATGGATCTCGAGGGAGACGATGCGAACGGGGCTTGCTGCATAAGGGAGGACGACTTCACTACCCCTCGTGCCCGTCAGGTCCCGTTCTCGAATGCGTCGGCGGGCCTCGAGTCGCCATCTAGAATCAAGCCAATCGCGCGCGCCGTGGTCAAGGCGAAGACGTTGGTGAAGGCGCTCGTGCGCAGGAGGCCGACGCGCAAGGTACGCAGTGCGATTGGCTTGTCTGGCGGAGGCGGAGGCTGACGGGACTGTCCGATTGCCCTAGGTTGTGCCCGACTTCGAGGGTCCCAGTGAGACCGTCACCACCTCAGTGTCGTCCAGCGCGGTCCCCGGTGGGTGGAGAGACACAATGGTCAGTCGCCTCCATGTCGGTCCGTATATGCATGCCTTTTGTCCAGTGCTCATGCTGGCCACCTACAGCATAGCCGACCGGTCGTGTCTATCCTCATCCGCTCGCATACAGTCAGCGATTTTGTCACCTCGCGGCCCAGCATGCGCATGCTCAGCAACAGTTCAGCCGCCTCCACCACCGGGATCTACACGCCCGAGGACATGAACACGCCCAACCCGTCGCTCGCCTCCCTCGTCCAGTCCCAGCCCGGCGGTGCAGCCGAGACACTCCCCCACCTCGACGAGGCCGGCCCGGAGTCCCTGGTCCCTGCAGACGGCACGGGTCAGTCGCCGCACCTCCAGAACCTCGTCCGCGTCCTCCTCTTCGTCCCCTGGTGCGTCACCGTCGGCGGCGCGATCGTCCTCTTCCCCTCGCAGCTCGACCGCATCGTCTTCCGCGCCGGCTACATCGACCCTATCGCGCCCGGCCTGCGCCGCTTCCAGTTCTGGCACGACATGGGCCCGGTCTACGTCAAGATCTTCCTGGCCGTCCTCGTGGTCGCGTGGTCGCTCAGCATCGAGTGGGGCGCGATCGTCGCCGCGCTGGTTGCGGCGCGCTTCATCTACGTCTGGCAGTGGTTCGCGCCGCAGACGTGCTGCCTGCAGGAGCGCATTGGCGTGTGTGATATGGAGAGCCTGTGGCTCGTGGTGCAGGAGCCGGACTACCTCCAGCAGCAGCTCGTGCTCGCGGGCATCACCGAGGAGGATTTCGAGGAGACGCAGCCCGAGAGCGGTGCGGGGTCCGAGGAGACGCAGAACGAGAGTGCTGCGGCTCCTGAGGGGGCGGGAACGACACGGAGGTGTCTTCGGAGGACTGCAATGGTTGTCTTTAGTCTCTATGACTTCCTTCATACCGCCTGGCATGGACTCTCTTACGTGGCATAGGACAGAGGCGTGTAGCAGGGTCGCACTGTTCGGGTACCCTCATGATTCATGTACACAGACACAAACTCTTATCTTCTATACGTCGACACGATGAGGCGGCCTAGATGGTCCTGGCCTCCTCCATGCCCCTCCGCAACGCCTGCATACAACCCAAGCCACGGAGCCTACGCTCCTCGACCTCGGCACCAAGTGCGGTCTCCCACCAGCGCTCGCCCTCGGGGACCTCCCTCCAGCCGCGGGTGTAGAAGTCCCGGAGGGCCTTGAGGCTGCCCTTGGACCCGAGCGTGGCGTGCGCGTCACCACGCAGCTGGCGCACCGTCTCCCAGTGCGGCGGCGGGTTCGTGTGCGAGTACGCCTGCGCGCCCTGAGGAGGCCCGGCGCAGAAGCCGTCCACGGCCATGACGAGCGCGGGCGGGACGGTGATGCGGCCGATCTTGCAGCACACCTCGGAGACGGAGAGGCAGTTGACGACCGCGCCGTCTGGCTCGGGGCGTTCAAGGAGCTGCGCCGCGAGGGCCTTCGCGCCGTCGCTCGCGCCGTTCGGAGGGGAGCTCGGACCGGATGAAGAGGGGTAGGGCGTGGAGGTGCCCGCGGCGATGCCGTTGGCGGTGTGCAGCGAGGGGTTGGGCGCGGCTTCGGCGGAGAGAGACGGGGGAGACGCGATGGAATGGGTGTGCGCGTGCTTGCCCTTGCCCCGGCCCTTCTTGGGTTTGGTCACGAAGCGGGTGACGATGTAGTTCCACTTGTTGTCCCAGCTCATGATGCTCGTGCGCATCTCGTAGTGCGAGAACATCGGGATCTCGCGGAGGAACGTGAAGTGCGTGGCTGCAGCGTTGCCGGGGTGGTGCGCGCGGGGGGCGTGTCAGCGGATATTGTGCTCGCGAGCGAACGACATGAGCGGTGCGGCGGCTCACCTCCGAGACCCATCCAGCCTCCGACGCGGAAGAAGGTGGGGCCAAACTCTAGCGCGAACATGAAACGTGCGCAGTCGAGTCGCTGTGGGTAGAATGAATATGTTAGGGGCCAGTGTGCGCGAGGTGCGTGGGTGCGGTGAGGAGACGTGCCTTGGGATACGAGGAGTTGCTCAGATGCATGTTGAAGTCACAGTCATCCGGACCTGGAAGGACGTCTGAGCGTTCTCGCGACAGGCGGGGAGAAGATGAACACTCACCGGCCCACGTCCTGTACGTGACCAGCAGGTCGAAGGGGTTCGACCCGACCTTCGACAGCCCCTCCAGCCATTCGAGATTCCTTTGCCTACGGACCTGGGCCGAGCAGAAGATGTTGGACAAGCGGTGCAGGAGATATCGACCTCGTATAGCGAAGACGGGTCGCCATACTATCCCTGCAGGGTTGTGGCGTATACACAGTTAGCTACAACACCACAACCTCGGAACGGAGGTGAATGCACGTACAGTGCCAGGCAAGCGGCCACGAGCGAATTTGAACGAGAAAGAGGAAGTAGACGATGTACTTGATGGCCTTTGGTGCGTACTGGAAGGAGCGTGCGCTCAGAACGCGGACGAGGTCTGCAAGGCGCACGTGGACGCGCGCGAGGTCAGCAACACGACGCATATGGCGTAGCCCAGGCGAAATACGAACGCACCTGCAGGAGAAAGGCCTCCAAACCGTCGGAGAACAACGGCGAGCGCAAGGGCCATGATGGTAAGGAGCAAGAGTGCAGTAGGTACGCGTGAACGCCGCGGTGCCCGCTCCCCGGCCTTTTCGAGAGACGCGCCCATTATAAACACACCCACTGAAAGGAAGCCGCTCGAGAATCTGTGATAATGTTCCCTGTGGATCCAATCAATCTGGGCGCGCCGACGTCTCGACTGCCACTATCCTCTGTGTCGCAGAGAGGTGACGAGGCTTCCGGAAGTTGTTCGCACTTCAGAACTCATCAAACCGCACATATATACTCACGTCGGTCTCGGGCAGACCGATAAGCAGAAAACGTCGTCTATAGCTTGAGCCACGCTTATGCCAAATCACCCCAAGTCGGTATGCCCAACCTCCGAGGTACCCCAGTAAACATGCTATAGTCTGTCATAAGTAGTCCTAGTCAAGCTTGATGACAGCAATATTGACCGGCTCCGGTCACTGTGCCGCCCGGAACCCCAAAGGTCGATAGAGCTGCAATATTAGCTTGGCGATAGTGGTTGAAAACACGTTCATTACGCTGCGCCCCAACCATCTGTTACATACCTCCTTTTGTCGCCGGAGCGTGATGTCAGCTCGCTGAAGAACTAGGCAGGAACGAACACCGAGGCCTGAGGTCGGTGAACAGCACCTGTATCCCGGAAGACTTCTCCCGAGTGAGCGTTAGCTCAGTCGGTCCGCCTGGGCAGTCTCCGTGAGTCGCTAACCACCGAAGGGAGATACAATCCATTGGCTGCCTCTGTGTTTATCCACCTGGCACCAAGTGACTAGAGCTGGGGTGAAATATATGAAACAAGACGACACGAACAGCGATGAGTACAGTTATCCATAGCTCAAGACATACCGATCCAATCCTCCACACGGAACGCGCCCACGCCCGTGCCTATCCCGTCGTCGGACTCAGAACATGCCACCGAACAGTCCTCGCTGTCGTCGCGGGGTCGGCTGCACGTCCGGTCGGAGCGTGGCCAAGCTGTTCAGCTGCTTCATGACCTGCACGCGCGGGTCAGTATCAGCATCCACCCAGTAGAGACAGTGCACTTGCCTCTTCGAGCTTGTCTTTGCGCTCCTGCAGGTCGAGATGCTTTCGGATGACAGGGTTCTCCCGCGCGAATTCCACGATCTCCTTCCGATCGAGATCGTACAACAGTCTCGAGTCAATCTCCCGAGGGAACTGCAGGCGATTGATCCGTCAGCACGGAGCAAACGAATGGGCCAGTAAGCGGAACGTACCTGGTAGAAGAAGTGGTCCAGCAGCTCGATGTTGATGAACATGGCCGAGGTGTAAGCAAGCTTGTCCGCGACGACGCTCAGGAACGCCTCCGGGCATAGGACGTCGTTCTCGGGACCGGCCTTACACCTCTTGCTCTTGAGTGCGGCCAGTCGGAGCTTGAGGATCCCGATGCGGTCGCTGCACAACATCGCGTGACGAGCTGCCCATAGAGAATCTGCCTCAGAAACACCACCCGATCTCTAGAACATATGTACGTACCGTCAAGGATCTGTGCTGGCGGGTACCTGTAGTCGTCAGGAATTTCCGGGACAGGCTCATCCTCACCGCCAGAAAGCCTGCGCTGCTTTCGCTCCTTCTCCTTCTCCTCCAGCTCGCGCACGTAGCCCATGAGGTTCTTCAGCCTCCTGCTGCCGCCCACGCGCGTCCGGATATCCTTCAGCTTGTCCTCGCACTGTTTCAGCTCCCTGTCGAACAGCTGCACGGCCTCCACACGGCCCTGCTCCCACTCCCGCGGCTCGACCTCGACCTCGAACTTGTACGGCTTGATGCAGTTTTCGACCTGGTCAGACGTGACGCCTATGCGTTCGCGCAGGAGGGTATGCGAGAACTGGATGAGTCGCTCGGCAGCACGTGGGTGATGGTTGAAGGGCTCGCCCTGGGCGATAGAGTCAATGAGGGCACGGAGGCCGTCCGCAACGAGCAGCGTCGAGTCCCGTCCAACACCGGATTTCGTCAGGAGCGATGATGCGGCGTCGAGCTTGTAGCGCCAGTACGGTTCGATGCTGTCCGGGGTGACACGAGGATCCGCACCGAGGGCAGAGAGCTCCGGAGCACGCTTGTCTGTCCAGTACAGCTGCTCGAGAACGTCCATGACACGCTCTTCGAGCATCGCCTTGAGCTTGGCGCGGACCTGCGGCTTACGGAACTGCGAAGTGTACTCCTTGAAGCGTGCCTTCAGGAGGTCCATCGTTTCCGCGACATACGACTCCGCCGAAATTCGACGGTCGTTGTACTGCACCTTGAACTGGTACTGCGCCTCCTCGAGCTCCAGTTGGACGGCGTTCGTGATGCTATGCAGGGACGACGCCATCGACGACTCAAGCACCTCCATAAGTCGGCGCCGGAGCGTGTCAGTGCCAACCATGAGCTTTGACTGGCTGCCGAAAATTTCGCGATGTGAACCGAAGTAGTCGTTCTCAGATCGCCTCGCAAGCGTGCCCAGTGTGTCCTTGTTGCCCTGTTTACCGGAAGGTTTGCAAATAACACCGACATAGCCGAGATGCAGAGGGTAGCGGTTGCCTGTCAAGATAGAGGCGCCTTGCTCGGGAGGGACGAGGTCCATCTTCGTGATGACACCAATCGTTCGGAGACCGAGCGGGTCGACCTTCCTGCTAGCGCGCAATGCGGGCGAGTTCGCTAGATCGACGTCTGCAGCGCATACAGCCAGGATGATGTTCGGTTCACGGATGTACCTCTCACACAGACCAGCAATCTTCTCCTTAAGACTTTCTGGCTGGTCCATGGACGCGATCTGAATGTAGCCAGGAAGATCGATGAGGGTGAGGTCGGGAACGTGGGGACTGTAGATGCGGAGGTCTATTGGCTCGTTCGAGACACATTCTGACGCAGGGACGGCCAAGTTGAGGTCGGTCAGGGTACGCTGAATGGCGGAGAAATCGGTGATCTTGCCCAAACCCAGGGCAGGGAACTCTCCGTACTCCTGCGGCGTCTGTCCATTCGTGGCGGGAGTATGGATCAATGTGAGCTCGATGGGTCGCCGAGTGACCATGTTATTACCCCTTCCCATAACTGTTCAGTTGCCGAGACGACCAGGAGGAAGACAATGCAGAACTCACTTGGGTAAGAACTCGTGTCCAACGATGGCCTCCAGCACGGAACTCTTGCCGGAGCTCTGGCTTCCAATGACGACGATGCTTGGCAACTTGAGCGCGTCGCTCTGGTCGATGCTGATGAGCATGGTCCGAATCTCGATGAGTTTCCTGGTCAAGTGCATCAAGCCATTCTGGCGGGAATCCCCAGTAGTACTGTCCGAATCCCCAGCATTCGAGTCGGAGGCAGAGAGAGAGGTCGCTGCCATGATGGCCGCAAGAGCAGCGGCATCGTCACCGTCGGGCTGTCGCTTGCTCGATGACGATCCCGAGCCCTCGCCATCGCCGCTACGCCCACGCTCTTCAGAGGATGAAAAGAGATCCTTCAGGAACTGCGGGGTCTCGAAGTCCGGAAGCTCGAAGTCTGGAAGCTTGACATCCGATATGCGTGAAGAGACCGTCTTGACCGCGTCGGAGGCAGTATCGAATACATCCGTGATAGTGTCCTGTACGGTTGAAAATACTTCGTTCGATTTTCGCTTGAACTCTAGCAACAAGCCTCAGCACTCGCGGATACGGAACCACACAGCGTGATGCGAGAGAACAGGTAGACACTCACCGTCAAACTTGTAGTTCGCATACGTGAATCCTCCTGCTCCAACAGTAGCCGTCGCGACCGGTACCCTGAATGCACGAAGCATAAACCGGGGGATAGACGAGTAGGATAGCGCGCGGACATGGACATGGCGCATGGATGACGGGGATACACCATACCGAGAGCGAGTTCGGAGAGAGGTGCTCGTCATGAACGTCGCGAACTGCCTGTGGATCGGCCTAGACGACGCAGCAAGATTGCGCGCCGCCGCGGCGGAAGCGGCTGCTGCTCCATAGGTCGACGCCTTGCGCGGAGTGAATACGGACGAGACGCGGCGGCGGAAGGATGAGTACATCGATGTGCGCGCTCTCCGGGTCGGAAGACCTGTTCACAGTGGATTGTTCGAGCCGCCCAGTCCAGTGATGTGATACCCTGGTCGTCCGCGAGGGTATATAGCGAGTTTTCGCTGCTGTTGAGCAGCAGGTCAGGGAGTCGGGACGGTGGAGTAAGCTCAAGTCGCGGCGCGTCGCGGTCGGTCGGCATGGCACATTGAGCGCCGACTCAAATCCCTGCCCGCGGAACAACAATCTTGCGGCTCGGAGACTGAATGCATCCAAGCCTTCGTTGCTCCGACTCGCTAGCTGCGACCTTGTCTACCATTTGTCTACTGGCGGTACCTGGCTACTTTCTCCCGTACTGGACTTGCTCTCAGGCTATAATTATGACTAGGGGAGTCCTCCGGTCTCACTCAAAGGATACCTTGCGAAGTCGAGCGGTTACAAACGGCCCTCCGTCATCCGTGGACCGTGCTCTACTTATCGCGATGGGATGATTCCGATATATATCCTCTGACATAGCCCTCAATACACCTTGCTCCCCTTGCCCGCTTTCACGACCGCAAACGCTTGGAGATCCCGAGGCAAATGTCTGTCGCTAAGAACCTTCCTCCTCCGCCTGGGATCTATGTCCCTGCTGTGGTCTTCTTCGACGAGAACGAGGAGCTCGACATTCCCTCAATCAAGGCGCACGTCCTGCGGTTAGCACAGGTTCATCCCCTCAGTGCTTGCTCTTGTGCAGCATCTTAACAATGGCATGCTTGTACAGGGCGGTGTCACGGGCATCCTCGTCCAAGGCAGCAACGGTGAAGCCCAGCATCTCTCCCACGACGAGCGCAAGGAAACAATCCGTGTGACCCGCGCGACCCTGGATGAGAACGGGTTTCAGGATGTGCTTGTCATCGCAGGAACAGGGGGGCAGTCGACCAAGGAGACGAAGAAGCTCTGCGTAGACGCGAAGGAGGCGGGCGCGAGCCATGCGCTGGTCCTTACTCCTGGCGTATGGCCGACGCAGATGACCAAAGAGAGGATAGTGAAGTTTCATCGCGACGTACGTGATCCACTTTTGAGCGCATGGGGTTCTGAGACGAGCGTACTCCTCAAGGTCGCAGACGCGTCGCCTATCCCCACCATGATATACAACTTCCCTGTCGTGACCGCCGGCCTGAACCTTGACTCCGATGTCATTGCTACGCTCGGCGAACATCCAAACATCGTCGGCACCAAGCTCTCCTGCGCGGACGTCGGCAAGCTGCACCGGCTCACCTCCACGCTTCCCGCATCCAAGTTTGCAACCTTCCCTGGCTCGTCATCCGTGTTCCTGCAGGGTCTTGTCTCCGGGAGCGCGGGCATTATCGCGGCGCTCCCAAACGTTGCCCCTAAGGTACATCGACAGCTGTACAAGCTGTGGAATGAGGGAAACTTGGCGGAAGCGCAGAACCTGCAGGCGCTGTTGGGGCATGCGGACTGGGAACTGCAGAAGTTGGGGAGCATTTCTGGGATCAAGGCGGTGGTGTCGAAGCACTTCGGTTACGGAAACACGAATGTGAGGGGGCCATTGACACGTCAGGATCTTGAAGCAGCAGGTCCGTCGGCGAGTACCAAGCTGGACGAATTGATCGTACTAGAGAAGTTCTTCTAGGCGGCGCCGGCGCAGCAGCAGTTGTGTTATGTGTAGTGCTATTGTGGGTATCCCCGAAATACAATGATTAAACCATAGCGTGGATAGCGACGACAGGACAGGAGACATGGTGTTACAGCTTGGCCTTTGACTTCGCGGCCTACAACGAACATGGATGAGCACTACCCCCGGTCGTATGCGCGTGTTACGCACCTTGAGAATGCCGTCGAGCTTGGTCGCGAACATCATGTTACCCTTGGTCTTGAGCTTCCCGCTCATGAATGCCTTCTGGCCATCCAGCTTGCCCTCCGCGAGCTGCGCAAAGGTCTCGTCGGACAGGATGATTGTGACGTTTGGTTTGGTCTTGGGCTCGCCCTTGTACACCGAACCCGTCGACTTGAGGTCAATTGTCCAGACAGCCTCCTTGCCCTCCGCGTTCTTCACGCGCATCTCGAAGATGCCGTTCGTCTGCGTGCCCGCCCCTCCTTGTCAGCCGACCCGCGCAGCATTGGCGTGTCCGTCACGCACCTTCTTGATCTGCGACTTCTTCTCCTCCTCGCTGTAGTTGCTGAAGACCTGTGCCAGCGCGGCAAGGATCTCAGAGGCCTGTGAAGTCGTGTGAGTTCGGTTGGTCCTGGGCACTCGCGAAATCACGATGGACAGACCTTGAAACCTTCGACCTTGATGTCAGACATGGTGTACGGACGGAATCTGGGGTTTTCTGGGGTACAAGGCCAACGTGGAAGGTTATATATGGGCGGGAGTAGAAGCAGACACCAGCGGCCAAACAGATGATGTCTGCAATCATGGGGAAGCCCGGGCGCATGTGATAAACATATTCTCAACCACACCGAGCGTCTGTTGTGCATCTTCCGTTCCTACTCGTTCTTGCCAGTCGGCGACCTGGAAGGAATAAGTATGCATGTAAGTATCTCTCGGGCACGAACATCCACACCCTGTGTTTCAGAAATCAGGGAGACTACTCGCACATGGACTTGACTAGACGACATATATATATAACTGTATGCCGGACACTACTGAGGTAGGCGTGGTCCGGGTACAATCCGTCGGACGAAATTCCGGGATGCCCCAACGACATCATTTGGCTCGCCTCTCGAAGGTCGTGAGACCACTACGTACTATAACACTGCCTTGTTGGCAACATCATGAGAGTCGAGACGTGACGTCGACATGTAGTCAGTAAGTTTCGCTGCTCTTCCTGCAGTTGTATACTCACATGTGTAATCCCTGTAGTTCACCTGACTCGGTCGGTCTATTGCCAGCCCCAACAAAGTGCGACATGCGATAGGTAGGAGACGTGGTAGCTGACGACGTCTGAATGTCACCCCACGTATTCAGCGACTTGCCACCGAAACTACTGCGCAACCTTGCCGCGAGAACATCCCCCAGGATACTCACAGGTACCCTCACACTTGCCGTTCAACCTTATGCAAGTGATACTTCTCGCACCAACAGGACCGACTGACCGGACGTCAGAACATCTTCCTTCAGAATAAGCGTCCGTGCTCATCGGTACATGCGCCCGATGCAGCCAGAATCCAGATGTCGAGGAGAGAGGACCCGGTCGAGTAAGGTTCGCTCACATGAAGTGGAACTTCGTAAACCCCTGACCTTCCACGCAGGACTCTGTCGAGGTCTGTCAAGGACTCGAAAGGACCCAAACTTCAATGTTCGTCTATGCTTGTCGTCAGTCGCCTTCCAGCAACTATCGCAAGCCATGGTACAAACCGCTCCTGGAAAGTACCATATAGGAAGCGGCCGCTGTTTGCCCTCTTCCATTCCCAAGCTTGTGGAAGGGTTCCTTCCGCACTCGTACAAACGTGCCAGGAACCGTCAATGCCGACGTCTTGCAAGCATCTTCCTCCCTAGCCAGGTATCCTTCCTGCTACAAAAGGACCAGGAAACGGTCTTGTTCCTGCTGACCGGCTGACCGGCTCAGCCTTGATTCTTTGGGGGCCAGACTCTTAAGGTCCGGGGCGTTTCGGCGGTACTCCCTCCCCAACCGCTATGGCTCCCTCCACACAGGATGATTTGCCCTCCAGCGTCGCGCTCGCACAGTTCCCTGAGCTAAAAGAGGGTGCTCGGAGATTTGACCTCAATGAGAGGCGGAAGAAAACACTCGAGGAGGTAGACAAGGCGAAAGTATCGTACGTGTCACCTAGCAGTGTCTGGTCTCCACGTCTGATGCTGATGAGTCCTCCGCACGCCACAGTTGGTTCCACGTTCGAATCGTGCTCGTTGCAGGAGCCGGATTCTTCACTGATGCGTAAGTTCCCGTCTCCGCTATTGTGCGCTCAAGCTCTGGACGGATTCTGGGCCCTAAGCTACGACATCTTTGCTATCAACATCGCTGCTGTCATGCTAGGATATGTCTACGGCCACAGTGAGCGAAATGGCTCACCTCTTTGCTTATCATTCACATCATGCTATGTAGACCAGAAGCTCAGTGCGAACCAAGATCTAGGCCTGAAGGTGGCCACGCCGGTGGGTACCGTGTTTGGACAGCTGGTTTTTGGATGGCTCGCGGATGTCTACGGTCGCAAACGCATGTGTACGTACTGTCTTTGCTATCCTTCATCGCTGGCGGCTCAAGTATCTACTACTCCGTAGATGGCATCGAGATGATGCTCATCATCGTCGCGTCCTTCGGGCAAGCTATGGCGGGGCAGGCACATGCTGCGAATATCATCGGCGTGCTTGTGGTCTGGCGGTTCATCATGGGCATAGGGATCGGCGGCGATTACCCTTTATCCTCTGTCATACCTTCTGAGTTTGCGTCAACCAGGATACGCGGCAGGATGATGGTCGCTGTCGGGGCGAACCAGGGGTGGGGTCAACTAGGTGCGCGAAGCCAGTTATGAAGGATCACCTATGACAATCGACTGAGCCGCTTCATCTTCAGGTGCTGCCCTGACCTCTTTCGTCATCGTTTCGGCGTACAAGTCTTCCCTCCTCCGTGACGACCCTCTGGTCCTGCCACATCTCGATGCGATGTGGCGGCTCCTCATCGGGCTTGGTTGCGTTCCTGGTGCTGTAGCCCTCTACTTCCGCTTGACGATCCCCGAAACACCGCGGTTCACCATGGACATCGAGCGCAACGTGCGTCAAGCCGCGCAGGACGTCGACAACTTCCTCACATCGGGCACAGTAGTCTATATCGATGCTGACGCGGTCGTCGAGCGAGTGCGGGCGCCGAAGGCGACGAAGAGAGACTTCATGGAGTTCTTCAGGAAGAGGGAGAACCTCGTCCCACTTGTGGCTATGTGCTATTCGTGGTTCGCTATCGATGTGAGTACGCCATGACCACCATCTTTGCGATGCGCTCACATTGACCATGTGGCATACTGACCTAGGTCGCGTTCTATGGTTTGGGCCTGAATACCTCAGTCATCCTCCAGGCCATCGGGTTCGGGTCACCGAGTGCGGAGTTCAAGGGCGCCGAGGCTGTCTACGTCAACCTGAAGAACATATCCGTAGGCAATATCATCCTCTCGGTCGCAGGCCTCATCCCCGGCGCCTGGACCACCTTCTTCCTCATCGACAAATGGGGCCGTAAGCCAATCCAACTGCTCGGCTTCGTTATGCTCACCATCCTCTACCTCATCATGGGTGCGTACCTCCGAGGTGACCCTAGTGGTCGGACTGTGGCTGACGACGCATCTCTCTTTCCAGGGTTCGCATACCACCAGCTGACCGCGACGGATGCCGCAAGAAAAGTGTTCGCCTTCCTGTACTGCATGACGAACTACTTCTCCAACTTCGGGCCAAACTCGACCGTGTCGGTCGTCCCTGGGGAGTCGTTCCCGACTCGTTATCGCTCGACCGCGTTCGGGATCGCTGCCGCGAGCGGGAAGCTCGGCGCGGTTGTCGCGCAGGTCGGCTTCGGGAAGCTGGTCAACATAGGAGGGCCGAACGCCTTTGTGCCGCACCTGTGAGTCCAGAATCGGGCTGTTTCTACACCGGAGCCCAGAAGGAGTCTTGGGAGATGGCTGATGCGAACCGACTTGACAGGCTCGAAATATTTGCCTTCTTCATGCTGACGGGGGCCATCTCAACACTGTTCCTTAAAGAAGGCAAGCAGCTGACGCTAGAAGAGCTCTCAAACGAGCAGCAAGACACCTTCATCGGCGGTATGTCGCGCATTCTCGCCGACCTTGTGCAGACAATGCTAACTTACTGCATATGACGCAGAGGGCGCGTATAGCGAGAAGTTGGAGATGCAATAGTTGAGCACCGATAGCATCGTCGTGGCAGCTATATATTCAGTAGTACCAGGTGATGATACGGCATATAGGATGTTGTACTAGTACAAATTACACGTCTGCATAGTGAGGTCAAGTCAGTCAGCGCGCATCACAGGATCTGCCTGCCAAACAGCGCACCTTTACGCGTTACGCAGAACACGGCTCGCCCACCTTCGCACAACCGCGTTCGTCTTCGCCGGCTCCTCGAATTGCGGGCTGTGCCCCACCCCATCCAACAACTGCACCTCGACGCTGTCGTACACCGTCCGCGCGATCCCGATCATGTTCTCATACAAGCAGTGCTGGTCCTCCTTCCCGTTCACGACCAGCACCGGCACGCCCTTCGCCGTCCGCTGCCACACGTCGTGCGGCTGCGTCCGGTGGATGTGGTGGAACCGCGAGGTCCGCGGCTGCGCGACGAACGCGCCCATCCACTGCAGCTTCGTCGCGTACGGCAGCGGGCCTGCCACCGCAGAGTCGACGAACCCTTCCGCGCCCCGTGGCACGTCGTCCGCGGACTCGGAGATGAGTGTGGGGAGGAGTCCGAGGATCGTCGGGTGGGCGCAGAGTCCGATGTGGTTCGTGCTCAGGACCCCGCCGCCGACATAGAGCACTCCGGCGAGGTATTCGGGACCATATGCCGCGATGACGTCCACAGCAACCGTTCCTACACCCAAGCCGTGTGAGACATACCACCAGGATGCCAAGTTGAAATGGGAACTTGCCTCCTAAGCTCCTGCAAGAATGTCAAAAAAATGGTGAGCATTGGATGTGAAAGATCGAACATTGGGCGGGACTTACCAAGCCCAGAGAAACGGCCTGTTCAGCCCAAACGCGTCACACACCGTCTTGAAGTCTTGTGCAAAACGGGCCGACTCGTACGCTTCTGCGTCGAGGGGTTTATCGCTGCGTCCGTGCCCGCGCATCTCGTAGCGCACGAGGTGGAAGTCGGCCAGGAGCTCCGCGTCTGCGAACTGGTGGTCGAAGCCCAGCGCAGTGCAGGAGAGTCCATGGATGAAGACGATGGCGGGCTTGGACGCATCTCCAACGGACTCTGCCCAGATTTTCGTCCCGTCTGTGGAGGTGAGAATACGTTCTTGGGAAGGCATTGCGAATCAGGAGGCGTATGGTGGGCTACGGCGAGAATGACCTGTATGCCTCGGCGTTGGCCCATCCTTTTATTGCGGAGAACGGTGGCTGCATGTGGTTCGTCCAGGGTCCTCATGATGTACCCCGATGCTCGGCGGAGGATCAGTCAGACGGGCGCAGCGTCGCAGGGGTAGGTATGAAGTGAGTTGGAGCCTGATCGTGCATGCAGAAATACGTATCCCCTTCTCGTGAATTTGTTATGGAGGAACGCCGAGCGCGCCCGTAAACTGAAGCGATCGTTCGACGCGGTGCAGGTTGCACAACGCATTGACCCTGCACCCCGGACAGAGGCGTTTGACACCAGTAAATACGCAAGGCATGTCGGCTTGGCTGGACGATGCTGTCAGGAAGTCCATATCCACCGCGTGCGCGGTGCGACTTGCCCAGAACTTGCCACGAGGCCGCTCCACCTCCCGGAGGCTGTACGATCTCAAACACAACAGTGCAGACTTTCGACTGCTCACAACTCTGACCTTCGACCACTGAAGCGGCGACGCGTGGCTCAGCCATCGCGGTGCGCGATGAATGCCCTGATGGGAGTGGAATGTGACACAGAAAGGCCGAAGTTGACCGGGGATGTATTTCGTTGATGCGGACTGCTAGGAAGACTGCATACACCTTGACAGGTCAGGACCATGTAGGTCGCGCAACGCATACAGCTAGCAATTGACGTCAGTAGTGACAATATTGGCCAGAATACACACGATGCTAACCAGGAACTTCGATGCTTGACTCGACACCGCGTAAGTTTCTAAGCCATGTCCTCTGTGTTACGACCACAACCATGTCCATTAAAGCGGCGCCTGAGGAGCAACTGCGCATTCCGGTCCGTGTCATGTTCATTGCTAGTGGCGTGGATATCGGATATGTAGAAGTCAATGATCCAGTGTCGATTCCAGCCATAGATGCGAAAGGCGTCGCTGCCAAGGTCGGCAGAGCTGATATTGGGTTAAGAGCATGACAGCGATGACGATGTGCACTCACTCAAGAAACAGGAAACCGCAGACCCCTCATCCATCCCTCTCCTCTTTGATCGAGACGCGTTTGCGAAGCCGCGTCTTCGGGGTCGCGGGCTTGATCGCGCTCTTCTCCTTCGCGTCCACGGGTATCTTCGGCTCGGAATCTATCTCCAGCCTCGCAGACCGCGGTGCGAAGAGCGCGCTCTGTATGCTCCAAGAGAGCAGGCGGGCGAGACCGCCCAGGATGAGTGCGCATATGACGGCAGACCCGATGAAGACGTAGATGGGGTAGACATTGCGTGCGACGGAGGTGATGATGGCATACGGTGTGAGAACAAAGACGTCCAGAAGCACGCGGAGGAGCACAAAGACCGGGGCGAGCAGGTATGCGATGGGGCCGTAGAGCAAGGATATGGGGGCGAGGAGGGTGAGGGCGACGGTGACTGTTGTGCGCGAAACGAGACTGTAGGACGCGGCGAGGAAGTGACCGACGAGGCGGGCAAGGTCGACGATGGGCGGAGAGGTGACGACCGCCGCTGAGCCTTTCTGCAGAGGACCAGTCCGTCCGCTCATCGTCGCAGTGCAGAACAGACCTGAAGCTGCGGGCGTGTAGCGACGTCACTTCGGTTACGTCAGCCCTACTTACAGACCATATAAACCACGCCTTAAACCGGTTGCTTGCCAAAGTGAACCATCGCAGTGTAGATGCAAGCAACAGCTGAGATTCGCTATGTATACATCTCAAACTCCCCCGTTGTGCAGTCTAAAATTCACCCCCATTACAGCGCCAAGCGGAGGTGCACCAAGCACATCTCCTACGTTCTGCGACGTGTTCTCGTTCACCCGTCTGCCCTTCTCCAGGAAGAGGAAGGACATGACAACGGTGTCGCGGATCTCCAGCGCCCGAGCCGTGAACGCAAGCTGCGCTGACTCGAGCTTCCCTGTCTTATGGTCCTTCCACGACTTGATGAAGCGCGATATGGGCTCCTTGAAACCATCCTCCTCGGCGAATAGCTGAAGGTGACACTATGCTGAGTACGGTGCACCGGTATCCATGGTTGACTGACGTACCTCGAGCGCACGACCAGGTGAGTTTCCTCGCCACTTGTACTTGCGACCGCCATCGTCTTTGAACGTCACATCACTGCACAGGCGGGGCACGACGGTCAGTGAGTGATTCCCCGTGATGACGCTGCTGCTCACTCTTTGAAGGGTATCGGGCTGAAGTGCATCCAGTCACGCAAGGACATTGGGGAGCCCTTGCCAAGGGTAACCCGGTCCGGGCGTGTATCGTGCCATTCGAGGGACGCCAGGACCTCCTCGTCCGCATTCGCCACATAAGTCACCGTCGCCTTTCCGTGCTCAGTGTAGACGGTGTACAGCGCCTTGCCATCTACGTCGCAGACAGTCGCGTTGCAGGGGTTGTCTGGGGTAAGCGTCAAGACGGCCGCGATGGGTGTCGACATGCTGGACAGTGAAGTTACGCGGGTCGGATGTGGTATCTCAGAGACTCTGTAGGTTGTGTTGTGCGCAGAGCCTCTGCTCGCTCTTATGTACAGGCCGGGACCTCTCGGGAGGGCGGGCAGTGTTGTGGCGGCACCAAGGAGGGCGCCGCTACGCTGTCAACTACATGGCGGTCATGGGACGCACAAACCGACATGCGCAGTCTCGCCGCGCAGTGCAGATGTCCAAGAGGATGAGTATTGGCCGGTTTCCTGGCGTGTGCACGTCGCGTAGGGCGCCGGTACCACGACTTTGGGGACAATTCAGGAACGTCGACTCAGACTGTGACTGTCTGCGATTCCAGCAAGTACGGTGGGGCGCAGGCTTCTTCACGCCTGTAAGTATCACGATCGAATACGGCGTCCCGGGACGACCGGGATCATCTTCTTCAAGCTCGTGAACGCAGCTGAGCGCGACGCTGAAGAGAGTTTGAGGACATGGCAGCTGAGCCGCCGCACTCGTTCGGAAGCGGTTGTTTGGTTCACAAGCTCTTGGTAAACACTTGCGTCCGGATATGGCAGGAGGTAGAAGGAACAGCGCCCCTTCACATCGACACGGATCTCTTCACACCCAATATTTTTTTGCATTTCCATCCGATATCGATGCAATTATATGAGCTCGTCTTTCCTTCCGTCCACCATCTCCTTTGACTCTCAGCATTCCACCCGTGCTCGTTATGCTAGCGTTGTCGCTCGGAATGGATCGCTTTGACTCGTGGATTTGTCGACCAAGTTCTCCCGGTCTCTGAGTCTCTTGCGCTGAGAATGCACTCGGGTTGTCCGGACTTGGTACCCACTCGAGAAGCATCCCGCAAGCCGCCATGCGCTGAGGTTTATTTTTTCGATGTCCTCAAGCAATCCGCAAACACAAGCAGACGACAAGCCCGCGAGTCCGGTCAGCGCTTCTCCGGTCCGTACGTTCCAACCTTCTCCTTCTCGCCTCGTGTTCATTGGACCTGGATCCTCGCAGTCAGCTGGGGTAGAACGAGTCAAACAGGTGTATAATCTGTGCAAGTCAGCAACATTTTCGGACCTCTGCCAGATGAAGCTGCGCGTGGACTCCGCTCTCGCTCTCGAAACGCGAATACGACCGGCCTCATGTGCGTTCATGTGCGCTGCCTCATCGTGCAAGAACCCCGGTATTTTTTTTGCGTATCGTTGTCCCGTGCGTGTCCTACGTAAATGAAGCATCGGCACACGTCCCAAGCCGGTGGGACGAAGGTGGCAACGCACCGCGCGGTGAGTCATAGATGGCATCTGAGATGCTGGCAGGCTGCGTATATATTCCCCAGCCTGCGCGACGGTGACTCGCCTCCTTCCCCCTCTCCTCACACCATACGGCTCGAAAAATAGGCTAGGAAATGCTATTCGGGCGCAAGTCGAGAGAACGTCCGCTACAAACGAAGAATCCAGTGATAATACGCGAAACTACGGAACTCGTGACGCTCAACATCGTTCCCAATAATAAGGTACGCAGGGAGAGGGATATCTGGGCTATAATACATACAGATAGGCTGACAAACAGGCATAGGTGGTAAGGTGGTAAGGGAAGTGGGGGAAACATATCAAGCAAGCATGACAAGACGGAGTATGTCCTCGTTAATCGAGCATGCATACTGGGGCGTCGTGTGGGCTGTGGCATTATCTGTCAGCCGGTCCTATGCTCTCAGTCCTGCACCACGCACCTCAGGTTGAGCTGAAAACTCGCGCCTCAAACCCTTACACGTTCGCACTCACACTCAGGCCCATCGCCCGCGCGCCAGCACCGACCGCACCCTCCCAGCCAAGGAACCGCTCGTTCGACACCTTCCCGGGCGACCCGCGGACGACATCTCGTTCCGTCCATGGGATCAGCCCGACTCCCTTCGACCGCGCCCAGATGGAGATGAAGAGGATGCGCTTCATCTTGCGGTTCAAAAAGAACCAGTGCGAGCTCCATAAGAGGGCGCCGCGCCGCCGCGGTCGGCCATAGGGTCGCGCGTCCGAGTCGTCGCTCGAGCCGGTACTCCGCCGGCCAGGCTGCTCGTCGACATCGTAGTCGTCGAACTGGAACTGGGTGTCCTCATCGTCCGAGTCTTCGTCCCCGACGGATGCGACGTCATCCTCCTCGTCGGAGTAGTCGTTCGCGTGGGGGTCGAATTCGATGTCAGGTGTGTACGAGTACACCTCGCAGTCCGCGAGGTCGATGTGCGTGTTGAGACACTGATAGAGCGACGGGTGGGTGCCGGAGATGGCTCTGGACGGTGCGCGGGGGCTCGGCTTGACATAGAACTCGAGTGGGGAGGAGGACGTGGGGACGGAGTTGGGGAAGAAGTCCGGGGACGAGGGCGGGTAAGACGAGTACGTACGAGGTGCGTGCAGACCGGCAGGGCGCGGCGAGAGGAGGGTGGTGCTGAGGGCGTTGAGGACGCCCGCGCCGCTCTCCTCACGGTTGAAGTGAGACGGGCGGACGTCGGAGAATTCGTGGTCGGGGAAGGCGACGTTGAGGGTCGCGATGAGAAGGTAGAGGGTCTTCCGAGACTGGCTCTCCTGCATGGGGCCGAAGGGGGTCATCTCGGACTCGCGGTCGAGGGCCATGTCGGAGGGAAGCGGAGGTGAGTGGGAGACCTCGTCGATGTACGCGTTCTCGAGGTTGCGGAAGAGCTTCTTGTCGCGGTTCGTGTTCTTGCAGCTGTATGCCTCTATGCGCGTGTGGACAGAGCACTCGGGCCCTTCGTGGGTCAGTGCTTGGGCGAGGCGCGAAAGGTCGGGAATCTCGATGTACTTCATGGCTATGAGTACGCTACTGGGGGTCGACAGCGGTGGTGTGATGCTATGAGGTGCGTATAGGTGTCACCGCGTGCTGCGGGAGGATGCTGCAGCACAAAGAACTCAGCAGGGGCGGTCCGTCGGGTCGGGGCGCAGCGGGGTGAGCAGCACGAGACGGAGGCGAGCGCAGGGGGCTGCGGCGTGAGTGTGTAGGGGTCCTGGGTGGGGGGCGTGCGGGAGCGATGGCCGTTGCTGAGGGTGCTCGGAGGCGGGGGAAGGAGAGGCGTGGGCGCCGCGCGGGAAGCGAGCCGCCCGGACGTCATGCGTGTTCCCCGGTTTGGCTCTCTCCGATGCTCGGTCCACGAACGCGCTGCTCTTGCCTCTCGCACGTTCACCAGATCTACGCTGTATGCCACTCGTGCTCTTGACGAGCTGAGCACCTAGCCCACTGCGGCGCAACTCCAGTCTCCAGTAAACTTTTTTGCAGCATTTCCTGTGCCGCAGAGCAGTACTCCTTCACGCAAGGGGCTACATACTCGGAAGACAAGCGCATCGCGGCGAATAAAGACTAGCAAAGGACCAGAATACATTAGTGGGACGGTCGAAGCTGGGAGATGCACGGAGCACCCCTCTATAATACCGAACGACCAGGTCGATCCAAAGTACAGTCGATCCAAAAATAATATCACTCCTAAAATTATTGGGACGACTGGAAGCGTTTTGGATGGCCGGCATCGCGATCCACACACACACAGCGACACATTGAAGTCAACACGAGACGTCCTCTTCGGTACCACCTACATGGGGGCTCGGGAGTCTCGCGGGTCATTTTTCCTCTACAAATTCCGCGTGACGGTCGATCCGTAGAGTCTCAAAGTAAACGTGCAGGCACTAGATGCGTCTCAATGATGCATATGATAGTAATACGAAAGGATGAAGACAGCTCGGGGGACAAAACTTAACCCCGTTAACATATGTCCAGTGTCGAGATCTTGCATAGATCTGAGATCCAGATCACATCCCCGACCGACTCAACGTGCGCACACCGACTGACAACGACTATGATCCCCAAATACTCAAATCCATCTCTACTCCTGAAGTCAACTACAATTGTTTCTCGAGCCGCTCTAAACGACGACCTCGAAGATGAAGAGCAACTACCCGTCGAGACCCAGGATCCCGAGCATGCGCAGCTCGTCGCCCGGCTGGAGAACATTCTAAAGAGGACCTTTCAGGAAGTCTCGCCAACGCATGTAGAGGACAATGACGCGTCCAGGAAGAAGAAGAAGCGGAGGAAGGCTGAAGGGGATGGGCAGCAGGATACAGAGCAGGAAGATGCGGTCACAGAGGAAGTTGCCGTCCGTGCGTCCTACTTGCCTTGTTCTCCCCCTCCCCCCTCCCTGCGCTCTAACAATGGTATACATCATAGCATTCCGACTACTCTCTGGCGTGTCGCAACCGAAACCTATCGTCCTCGCACCGAAGGCCCCGCCTAAGATAATGTACGTTTATCCCACGTATACATCCTTTCCAGCAATTCGAAGCCTCACTTCGAGTTGCGTAGCTCATATGCCCCTGCGGCGGAGGATACTGCAGCAGAGGCGGAGCGCAGAGCTGCCCGCGCGCGCGAGGTTGCCGTCGACTTCGCTTGGGTTGTGGCGGAATCCAAAAAACCGAGTATCGTGAGTCTCATCCCTTCTTCACACTGCACATCTGATGTTCATGGTTGCGTAGTCCGCATCTACTTCGTATAAGAAGGTACTTCGGTTGGTAGCGCAAGTTCCGGACACGAATGTGCCCCTTCTCGTCCTGGAGCGACCCAAATCACCTCCGAAACCACCTCGGGTCGCACAAATCCATCCAGAAATCGAGGTCAAACCGTCACCGCATGAACACAAAGCATCGTGCTGTCCAGCGGTCACCGCTCGGGAACCCCAAGAGACGGCCAAGCGGAAGCGACGGAGGGGAAAGGCGCGGGACGAACCAGCCATCCAGGCAATGTTCTGGAGGCCACCACCTATAAGTGGGAAGGCCCTCGGATACGCATGGGGCTACGCCGGCAGCCGGCCATGGCTCAGTGACGAAGAGCCACCACGATACGAGCGGGATACCATGAAGAAGGCTGAGTACGCATAGTTGATTCTCGCATCCAGGTCGCGGGACGCTTGCAGACTGCATCTTCTGTAAGTACGAGTACACATCACATACATACTGCACAAGACAACACATGGCACCATCGCACAACACGAGCAGACTACATACTCGTGTCCTCTTCAATTGAGGACATCTCCTGCGCTACCTGCTTGCCCTTGCCCTTGTCCCGGTGCTCGCGCATCTGCTTCTCCCAGTTCTCCTCGCCGCCCGGAGGACCCTTGGCGCCGAACGGACCCATATCTGCGCTTGCCTCGAGGGCCATGTCGAGCAGCTCCAAGACATAGCCGTTGATCGGTTGTATGCTCAAAGCCTGGGGTGTGCATCTCTGTCAGCGCAAGGGCGGGGAACGAGCAGGCACAATGTGGCTGACCTCGTGGTACTTGACGATGGCGGCCTCGGTGTTACCCATTAGGTGCAGCGTCACGCCCATGAACGATAGAGCTTCGACGTTCCGGTAGTCGATCTCAAGGACACGCTGGTATGCGGCTTTGGCCTCTGGCAAGCGGCTGCGGCGATGAACACGACGTCAATTGCAGAAAGGGCGATGACCAGGGAGCTACTCACTTCAGTCTTCTGAGTGAGGTGCCGAGGTTGAGGAACGTCGGGACCCACGCTGACTGAGACGTCTGAACAACTTGCGCGAGTTCAATGGCAGCTTCGAACAACTTCGCCGCCGTCTCGTAGCTGTCGGGCGCGACATCAGTCAGTGCATCGAATCGCAGCGCTACACCGACGACGGCACGTACTCTTCGTTCATGAACGCCATGACTCCCCGCTCGTTGAACAGGAGTGGGTCCGCTTCGCACATGTGGTTTGCCGCAAGCAGCGCCTCTTCGGCCTGTTGCCGGTTCATGAGGATGATGTGCTCCATCCCGACGAACATTAGCGGAAGGTGCGAGCCCGTGTATAGTCGCGCGCATGTCGAGTACGCGGTGACTGCGTGTTCATGCTCGCCCTCGAAGGAGAACGCGTGCGCGAAGGCGATCCATGCCGGAGCGAAACGCGGGTCCATGAGAGATGTTTTGCTGTGAGTTGAGTACACGATGTCAGATGACCGAGGACGATTACAGGAAAGGCTAGTGGACGTACCTGAAGTACGTTCGGGCTTCCTGGTACTTGCCGATACACATGTACCAGATCCCTACCGCGTACCAGCTGATCGCGTTCTCGGGCTCCCTATCCACAAGCTCATGTGCCAGTAGGAAGAGTTTGGGGTTAAGATGCTTGAGGTGGTACATGCACGCTATGTGTAGTGGCATCGTGTTCTTATGCACGTCGGTAAGGCCGAGTATCCTGCAGGTTTGCGTATAACGCGTCAGGTGCAAACATGCTGTGGAAGTCTAGTACACCCACCGAGAGGTCACTGCGAAGCAATCCGCCCAGCGTAACTGAGTGAAAAGGGCGTCCGCGAAGCTGAATAGTACGTCTGGGTTGTCGCCAAGGTTGTAGTCTTCGACCAGTTGCCTCCGTACGAGAGCTTGTTCGTCCGAGTGTTTGTACTTGCGCAAGCGCGACACATAGATGAGGCGCACGAATTCAGCATCTGACGGTATTTGCTCGCGATACGCAAGTGCCTGCACAAACTGCCACTCTGTAGGAGCGAATGTCAGCACTCGCCCGACTGGGATGGAGGGCGTATACGGACCTTCTTCAGGCGTCATCATCTCTCCGTTCACGAGATGCTCGAATGCTTCATAGCACCTGACGTCAAGAGCCAGAGCTTCCATGAAACAGTGCTTCGCTTGGTCGCCACGGTTCAACTTCAGCATCAGCAGGCCACGGAGATTGCACATGGATGCTTCGATCTGCGCGTTCGGTTCATCGTCGCTTGTCGTGAGCCTGTTACAGAGAACACACCTTGATTCCCCCATCAGGTTCCAGCCCGGCCTCTGCTCCCCCGCGGAATGGGTTCGTCTCCCCAAGCATCTCGAGCGCGTCATTCCACTTGCCCTGCCGCATCTGGCACTGCGCGGCGAGGTATCGGCACGCAACACTCATATCCACCAAGCGCGACACTCCTTCGTCGAACTGGATTGCGACGTCGATCATCTCACCCGGGCCTACAGGCAGACGCTGCACACCTGGCGCGAGAGTGTCTCCCAAAGAGCCGCCTCCTGGGGATGGAGGCGGCACCTCTCGTCCCTTTCCCTTCGCGTTTGACGCAGGCGCAAAGGGCGGTTGGAACGCGCCATTGGTGGCAGCTGGAGGGCGTGGTGTGAGGGCGGGGAACGGGCGCGTGAGGAGCCTCTCGGCGCGCGAGTACTCATGCTTGAGGAAGAACGTCTGTGCCAACCAGAACGCGTCATTTGGGTCATCTGAGGAAGTGGTAAGTTGATGTGAAGCTGCAACGCGCGAGCCACTCACTGGTCCAACTAAGGATTTTGTCTCCCCAGAAGGAGGCAGAATCGTACAGATGCTGCATGAGTGCATCGTGCCTCCATAGCCGCATCCGCTCTACGACACCCCACTCGGGCGCATCCTCATCTCCCTCATCGTCCGCATCATCCTGGAAAACATCCGTGGTATCATTCGCGAGGGGGTGTCTGCTGCCCGTCGTCTTCGTTCTTCGTGATATCCGAGGGGACCGGACGGGAGAGGTTTGTAGTACCGACCGACTAGGGTCAAAGAGGGACTTGTGGTTCGACACCCCGCTGGTAGTTGTATCCGCCAGGCTGCTAAGTAGTGGCTGGGGTCCGAACGAGAACGATGAGTTCAAAGAGTGGCGCGGACGCGACCCAGACGGAGACGGGGCTCGCGGGATTGCGAAGCCCGATGGGGGTGTCGCTGCCATATTCTCTTGCTATTTACCGCGCCCTTGTCGTCAGCCAGCAAGACGTACGCGTCGTCGAGCGCGACGGGGAAGCGAGGACGGAGGAGGTGGTGGTTCAAGGAAGCAGCTCGCTGAACGCGCACGAACGCGTCCGTGTACTCGACCACGTGGCTGCATTTCAGGCGTCTACGTTCGATCGCGCTTCCCAAAATTTGGGCTCACTTCATTCTCGACTCTGTCACCCGCACAACTATGGCTAAGGCTACTGCTACCTCAGAAAAACCTGCTAGACTCGCCAAGAAGAAGTCTCAGGACCTCAAGGCGGACGCTCCGGTGAAGGCGAAGAAGGCAAAGACTGTCGAGCAGCAGCCTGCGGCCGCCCCTGCGGACCCGTCGTCCTCCAAACCCAAGAAGGCGAAGATGAAGTCCGAAGATGGCGCGAAGGAGGTCGCAGAGCCTGTGAAGGCTGACGCGAAGAAGGATAGGAAGAAGAAGGAAAGCGCGGTCGTTGTCGAGCAGCCCAAGCCTGATGAGAAGACGGAGGTGTCGGGCGAGAAGAAGCGGAAGAGGAAGGCGGCGGAGCCAGCAGAGCAGGAGACGAGTGCGCAACCTCTGAAGGAGACGAAGAAGAAGCGTGCGAGCATCGCCGAGCCCGCCCCGGCAGTCGAGGAGAAGAAGGTTGAGACGGGGGACAAGAAGAAAAAGAGGAAGGCGAAGGCCGCCCCCGAGCCCCAACCGCAGCCAGAGGAGGAGGCAGAAGAGGCAGCAGAGGAGCAGTCGGAGAAGGAGGAGGAGGACGAGTTCTACGGGTTCGAGTCGGACGACGACGATTCCTCTGATGAGGACGAGATGGTGGATGACATTCCTGGCATCGACATCGGCAAGCTGCCGACCATCGCGAGAGACGACGAGACGGTGAAGCGCAAGCTGGAGAAGGCCAAGCGTAAACCTGTACGTTCCCGCCCACACCACCCTGCTATCATTCATGCTTATTATTCCTGCAGACTGAGGATCGAGGCGTCATCTACCTCGGACGGATACCTCACGGATTCTACGAGGACCAGATGCGCGCGTACTTCTCGCAATTTGGGACTGTGACGAGGCTACGACTGTCGCGCAACAAAAAGGTGCATTCCATCCCTCTTATTTCGCAGTCAAGACCAAGTACGCTGACCCACCCATCATCAGACCGGGAAGCCGAAGCACTACGGCTTCGTTGAGTTCGACTCATCCTCCGTCGCTAAAATCGTTGCAGAGACGATGGACAACTACCTTCTCATGGGCCACATCCTCACTTGCAAGGTCATCCCCAAGGATCAGGTACACCCGGAGCTCTGGGTTGGGTCGAACAAGAAGTGGCGGGCCGTTCCCCGCGACCGGGTAGTGAGAGTTGCCCACAACAAGGTACGTGTCGCATCACCTGGCGTGCTGACAGTCGAGCTCACGCGGGTCTTTCTTAGCCTCGGACAGTGGAGGAGACGGCAAGGGCAGAAGCGCGGCTGCTGAAGCGTCAGGAGCAGCGCAAGCGGAAGCTTGAGGAGGCTGGCATCAAGTACGACTTCGAAGCTGTTGCATATGTACGTGTCTCCGCTATCTGAGTCTATGCGACGGCTATGCTTCGTCCTGACCTCCTCCGTATCTGCTGGCCGCTAACTCTCTTCACAGAAAAAGAAGCCCAAAGCCACCGAGGCATAACCCTCTATGGCGTGGCCGTTACCCCATCTACTGCGGAACTCTAGGTTCCTCCGTGGTCCTTTTGTGGCGCTCGCGGATCTTGTGGTTTTATTGCCTGT
This sequence comes from Lentinus brumalis, assembly GCA_001792895.1. NCBI lineage: Eukaryota > Fungi > Basidiomycota > Agaricomycetes > Polyporales > Polyporaceae > Lentinus > Lentinus brumalis. Next base: position 113,796 of record MARA01000061.1, on the reverse strand, counting down.
TTTCTGCCGCAAACCTTGTTGCCTCGCCGCGTCGTCGGCAGGCTCCCGTGAGCGACGTCTGTGGACTGTGTGTCAAAACGCTACTAGCGTGTGCGTACGCCGCTTTCCGGGCCTTTCAATTACTCTACTGCAGGTAAGTATCTCCTATATACGACACAGAGCCCAACCCGCGCATGTCGGTGCTGTCAAGCTGCCTCCCAGGGCTGTCTCTGGTCTGCGGCCCATGACCACGTCGTGTGCGCAGATCGCGGGCCATCTGGCCTTGAACATGCGGAGGTCGATTCCATGCATCCATAGATACGTAGCGCCACACGGTACACTGGTATGCGGCACGGCCCTCGCACTCACAGAAGTGGTGCACACGGTTGTCAGTCTACGAGAGAGTATTCGCCGCAGCCTTTTCCGGCCGAGATATCTGACAAACGAACGTGCTCGCCGGACCTTGCAAGAGGCTATGCGACCAGCGCAACTCAGTCGCGCGCCATCGTGACTAGTGTACACCGCCGGCGGCCTCGAGCCGTATGGTTACATGTAATCGTACAACACCCAAGCTCAGTACTCATGGCAGAACGGAGTCAAAGATCCCGGGCCCATCCTGCGTCCCCCCGTTGTACAGACTTCCACTAAGCTCTGCTCCCGGCTTCCTCCGCGGCCCCCAACGTCCACTGTTCAACCTTGTCCAGCGGCATCCGGTCCCACTTTGCGAGAGCCTGCGTGCATCATCCACATCAGCGATAGCTCACATGGTAGCGGGTAGCAGGGGGACGCCCTCACCTTGTCCAGCACGTCAAGCAGTCGTGCAGCGTCGCGATCGGCCTCGTCCTTGGCTCGCACATTCCGCTCCATCTCCGACTGCAGACCCGAGTTTTCCGCAGTGAGCTGCGTGCACGAGCAGTCAGCCAGACGCGGGAGATCGACGAGAGCGAAGCGTCAACGTACCTGCGCTAATTCAGCCCGCAGACGGTCCCGCTCCTGTTCGAGGAGAGGGATGGTCCGCGCCCGGACGGCCGCGCGGGGCTGCAGGTCCTCCCGCCACACGTCCTTGCCGTCGTACCCGGCCTGCTTCCGGGCGCGGGCGGCGGTGACGACGGCGTGCAGGTTGTCGAGGTTCTCTTTCACGTTGTACTTTTTGAACAGTTGTTCGCAGTTCTCCTACTGCCGCATGAGCACGCGTGCACGACGCGTCAGCAGCGACGAACCTCACCGTTATCGATGACTCCAGACGGCTGGACACCAAATTGAAGATCGTGGCCGCGTTCTCGGGCTGCTCATCGCACCATAGCGAGAAACATTCGGCAAAATCCTCATATCTGCAGAAGGCGATCAGTCCGGTCGTTTCGACGCGTTCGAATGGCGCATAGGACTCACGTCCACTTGTGCGCGGATCTTTGTATTGCTAGCTGCAGTGCCGAGTGGAAATACGTCCACCGTTTGCTGCCTGCTTGGGTCGACGCGTTCGTCGCCATGATGTTCGGTGCCACAACGCGGTTGTGGCTGAGGGCGTCTGATTAGCTGTGTTCTTAACAGGCGGTGTCCGAGGTCCCCCGCGTCACTACTGTACTTACTGTACCATCGGCTGAAATTGAAGTATGTCTGCTCGTCGCTGTCATGAGGTGCGCGCCGTGCTGGTTCGATTAAATGCTTTCTGCGGGTACAATATAACGTACAATGACTCCGGATCACGACTTGTCCGACATCGCCCTTGCAAGCCATCGTCTACCGTCTCTCAAACTCTCAAACTCTCAGATCTCAGAGGCTCAGCTGGTACGACCGCCGACGTCCTCGCCCCTTAGAGCTTCGACCGACCGACGTTGAACCCCCCAGCGACGTCCGCCCGCTTCTCCTCATCCGCCTCGCGCGGGCCTCTCTTCCCTCCTCGGCCTCCCCCCTCGTCGCGATCCTTTCCAGCACCACCACCTGCGCGCCCCGGGGAGGACCCGGCGTTGGCACCCTTCGCGTCCCCGGCCTGCCTGCCCCTGCTGTGCGCGACGAGCTGCGGGTTCTCCTCCTGCTCGCCGCGGAGCGTCGCCGCGGGCTTCTCGTCCGGGCGTAACTGGGACGGCTCGGAGGGCTCGGAGAACGACGAGTCCGGGAGGCGCTCTGCTTTCGGCATCGTGGGGTCTGACGGTGGTGTCTGTCCGTGCCTGTATGCGGGATCTTTTCAAGTCACTGTCAGTCGCTACGATGATACACTTGGTCCTTGGCGGTAGCAGGAAACCGACTCACAGTAGGTGATCAGAACGGACTGGCAATGCGACTCCGGGTAGTTCACGTTCAGGGTCGTGGTTTGGGACAACGTCGCATCCATCTCCTCGAGTCCGTCCGAGAGCGCGATTGCGTCATGCTCCCCGCGGTCCGACGAGTGAACGTCGCGGGCGACGTGCGGGGCTCCCGACGACGCTGCTTCTAGACACAGTTAGCGGACGCAATCGACGATCCACAGCACCTGCCTAATCCGGCACCACCGCCGTCAAACCACACGCGCCGGGCTCGTTCACACAAAGTCGCACAGGTTTCAAAGAACGATTATTGGCACCTACGGGCACCTAGTCTAGTATACAACAAACGCCCAGTGACATGAGACTACCGAAACTATCGCCAGAGGGCAACCCATATTTTCCGAGCATAATGATAGTACCATTACACCCAGCGACATCACGTATACAGCGTCGCCCAACGCGAGTACTGTAGCAATATGAGGAGAGTACGGTCCAGGAGGATATGAGTGCGGACGGGGGAGGTGGCGGTATATGCATGCAAGGAATAGATAACGCGTCACGAAGAGAGCCTGGACAGAAAGAGCAGCGGCTTATGCTTTGCTTTCGCTAACGTTCCCTGCAGGACCTGTATGACGAGATGCTATCAGATCAGTTATCCCGCAAAGATGAAGGAGGGATATACTGACCCGCGATGAAGCCGTCCTGGTTCTCGTTCGACAGCTCCTCGAGAGACTGCAGCTTCGTCTCCTTGATGAGGAGCGTCGAGAAAATACCGGTAAGCATGAAGAAAGCGAAGATCTCCAGCCTGTCGTGCTTCATGTCAGGAAGCGTACCGCAAGAAAGTGACGCGGACTACTCACAAGTGCTTGACGAACGCGTTCGTGCCGCCGATGTTGACGAGCTTACCGAAGCCGACCTGCGCGACGATCGCGCCGAGCTTCCCGCTCGCCGCTGAGATACCGTGCGCGGTGGAGCGGTAGCGCGTCGGGAACGCCTCACCGGGAACGACGAACGTTGTCGTGTTGGGTCCAAAGTTCTGGAAGAAGTTCGTGAGGCAGTAGAGGAAGGTGAACGCCTTCGTGCCCGCAGAGGTTGCCGTGAGCTTATCATACGCAAAGCCTGCCAAAATGCAAATTTATGAGAACTACATGCTTGAACGTCCGCAGAATCCACGTACCCATGGTGACGAAGAGGATGGTGAGCATGGTGAAGCCCATCAGCTGGATCGGCTTGCGGCCCCACCGGTCGATGAGCAGGAACGTCGCCCAGTAGCCGGGGATGAGACCAGCAACGGAGATGACCATGTTTCCGATGGTGATGTTCCGCAGGTTAGCGTACACCTTCTCCGTGCCCTTGAGCGTGGGGTCTGGTGAGCCGAATCCGATCGCGGTGAGGATGATGGAGTTGTTCAGGCCGAGACCGTAGAAGGCAATGTCGAGCGCAAACCACGAGTACGACGTGCCGATGAGGAGCTTGAGGTTCTGCCACTTTGAGAAGTACGCAGCGAAGTCCTTGCGGGACGCCTTGGGAGCCTTGACGCGCTCGATGGGCGCGTCGGGGTCGACGTAATACGAACCCGTCGTGAGGAAGTTCTCGACGTCCTCGGTGGCCTGCTTGACGTTGCGCTCGACATCCATCGTGAAACGGGGCGTCTCGGGATGGTAAGACGGAAGTAGAGGGCGATCGCACCAGGAACGCAGCCGAGCCCGATGAGGATACGCCACATGAAGTCGACGTGCGCGAGAACGGCAGGGTCGTCGTGGAGGAGCTGGCTCTTGTAGGCGGAGACGACAATGAACGCGACGAGAGCAGCAGCTGGAAACGGCCGGATGAGTGCTCGTGCGCGATATATATATATCGTCGGACTCACAAAATTGACCCCATCCCTGGTTGGCGAACACGGCAGTCATCATACGGCCACGAATGTGTGTCGAGGCGAACTCTGACGAGATGACGGCGGAAAGAGGGTAGTCGCCCCCGATGCCGACGCCCATGATGAATCGCCAGACGACGAGAACGCCGATGATGCCGACAGCATGTCCTTGACCGGAGAGGGCTTGGCCGAAGGTTGCAACGATGATGAGCATCAACTCGATGCCGTCTGTAAGACGGTTCATCAGACTGGATTCACGCGCGCGAGGAGAGATGGGACTCACACATGCGCTTACGACCGACGATGTCTGCAAGCCAGCCGAAGAGCAATTGACCGATGAGGGTACCGACAGGAGTAGCAACCTTGATACCAAGGTCCTGGTTGGTGTTCAGCTTCTGGGCTCCCGGTGCGCCTGCAAGGGGGATGAGCACGGAGGCTGCGATACGAGTGAAGGATAGACGCACCGTGACCGTAGACATATCCAAGCATCGTGGACGCGATGTTGATAGCGAAGATATCGTAGGCATCGGTGAAGAAGCCCACACCGGCGACCATGCAGACTTTCACGTGGAACCACCTAGATAAGCCGTCCTCAATCCTTTGCCCCACGCAGACTGCATACGAGGATGGGTACTCACGAGAATTTTGCGGAGTCGATTTCGGCCAGAGCAGCCCTACGCTTCTCGTCGAGGGCATAGCTGCTGGCTGCGTGCTTGGGGAACTGGGGCACGCCCTCCGCGGAGCTGGTGGAGGCCTTGTCGACGACGTACGAGGAGGCCATCGCAAAGGAGTGTCGAGGCGAGAGCAAGGGGGGCTCGTGGGGAAGGGCTGGCGTCCGCCCCTGGGCCAGCGCGCTGCTTTTAAGTTGGCAGACGACATCGGCAGACGGTGCTCCGAAGCATCAAAGCTTGAGTGCAAGGAGCGACCTGGGCTACCGCACCGCCGTCCCTTGCACGTTCGTACTCGCCAGCCAATCAGCGCGTGCGGGGGCTCGGCCGCATATGGCAGGTGGGGGTGGTTCGCACGTTCTCACGCTGTGTCTTCTCGTTGAACGACGTCTCTGGCCGTGCTTGTCGGGCTCGCTGCGGCCCTGCCCGCTCCCATCGATGGCGACTATATACCCGATGTCTCCAGCCCTCCGCTGATGCGCCTCGACGCACCTTCGTGAAAATCCACTCGACAACGCTCCGCCGACGCTCGCTCAAGATCCCTCCGTGCTCTGAGCGCACCGCTGAAGATTGCGGACAACCCGGGATCTGATCAATTTGTGTCCCGGTCTCTCCCCTCTCCCGACGACCGTGCTCTTCGCTCCATGTGCACCACTTGCCACTACTTTAGTCCATAGCGGTGCACCACAGTCGGTGCGCCGCCGTCGTAACCCTCGCAAGGTTCTGTGCATCTAGGCCGTGCCAGGCTTCTAGTGTATTGGTCACTGCGTACACCGCCTGTTGAGCGGTGCGTTGTGGTTCCCTCCTCCTCGAGGAAGTTCCAGGGTACACACTGCATCTGCTTCGCGCGAGTGCCACCGTGTGGGACATCCTCCATGGTGCACGGCTCGTGTCGCGCCGGACATCTGCGATCACAGTGCGTCTCAGACGTTCTCGGCGGCGCAATTTCTGGGCTCTCGGATCTGCACAAGCACGCTCCTCCGGGGCTCCGAAATTGAATGCATCGAGGCCGCGAGGAGCCGTGGCGAGGCGACCCCACTTTTGGCCTTGGCTGCTTCTCGTAAACTCTCCGTGACGCTGGGCCCTTCGATTCACCTGCGGTCTCGGCAGCCTCTCCCAGGGCAGCGGCGTGCCAGGTACATGTGCGGCTCGCCGCTTGCTGTATCATACTCTGTTCATTTCGGCTCACGGGTGTTGGAAGCACGAGAAGGATCAGGACTGCGGGTGCCCTGGCTATTCGCGTTCAGAACCTCCGCGCAATGGAGTCATCTGTCCACAATCTGATCGCGATAGTGCCTTTCGCGGGGATGCTGTCGACTCTGATTCGACTCTGAATTACCGGATGCTCTTGCCGCGAGTGTCGTCCCGATAAGATGCTGAACGTGTCCCCCGCAGGACCCTATCGAGCCTGTGGACCACCGCATCTGTTCCACCGTCTTATGGTTGTGTCTTCTAGCGCAGTTTTTGACTCCGAGAGACGTTCAGCTTCCTATGCTGTTCTTACACTGCGTGTGGCCTTTAGGCCAGACGAAGACGGGAGGCACTGCTTGGACCTTCGACGGCGGACCTCATCACTGCACGCATCGCAAATGGATGTCAACGGGTGCGTTTCCTACCACATGTGCCGTTCACCAATGCTCGTCACCTCCCGTGTTGACCCGAACCACCTCTCGGCAAGATATCAGTACATAGCATTGAGTCTGACGTCCGACTCAATCGTACGCTCGACTTACTCGGCTCGCTGGAGCATCGTCCTGACATTGCCCGCATGCGCAAGCAAGGCGGTAGACCTCTCGGGGTCCGGACTCCAGCAAGATGGTAAGTACCGTAGAATTTTCCCTCTTCCCTCGGGTCCATCGCCGCCGTTGTGCCACAGTGCCACCGTTGTCCTGCTTGCACTGGACATGCTACGCCGGCAGTCGCTCACTCCTCCAGTGCATCGAAACATACTGGCACATTCGGCACCTAAACGGTCAAGGCGACGAGTTCGGACGAGACCTAGGGTGCCGCGAGTCTCAGGCACCTTTGCCAACGACATTATCCTCGAGAGCTGCAAGACCAACGTTCGTCCGTCATACTGTAAGTAAGCGCGACGCCTTGCGAACAACGGCGCCCAGGCTGCGATCTGCATCATCGCAGTATAACTGCATACATGGCAACTTATGTCTGTGCGTACGCCTTGTTCTCGCAGGCAGCTCCGATCGCTTGTCCGCCGTATTGCCCCATGACTCCTGCGTCTAGACGAAACAAAACCATGCTCGCCACTCGTTTCCGAGTCTCTCACCTCATACCTCAAGTGCACGATCGATACCCACCTCCCCCACGCAAGCGCATCGCGCTCCCTCCACACTCCGAGTCTCATCCGGCACCCCAATGACTGGGACCGACTCGTACGCTGCCGATGAGGGGTGCGGGTCCAGCGCGGACGTGCCACTCTCCACGTTCGGCAGAGAAGACAGCATCGTTTTGAACTCGCGGCGGCGCGCGGCACTCGCAGAAATTGACCAAGCGGACTTCTCGTGAGCATCTTTTCATCAATATCAGCTTCGCGCACACATATGTACTACACATAGTACTGACGTAACGTGTACAGGTGGTTCCATGTCAAAGTCTGCATGGTTGCGGGCGTCGGGTTCTTCACCGACGCGTACGATATATTCGGCATTGGCATCGCAGCGACGATGTTGGGCTACTGCTACGGACCTAGTACGCGACATCTGTCTTCAGAACGTTCAGGGCATGCTGATGAGGATGTGTCCTGTAGATGGCGTGTTGACCAATGCGCAGGACCTCGGTATCAAAGTCGCAACCCCGGTTGGGACCTTGATTGGCCAACTACTCTTTGGATGGCTCGGCGACGTGTTCGGCCGCAAGCGGATGTGTGAGCCCCTCCACTCATAAATTCATAGATTCAGCAGAGGCTCACAATGTCGCGTATCGCAGACGGCATAGAGCTTATGATCATCATTATAGCCACCTTCGGCCAGGCACTCGCTGGTTCGGGCCTGCGCGCCGTCAATATCATCGGGGTGTTGGTCGTCTGGCGGTTCATTATGGGGGTCGGCATTGGGGGCGACTACCCCTTGTCGGCGGTCATCTCTTCCGAGTTCTCTTCGACCCGCATTCGCGGGAGGATGATGACTGCCGTGTTTGCGAATCAGGGCTGGGGTCAGCTCAGTGAGTACTCCGCTTACCTGCATCCGCCACACCCTCTAACTCTGGCCGCGTACATAGCTGCCTCCATAATCGCGCTCATTGTAGTCACCGCGTACAAGACGCAAGTCCTACACTCCGTAGCACCGGGAGGCGCCACCGGGCCCGGGCCCGGCATCGTCACCGACACCGAGTGGGTCGACTACATGTGGCGCCTCCTCATCGGCTTCGGCTGCGTCCCGGGGGCAGTCGCGCTCTACTTCCGCCTCACGATCCCCGAGACCCCGCGGTTCACGATGGACGTCGAGCGCAACGTGCACCAGGCGGCGCAGGACGTCGAGGACTTCCTCACCATGGGCACGTACTACGTGGACCCGGACGCGGTCGTGCAGCGCGTGCAGGCGCCGCGCGCGTCGCGCTACGACTTCGGGGCGTACTTCGCGCGGCGGGAGAACTGGCTGCTGCTCGTCGGGACGGCGTACTCGTGGTTCGCGCTCGATGTCGCGTTCTACGGGCTCGGGCTCAACACCCCGATCGTCCTGGAGGCGATCCATTTTGGGGGGGCGACGCTGGGAGATCTCTCACCGCAGGCGGTGTATGGGACGTTGAGGAACCTCGCGGTGGGGAACATCATCCTGTCGGTAGCGGGCCTCGTGCCTGGGTACTGGGCGACGTTCCTGTTGATTGACAGGTGGGGACGGAAGCCAATCCAGCTCATGGGCTTCATAGTGCTCGCCGTCTTGTTCATCGTTATGGGTGAGCACAGAATTTCTACACATCTCACCGTGCTTCTTTGGTCCCGAGCGTTTGCGGTGCTTATGCGAGTCTGCTGCAGGGTCTGCGTTCGACAAGATGAGGGAGACGGAGCCAGGAACGAAGGCGTTCGTCTTCCTGTACTGCCTCGCCAACTTCTTCATGAACTTCGGCCCCAATACGACGACGTTCATCGTTCCTGGGGAGGCCTTCCCGACGCGGTACCGCTCGACAGCGCACGGGATATCGGCCGCGAGCGGGAAGCTCGGTGCAATCATCGCCCAGGTCGGGTTCGCAAACCTCAAGGACATCGGCGGAGGGCCAAACTCCAATCACTTCCTTGGGCACTTGTGCGTCGGTTCTGCTCGTTTCGTACCCAACAGGGTTCTGACTGAGATTGTCTATGCAGGCTGCAGATACTTGCGTTCTTCATGCTGACTGGTGTAGGGTCGACACTGCTGATCAAGGAGACGAAGCAGAAGACTCTTGAGGACCTCTCGAACGAGAGACAGGATTCGTTCGTCGGAGGTCGGTTGCAAGTCGTTCTCTTGAGGGTCATCGTGACTCACAGCTCGCCTCTTCTGTACAGGTGTCTCTGGTGCGATCCGACCGTGACACGCTGAGCGGTACCGGGACCTTCTGGGCGTACACTCATGACACTCAGACTACTTACTGTAGGACGTTGCCACTCATCAGATGCTATCACCCTGTACAGCTTTGGGTCGAGTCATTCCTTACACGAAATCATCGCGCCGTGATCGGAGGCGACAGAGGGTGGTGATCAGTACGTTGTGGCTGGGGACGGCAGTCACGACCTTCGAGTGGCCAGATGGAGTTCCAGGGAATCCTCATACGCTGCGGTCTTTCTAGCGAGCACTTCCGCACTTATCGCTGTGCCCTTCGATCTCAGCTTCCCTCCGACGCCGCCGCATACACCTGGCACAGTCCCAGTTCCCTCGGCTCGCTATCAGGTCACCGTCGAAGTAGGCCCTGTCCGTTTGTGCCAGATCTCTCTCACCGGAGGCCCATTCAAAACCTTGCGTGCTGCATCGGCCGGACCGCGCATGTCGCTAGGTTCGAGTTCCTGGGCGCAGTGAGAGCGTACTTAGAAGTCGGTCTAGAAGATAGAAAAGCTCCGGAATCCTTCTGTCGGACGAGCAGCGGAGTGCCGCGTCCGAAAAGGTCGGTTGGCGGTCAGATATCAATAACACTCGGACTGCCATGTACGCCACCTTGTTCTTCGAAGAGAGAAGCCTTCTGTCTTTTTTTTTTTTTTTGGTGGAGCGTATATTGTCTTGAACCACAGTAGTCCCCATTAGGGCTTGTCATACAGTTCGTGGCTAAAGAGCATTAGCCAGACACGCTAGGTAGCTTATCCGAGGCCATTAGCCTGGGATATGTTACCATAATAAATAGAGTGGGAATGTAATTATGTAAGGAGTTAGGTCCACCGCGAGGAAATGCATTTACGCACTGTGTGTGGGACTCGAAACGCAGGGGGTGAGGAGGAGCCGTGCGCAGGCCACTGCTCCTCCTCACCCCCCCCGTTTAATACCCACTAAAACCCCGCTGTTTGTTACCCATTTGGGTGGTAAGTTCAGCCTATCGTCGATTATTGGTTCCCAAATTCGTTCAACGTCCCTCGGCTTTAGCGCCCTCTTCCCTCTCGCCATCGCAGCTGATCTGCGATCTAGGGCCAGCCTCGAGTCCATAGCCGCATAGAATCGGTTTGTGATTTCGTTCACCGTGAACTCTTCTCCTTCCCTCTGAATGACCCGTTCGCATCTAATTTTCCAGATTAGGTGCAGCGTCTCGGTGCATAGAATACACCATAGCTGCTCAAGAGCCGTTTGCCTCGAGCCGGTCTCTGACTCAAAAGTCGCGCATGCAGCCCCGAAAGCTGTTCCCCAGGATGGTGCGTGCCAAGACGCCTTCGTCAGGTTCCAGGTTTGTTGGAGTAGTCCCCATAGTAGTTCCTGTCCAACTGCATTACATTCTAGGATGATGTGTGTCATCGTCTCGCACTCTCCGCATATTGCGCACATCGCCCGAGCCTGTAGCTCTATCCCCATCTTCGGTCGAAGCCAGTGGGATCCGATCATATATCCGTCATGGATCGCCATCCACATGAATTGTGAGGCCTGCCTCGATATATGCTTCGACCGGAGAGAGAGCCATATGGTTTCGTCATGGATCTGGGCCCCAAAAGCCGCCTGCACCCCGCTCGTTATCCGGTCCAAATTCGCGACTGCGCGTGGCCGAGGATTCGTCATCGCGTCCTTCTTCGCTTGTATTGCCCGGTACGCTAGCTTTTGAGTCATTGCTTGTAGCTTAACCCCTGATATTCTGTATTCCGCCGGGGTATCTAGGCTAATCTGGTCGCTTATCAACTTCTCCGCTCCCGCCGCTGCGAGCTTGTCCGCCGCTTCATTGCGTACATGACCGGCGTGACCTCTAATCCATTTGAGGAGCGTATGCGCCTTACGCTTCCTCAGCTGGGCTATTACCGCCCTTGTCATATCCGCATTCTTCTGGAGGAGATACCCCGTATCCTCGTGTTGGGGTTTCCATATCGTTAGTGCGTGCTTAGTTGTCTGAGAGTCAGTTTCCAGCACCATCCTCGTTTTCTCGCCCGCCGTCCTGAACGCCAGGTACGCCGCCACTACTTCGCCTGTTTGGTTGGTTTGCTCGAGCTCGTCGGGTAGTCGGACACTTCTGCAGAGATCCGGGCGACCCTCAACGTATATTCCTGCGCCCGCACGGGCTCGTTTCTCCCCGTTGTGTACGCACGATCCGTCAGAAGCTATTATCATCACATCTCCGTCCTCCTCTATCATCGTCTCCATACGAGCATTGGTCACGGGTTCACCATCCGTGAATATTCGAAAGGTGCTACCAATATTCCCGTACGTCGTGATACACCTATCAAAGGGTACCAGGTCCTCCGCCAGATTATCCTTGCTCAAATCACTCATTACCGCTTTCTCGTAGTCCTCTGGGTGCGCTCCCGTTGGGTTCCATTTACCCGGTAGCGTGCCAATGAGATCTCGCGCCCGTATGCTACACAGGTGAGGGTTGGCGCATCCATCTACGTCTCTCAAGTTGTTACAACTTTCGCAGCTGCAGGACGCTCTCGGCTGATGACCCCGGCAATCGAGCGTTCCGGCTAGGTCCTCAAAATCCCCTACCGTTGTCGCACCATGGGTCTGCTGAAGACATGTGAGCAACTTGGAGGGCATCGAAAGCCTCCCTATCCTGGCCGCGTCAGCGTAGATGTGGTCCCACATCGGCATCGCGCGCAAGATTGCCCTAGAGAAAGCTAGACCTTCCAATCGTAGCTTGTACTTCCTCGCTACCGCCGTCATCCCCTTCAGCGCCGCCGGCAGTCCATTTACCCTCGGCTTCCAGCGTTGAAGGAAGGGATTCCGTCTTTGGTCTTTCTGTCTCGGCTTACAGTCCTTACAGACATACGTCGCCAGTAGATCGTCTACCAGGAACGCCCACATCGGTCTGTCCTCCCCAAAGTCCAGATACATTTTAAGCCACATAACGTCAATTGCTTCATTCCTAGCCTCTAAGTCGATCATTCCTAGGCCGCCCTTCGATACAGGCAGGTAGACGTGCTTCATACCGACAGGTGTATTAACCCGATCATCCCACAGATAGCCTCTTATCACCTTGTTCAGACGCATGACGATAGCGTCCGGCATTCGCTGCACCATCGTCAGGAACTGTGTCATACCGCCCACGATCATTTGGGCCACATGTCTCCTCCCCTGGATCGACGCATGCCCTGCTCTCCATCTTGCCATCACTTTCATCAGAGGCTGCCTCATCGCCATTATTTTCGTCAGGACGAGAGACCAGACTCCTACTTGGTCGATGCCGTTCCCGAAATACGCCCCAAGTATCCTGACTGCCTCTCCATTCTGCGCGACATGGACCCCTCTGGGGTAGTTACCCCAGGATCCTGTGGCCCGATAGGTCTCCGCCATGCGTTCCCGGTGAGCGACACTCCCAATGGGGATTATCTCGGTCTTGCCGATGTTGAAACGCGCCTTCGCCGCGGAACACCAGGTATCCAGCACCCTCTGCAGCAGACTGAAATCATCACGACTGGACAGATACACAGTCGTATCGTCAGCGAATAGAACTGCTTTCAGGACCTCATGGCACCTCGGTATGTTGAAACCTTCTATCGCCGATTTCCGTATCATCGCTGACAAGGGCTCAATGGCGAGATCAAATAGTAGACAGGACAGGGGGTCGCCCTGTCGTACCCCTCGGTAGACTCGGTACGCTCCACTTAGAATTCCGTTTACCATGACAGACGTTACTGCATTCTTATACAGCGACTGTACTAGCCGTATGAAGGTCACCGGGAACCCGAAACGTGCCAGGACTTTCCACAGGTAGTCGTGCGCAATTCGATCGTAGGCCTTCTCTTGATCAAGAGCTACGATCGCACCATCCGCATCATTTTCCTCCGCCCATAGCATCATCATTCGGGCCAATTGTGTGTGGTTGTGGATGCGCTTGCCCGGGACGAAACCCGCCTGTGCTTTATGGACGATACACGGAGCCACACTGGCTAACCTCACCGCCAGTGTCTTGCTCAGGAGTTTGTAGTCAGTATTTAGGAGCGTTATAGGTCTATAATTGACTACCCTCGTCCTCTCCCCCTTTTCCTTATAGATAGGCGCAATCCAACCATGGGCGAGCGAAGTGCTAGCGTCGACGCCATATACCCTGGCATCCTCAAAAGCCGCCGTCAGCAACTTGACGACATCAAATTTGTCGCGTTCGTGGAACCGGGAATCCTCAATATATCTAGCATTCAAGGTCTTCCAGAGTTCGAAAGGAATACCATCCAAACCCGGAGCAGTACCATTCTTCGCAAAACGCAGGGACAGCAAGCATTCTTGGTACGTTATCTCACCCTCCATTTCCTCGGCTTGAATCGCACTCAGTCTGGCATCAAGACTGTCAAGAGCCGCACGTACATCCTCGTCGCGCTCCTCCGCCGTTTTCATGTCGGGATCATCGCGCTGGACATTCATATGGTGGATCTTAGCCATTTCCGCCATTTTTACCGAGTCAGTCTCATATAACTTCTCACCCGCTACCCCGGTGACTCCTTCCTTCTCGAAGGCGTGGATCACTTCTCGGGGCGCGCATTCACGGTGCAATCTCGACCAATACTTCGTTGGCCGATCGCCATATAGACGGTGCGTCGCCCTCGAGTCCTGCTGCTGTTGCTTATACCGCCGTTGCTTCAGCTGACGGACTTGTTTTGTTAGCGCCTCTGCCTCAGCCATTTTTGTCTGTTCGGTCATCCTCATATCAGCTTTTACCTTCCGCAGAGCTGTCTCTTGTTGTAAGTAAGCCGCGCGCCCATACGGCCCGGCGCAGCGCTTCGTACTGTACAGCTCGGAGTTCACCGAAACCTTAAAGTTTCGGCGCCATCTACAGTACGCTCGACAGCCTGTAGTTTCCCCAGTTGTTGAATCCATCCGTCGCTCGCCGTCGCTCGCTCGTGTGCCCGTTTTCCTGTAACAACAGGTTATGAGCCCTGCAGCTTAATCCGCTCGTTCTTGCTGTCTTCGTCGCCAACTCGTTCTCAACCGCTCGCAAACGGTCGGTAACCTCCCGAGCCACCGCAGTTCGACTACGCCTCTTTCGACACCGAGCACTACTGTCCCTACCCTTTTCCCCTTGTCCCCCTGGTCCCTACCATTCAAGATGGACGAAAAGCCCAGTCAACTCCGTGTTGCGCTGCTCGTCGAGGGCAACTACGAGGTATGGCGCATTCAGATGGTTGCCGTCCTCGTCGCGTTGGACCTCTGGGATGTCGTCCGTCCTGCGTTCGAGGTCCCGTCCGAGGAGATGCCGAAGGGTCCGAAGGGGTTGCAGGTGCAGCAGAAGAAGCGGGAGATGGCCAGGTCGAAGATCATCCTCAGTATCGATCCTTCCCAGGTGCCTTTCGTGATGGGCATGGAAAACCCTCGCGAGATGTGGGAAGCGTTGGAGCAGGTGCATCGTTCTTCTTCAGTCAATTCCGCTCTCTCTCTCCGTCGCTCCTTCCTCTGCATGGTCAAGTCTGAGGACGAGTCCGCCATTCGCTGGATTGGTCGAGTTCGCGCTCGAGCGCTCGAGCTCTCCCATACCCCATGCCCCGCCACTACCGTCGACATCATACTCGTCATCACCGAAGGCCTCCCCCCTCAGTATGCCCCCGTGCTGACCCAGCTTGAGTCGCTTCCCTTCGACTCGCTCACCATTGCCGCTGTCACCACCCGCATCACCGGCTTCGAGGCTCAACTCAGCCGTAGCCAGGCCAGCATCTCGGATTTCTCCGACCTGTCTGCCCTCATCGCCCGCTCAGACGTCACATGCCACCAGTGCGGTGGTGTTGGCCACTATATTCGTGAGTGCCCGACTCCCAAGTCACTCTCCAAGCCGAAGAAGACTCGAGGAGCTGAAGGGGATGGAGGCGAGGTGGAGGGGCGCCTGTCAACGCGCATGGCACGACTGGAGGTCGATTCAGACGAGGAGCCCCCTGAGGTGATCCGTCTCTACTGATGTATTCTTTGGTATGGTCGCGAGCTTAAGGGGCGTGTTGTAAGTAAGCCGCGCGCCCATATGGCCCGGCGCAGCGCTTCGTACTGTACAGCTCGGAGTTCGCCGAAACCTTAAAGTTTCGGCGCCATCTACAGTACGCTCGACAGCCTGTAGTTTCCCCAGTTGTTGAATCCATCCGTCGCTCGCCGTCGCTCGCTCGTGTGCCCGTTTTCCTGTAACAACATCTCTCGCTCACAAATATCCCTCAGGAGTTTCGGAACCACCTCGCGTTCCCTGTCCCTAGCCATCTTCATCGCGGCGACCTTGAAGCGATGGAGAATTCTCTGCGGGTTGTCAGATCCTGACCTCACTTCCAGCGCCGTGAGTCTGTCTAGTTCGCGTCCTGCTTCTAATCCTCTCGCTTTAATCCTCCTCGTCAATACTCTGTCCTTCAATAGCTTCAGCGGGAAGAGTGGCCGACCTTGCCCCATCAGAGGTGCGTTGTCCGGCGTGAGCTGAACCATAACTAGACTATGATCCGTCCTGACCCCGGCCTCGCAGATCACCCATTCCCGTGCCTTGTCGAACTCCGCGTGCGACATGTAGATGCGGTCAAGCCTCGAGAAAACCGCATCACGGCCCGTTCCCCTGTGGAAAGTGTATTCCCTCAAGTTGGGGTACGTAACCCTCCATCCGTCCGCCATCATCAGTCCCAGACTAACCTTCAGATCATCTAGCGTCGTCATGGACGAATCCGGTCCATCTCCCACTGGGAGCTGATCGATCGCGTCCTCCACTGTGTTAAAGTCGCCCGCCATCAAGTTAGGCTTCTGGCAGGTTGGGTTCGCCTCATAGAAGCGGCGTACATCCTCGAAGAACGTCTTCCGAGCCGCCACACCACTCGACGTCGGGGCGTAGACGCATAAGATATGCTTGACGTCACCGCCTTGGCACGAGACCACCACTTGCAGAGCCCTCCCGGGTACCAATACCGTCGCTCTTGCTTTCGCAGTATCGACATATCGAGCGTTCAGAACCACCGCTACACCCTCCCGCTGCGTCGGCGCGTCCGGGCTCTCCGAGAAGAAAACCTTGATTTTCTTCGCGAACATCTGGTGGATTGCCGCCACCCGTTCCCTTGTCAAGTGAGTCTCTTGCAGGAGTAGTACTCCAATCCTGTGCTCTGTCATCATACGATAAATCTTACCCCACTTATTATCTGGATGGTCTCGCAGCAAGTTCCCGTATCCATTGATGTTCAAGGATGCTAGCTGCAGTACAGTCCTACGTGCTTCCCTATTCCGTACTTTCTTCTTCGCTGCATGCGTTTCACTTACATCGTTCAGGTGGCTCAGCCTGGGGACTCCCTCGACCCGCAAACCGCTTCGATCGTCTCCGTCCGAGAATATGCCTCCGATCCCAGCTCGAGCTTCATCGACCTCGTCACGGGCATTAACGTTCCGAGGTCCTCCGCTCAGGCTGGGGCGCTGTTGACCATTAACCGGTGTGTTGCTCCTTTGTGTGTGTGTATGATGAGTTTGAGTATTCGCAGTTGCGTATGTCATCCAAGATACAACCATAACTTGGCACTAGGTGAGTATAACCCCTCACCGAGGCGGCGGTGCATCCGAAACGGCTCGCAGCTGCCGTTAGCGTGATGCTTCTGCTATTGCGTGGGTCGCCCGGCCTAAATAGGCCACCACATGGGAAACATTCCAACCGTCCTGTGCTGACGCCAGTATATTAGGTCTTCCTGTAGCTATGTCCTCAGCGCGTAGCTGCTTAGCGCCTGGACATCTCGCACTCGCCCTGTCTGCCACCACAGAGCGCTACGCCGCTATACCGAGTTCGTGCCGTTGATTAGTGTGCTGTCGCATCGACACGAGTCTTACCCGCGTCCTTCTTACAGTCCGTCCGTTGAGCGGGGTTGTCGTCATTATTAGAGTAACCTGTTTAGCATACATCAAACCAGCTGTCATCTGCATGACTCGTTCCGGCTACGCCACCGTCAGCTACCATCTCATTGCAGGCGTCCAATCACCACGCCTCGCCCCACGCTGGCCCCTGTTCGTCGTACCCCATTGACCTCGCGAGGAGTCTCTCGGGATTCCTCCGAAACCGCGTCCTTGTCCGCGCGTCGTCGGAGTGTGGCGTGGACTGTGATCCACGCTCGCCCCGCGCCACCTTCCGCCACCCCTCGGCGTGTTTTGAGACAGCATACCTCGTCCTCCTCCAAAGGCGTCCCCTGTCACACCTTCAATCGGCAGCTTCGTATGCGATCCCGCTCCCGCCTCCGGTCCTCTCCAGCCCCGCATTCTCGGAAAGGGGCAACCTTGGTCTTCGTGATCGACGCCGCGACACCCCGAGCACCAGAAGATCTTCTGGGCCCTGCCAGCACCACACAGTAGGGAGTTGTAGCGATATTGTCTCATCTCCTCGACCCAGTCCCGCCACGCGTCCACGTCGTCGGTGGGCGGCACCATGTAGAAGTTCGCCACGTACGCGCCTCTCTTGGTCACCGTGACCTTGATTTGCAGCGAGTCGATGATGAAGGCAACTCTCTTCTTCGGCGGGATGTGCCTGAGTTGATCGTTCCCCTGCGCTAGATCGTGCATCCTTGCAATCATATAGGCCGATTGCAGGACTCCCAGGATTGCCTTCTTGATCGCCTCGACATCCGGCCGAAGGAAGCCCACTAGCCCACAGATGAAGCGCGGGTTCGTCAAGGCTCGCATATGTGTCACGATCGACACGTTCTTGGACGACGCGACTCGGATCTTCGTCATCTCCCAGGCTCCCGCCGCCGAGAGTCCCCGTATAATCCAAACAAAGGGGAGGTCCCTTGACGACTGCTTCCTGAGCCAGTCCGGCTCAGGCGGCACGACGTAGACGTTCGTCTCGCCAGTAAGCAGCGTCACAAGTCCAGAGACCGAGGACTCAATATGCCGGAGTATGGCGTCGTTCTCAGTATACTTGAAGTTGAAAACTGTGAAAGGTACTATCGGTTCCTCTCCCCAGCGTACGAGGTTGACAAACTCGGGAGATAGCCCCTTCAGGATAGCCTCGGTGTCCTCGAAATGGATGGTCCAACGGTCGTCGTGCGGATCCTCGACCAACGTCGGCATGTCCGTGGCGCCCTCTTCCCGCGCGTGCGCATGTGCCGCCATCCTACCCATGTCCGTCGGCCTCCCTCGAACGTCCCGCCCATCATGCCTTCTAGGCTCCGTAGGAGCGAGATCGTCCTCGTCTCCGTCATACACATCACCCATGTCCTCGTCGTGCGTTGGTGTGCGGCTCGGCGCCGGAGAGTACCTTCCTGCAACATAGCTACGCGCCTCGTTCAGCTCCTGTCGCTCCGTCGCATGCCCCGGCGATTCCTCCCGCCATTCGCCGGCTCCTGCCACACCCAGTCCAGCATGCCGCGTGCGTTCACTGTTCCTGAAGTCCCAGGCTCTAGTATTCGGTACCGCAGAGAACGACTTCCAAACCGACGTATTCACCGGCGCAGCCGCCTCCTCCACATTCTCCTCTTCGTCACCCGCGGGAGTCTGTCTTCTCATGTCGCGCTCGCGGAGGCCATCAACCGCCCGTCTCCGGCCTGTCGTTTCCGTAGGATGCGGGCCCTGGCGCATCAGCTCCGGAGCGTAGCCTCCGCACCATTGCCTGCCATAGCCCGTTTCAGAGTCGGCCGGATCCATCAAGGTCTGCTTGAGGGTGCGCTCGTAGACCCTAGGCCGAGTGTCCTCATCGTGAAGCCGGTGTCTTCTCGTCTGACCAGGAGGCGGGGTACGGAGGAGGCTACCGCCATTGTCGTCGTCGATGTCCATACCAGCCGCGTCCACGCTCTGGGCAGGCCGTGCGGCTCGCGATAACGACCTCGGAGCACCCGAAACCATCCTCGAGACATCCCTGGACGACCTTCGGTCCCTGGTACTCGTCGCCGGCTCCGTCCGTGCCGAACGCCTTCCCGCCCCTTCCTCGTACGTCGCACCCGCCGCTCGGGGCCGGACGTTCGAGGCGACGGTACTAACGCTGTGTGGAGTGGGCGCACTTCCTGATACATTCGCCTCGCTGTCGAAACGGTAGTACTGGGGGGCGCGTGGCGGCTGTTGTCTCGGCGTAGAGACTGCTACAGGCGGGACGGCACTATCTCTACCCCCATCAAGAAACTCCTCTCCTTCCCTCCACGGGTTTCCCAGCACATCTCTGAGGGGCGGAAGCCTCCCTTCCTCGCCGTTTTCTCCTGCGAATTCATCACGTCTGGGCCTTCTCGCCGAACGGTTCCGCTCGTCGCTAGCGGCAGAACCCCCCCAAGACCGCTTTCCCAAGCTCGTTATGAAGCCCGAGGAGGTATGCACATACTGCTGCTGCTTACCAGCGAACTCATCCGCACGTCTAGCCCGCGCCCGAGCTTCCTCGCGAGCCTCATTAGCGTCGACAACGCTGTGCTGCCGGACGTCGTTGCCAGTCTTCTGCTCCCCGGGCTCGGCGACCTCACCCTCCTCACGTGGGTCCATCTCGTGCTCGTCAAACAGATAGGCATGCGGCGAGGGGAGCGTGGCCCACAGCGCCGCGCTATCGCTCCTCGTCGGGGACGTCTGAGTGTTGCCGACCTTGGCCTCCTCCACAGAAGACCTTGCCCCGCTCGTCCATGACTCGATGGACGAGCTCAAGGGAAGGGAGTCGTCGCTACCGACGCTCTACGCCATGTCGGTCTCAAGATCGCAGCGGACGGCAGAGTTACTCACCTGAGTAGCCATATGCTCAGAAACTCGCGTCTCCCGGCCCCCACGCAGCGTCGTCTCATCATCAGAGGCGATAGGCACTTCATCCTTCCCATTTCTCTAGCGAACGCGTCGACGAGAGATGCCAGCAGTTATTAGCAAGATATAGCCAGCTACATCGAGCAGCGTCGTCTGGGGCAGCCACTCACAGGCGTCATCGTTGAGTTACGGTCTGACATTGCGGTCCTTGATACCAGAGGCGCTAAACGTCGAGCTGGGAGGGGAGCAGGGTGCAGGGGGAAAGTGGGCGAGGGAGAGGAGGGTACTCGCTCCCCAGGAGGGTTCATATGCTACTTTGTCATTATTTGTTTGCCCCGCTATCCTCGTTAGTCGTATCATCTTCCGGGTCTAAACCAGGCATTACCAGTCGTTACCTCGTCTCTCCTGCATGCATCGGCAGCGCTGAATCGACCAGTGCGTTGTCGAAAGGGTTACCGCTCCTGCTGGTTCGCGGTACATAGCGCCTTCCTTTCCTATCCTGCCAAGGCGCCGGTCTCGGTAATCTCCGTCCCGTGTCGACTTTTCACCTATTATGGCAGGTTAGCTCAGAAGTGCTCTTTCCCTCTCTTCCCTCGTATCTCTAATCCATCCCCTTCTCTCCCGTCGTTGCGCCTCATTCACGTTCATTCACCTCAGTTTCAGTTCCTCGCAGGGCTGGATCCCTGCCCGCACCTCCTGCCGACGCGTTTTCTCCCGCCTCTCTCAGCGTCTCGCAACTACCACATCGATCGTGCGCCTCCCGTGCCTCACCTTCCCTTCCCTGTCGTGATAGTCAGTTTACGTCGCTCTCGTTTCCGTCCCCAAACTGAACGCCAGCTTCTCGCAGTTCAGCACTGGAGGAGCTCTTGAAGGCTCGTGGGTGTAGCTGGCCTCCCTGTGTCTCAGCCAGAACGCAAGAGGCCCGTAAGTCATACACAGTCACTTCCTCCGCCCCTTCCGCTTCTCGTCTGCTTCCATCACCGCCCGCGTCATTTAAGCTCATACACTCACGTTTACCTTTGAATGCGCTCCTTCTCCTCCTCGTTCCCCGGTCACTGACCTCGCGATCTTCCCAGAGAACCTTCCCTCCTCCATGGGAGATCTGGTACGATTGCGGGCGACGCGTTCTTTCTCCCGCACCCTTCGTTGCATCAGGGTTCTCATCCACTCCCTGGCACAGTTCCACTGCAATCCGTCTTTCAGTATCCCATCAGCGCATCTCCCGCTCCTCCTGCGTCTATCACGCCTTCGCCGTATCATCGCCCTCTTCCTTCTCGCAGATCTCTCGTCCGCGTCACCGCGATTCTTCATCCCCACGTTGCTTGGGCCATCACACGTGAGTCCCTCGCATTCAGGACGTCTAGAACTACTAAAGCGTACAGTCTTCTCTTTCAGATCAGATTGCGCGCGCATTCCTATAGCGTTCCTACATCTCGCGTATCAGTGCAAGGTTTGCACTGAGCGTTCTGCGTTTCGTCGGATCAGGACCCACAGGCCATCACGTCAAGTCAGTCTTTTTAGCATCGTCGTCTTCTTGCTTCTTCTGACCGTACCTCTGCCGCAGCGCAGCGCGCTCAGCTCTGAGCTCCTCCTGTATCCCGCGCTGCATCGTCTTACACCGCGCGTCACGCTGCGTCTTCTTGTAGCACGCGACAGCTGCGTCGTCTTGCCCCGCGCAGCACACTGCGTCGTCCTGTGTCTCGCAGCGCGCTGCGTACATTGGTCCTGTCTCTCTGCTCGATGCGCGAGATACATAGCCTTCGCCCTTTTCGCGGCGCGACGCGCATGTCTTTGCTTATCTTTCCTTCTGCCCCGCGCGTGCCATGTGTCATCTCCCCGTCGCGTATCCTCCGCGTACATCTCACCACTCGATGCGTCTGTCGTTCCTTCGTTCCAGATTGCTCGCCACTTCGTCCAGCCTTCAGTTGCCGTTATCGTCTCGGTCATGCCGCGCGTCAAACGTCCCTGCATATCACCTCCATCTCAATTAAGCATCAGGTCGCCCGCTCGCATCCCTTTGCTCGCGTATTCACGTATTCATGTGCGTATCTCCATGTCCCCTATTCGATTGATATTGACTCCATACATAGTCCTCATTCAGCTCCGCCCTCGCACTGCTAGAAAGCATCCTGTTCGCGTGTCGATCTTCCGTCCCGGCCGCATACTCATCTGCCACTCGTATTTAGTTGCCTCGGCCTCGGCCTCGCCGTGTACTGCTCGACCGGTCTCCCATGTGTCGTGGATAGTGCGTAGTCATGATTCTCAACTGCTCTTACATGCTGATCCTCATTTTGCATAGTCATACTTCATCCATAAATGCATGGCAAATGTACCCTCGCCTTTGACTCTCAGGTCCTGGTTGGCACCCTCACCCCTCTTTAGAGGACGCGTCCTGAAGGTCCCCTTCACCCGTCCTCTTCCCAAGCGCAAGGTGCATCTATCTGCTCCGCAGACTCCGACACTCCATCCCGTTCCTTCCTCGACGTCTTCAACGTCCACGATCCTTCCCTCGTACTCGTCCGCGCCATTCATCCTCCAGGCTCATGTCGTCACTTCTGCCACGTAAGGCATCAGAATCTCGACCGCGCCCACTGCGTTGCCCTCGCAATCGTTGAGAACCAGCACCTTCATCCATCCTCCTCCGACTGCGGTGATCTTCGCGATCCTTCCTGCGACGTGCGGATCGTACGGCTCATACTCCTCGAGTCTTGCGCCCCTCGTCGCCTCTCTGTCTTTTGACAGCGCTACCAGCCTGACGCAGTCGCCTGTGGCTAGCAGACTCGTCGGCTTGAGCGTCGTCACGTAGACGTGGAACTGCGTCCTATCCCCTCCCGCCTTCTCGTGTAGATCGCCATATTCCTTCCACCACGCAAAAATCACCGTCCGCGTGTTCACCTCTCCCTCATACCTCTCCGCATGCTGCCACTCCCGTCCGACACAGCACTCTCCTCTTGCAATCCTCTGTGTTGTCATCTCCTTTCGATCGTCTGGTTTGTTCCGTCTCTCGAGCGGTCGTCGCGTTCGTGAGCACAGTATCAGACGTCCCCGTCTTCCTTCCGTGTAGCGCAGGCTTGTGCTTCAGTACGGTTGGAGGGTTAGACTAGGGGGTAGGGGGGGAGGAGGGGGGGGGCGGTGTGGTCGTGGGTTCGTCGTAGTGGGTTGGGTCCCATCGTTACTGCCAAAATTTATCTTCAGGGTTTCTAGACGTAATCGGGTAGGGAGCGAGTTATGCAGCAGAGACGTTGCTGGTAAGGAATGATTGTATGATTCGGGCCCGCCCGGGTTGTCGTTCAAGGAGGGTGATTTAGTTGGGACTGGACTGTGCAGCCAGACGCACTCTACTCCTCTAATAAAGGCTCAATCTGTGCATTATTCAGCACCCACCACCATGAATCAGCTAAGCACGTCATCGTTCGCAATTCTAGTGCTATGTTCGCCATGCGTATCATCAGGGGGTCGGCCGAAATCGGATGGTTATTTTGAGCTGCGGCGCCGTGCTCAAATCAGGCAGGCGTCCCTTGTAGCCAGCAGGGATCCTTCAAAGGTCAGTCTGAATGTCGCAGGGCACCGCGTCGGGACCCAACTATCTTCTAAGGGAGCCCCGCATTGGAGCCGACTTTCTAACACTTAGCCACACTCAAACGGTTTCCGCCAGATTGTTAAGACGTCATAGTCACGTGACTTGGATAGGCGCGTACGTTGTCGCTCAGGCCACGTCATCATCACATCCTTCCCGCCCATCCAGCACTTCAGAGTTGTCGCCCTGCTATCCTGCTTCTCGGCGTGCGTTCCAGTCTGCGTCGTGCCCCGAGTCTCGCTTCCGAGGCGTGTAGTGGGACTCCTGACTGAGCCCCAGGGCCGTAAATGCGCCTGCATGTCTTTTCTCTCTTTCTCAGCCAGCGTTTGCCTCCTCTGACAACACCATAGTCTCATCTCGTGGGTCCTGCGCCCGTATCGCCCATAACCTGGGTCTCTAGATCGTTTGGAACTCTCATAGTTATTGTTAAGTCCGCACGTTCCAACCACTCCTATTGGCTAGAACCGTGGGAAGATTTTCATGGTGGTGGTCACCGGTAGAGGAGTCCCCCTGATTGTAGGTCATTCACTGGAGATCACGCTAGATTTTCCGGCGGAGAACTTCAAGAGAACGTAGGGTATTCTGAAGATAGTCAGGAGATTCTCGAGTGGGGCAATGTTCTAGTGATTCCCTTCCAGATCGGCTACTGGAACGCTCACGTGACAGGCGCGCGTCAGCGCGTCGCGCGCGTCTTGGCTGGCTTGATACGTCCACCATGTCCTACCGCCGCTCAGCATACAATACATCTTTTCCCTAACCTCCTGAATGTATGCCCCTCGTCCCGACCGTCAACGACGCTATGCGTGCTCGTGTACCGAGTGCAAGAACGACCCACAACACACGCAGCGTAAAGAGACAATCAAGGCTCACCTTGAGCGCGATCACCGCAATGCAAAACACCTTCCCCTTGCGGATCAAGACGTATATGCGCAGGATGTGGAGGATGGCAGAGCTGTGGTGGAGAATGATGCTGGTGCGAGAGCCGGAGATGGACTGGTGGAGGGTAGCGCAGGTACTGGCGACCCCGAGCCCGAGGATCCTGAGGTGCAGCAAGACTCGCGTCCCCCATCTCCCGTCCTTTCACTGTCTAGCAACGGACCTCTGGGCTCGTCTAACGGCTCGGACTACGACTGGCTCGATGGTCTTGATCTTGAGGTGGACCCTGTCGACGTCTTTGACGACCTGGACACATTCGACCTCGAGGACGCTGCTGCGGCTGAGGCCGGCGATGGCGACTTGGACGACTACTGGGATGCTGGCGACCCGATGGACCCTCGGGCTTCTCCCTCGTCTACTGGCAGTCAGGAGGAGATCAGGCTTGGCAGGGCGATGTTGCTGAATGACGAGGAAGACGAGGATGAGGATGGACAAGAGTGGGGAGCTGGGCATCTTGAAGAGGACGAAGACAACAGAGGTAAACGGGACGGCTGGGACCAACTCCGGCACGAGGACGAGGACGAGGACGAGGACGAGGACGAGCACGAAGACTGGATCAAGGCCGGTGAAGATGAACAGGAGAACGAGCAGGGAAACCCCGAAGCAAAGAGGGAGGAGGAGGAGGACGACCTCATCGACATCGAGGAAGACGATCCGTTGTGCGCCCGGTTGGATAAGCTCTTTGCGAGCCGTGATGGGCCAGGATACGAAGCTGGGACACCCCCTCCTGCATTCCGCGAGCATCCCCTCGTCCGGCGGGCCTATGTACAGGTGTTTGTGGCTTCGACGCTCCACGGCGTGACAACAGATGCGGTGCAGCACATGCTCAAGAGTGCACGCTCGCAACTGGCTGCCTGCTCACGGTACACCGGCGGCTTTGACATACCAGGCCTCGAGGACATGGCTGTGACCTTGCGCACGGTTGAACGGCGGCTCGGCCTCGATCCTGACGACGTTATAACCTACTTCTTCGTGTGCGATGTCTGCTGGCATATCCACACTCCCTCTGAGCTGGATGAACTCGCGGACGGCTGGTGTGTATGTGAAGACTGCGACGGCCATCTCTATACACTGAAGAGCTACAGCGACGGTTCGAAGCGACGCGTCCCAGTCAAGGTTGTCCCATCGGTATCCCCTCAAGACTGGATACGACGACTAGTGCGGCGCCCAGGCAAGCTGCACGAGCTTAATCAATGGCGCCGCGGACCGTCCGATGAGCCAGGCAACGAAGCTCCATTGGGCTTCGACGAGTGGGCTGGGTCTCTTGACGACCAGTACCGCATGTACGACATTACCGATGGCTGGGGTTGGAGGTCTGTCCAGGCCGGCTTGAAGCGGCGTCGCAGCGGGCAGTATGAAGTGGAGGATGTCGATGTCGATGAGCTCGACCAGCGATTTGTCGCTCTTCCTAACGGCTTGCTGATCCAAATGAACCTGGACTGGTATGTCTTCGGTGCAGCTGTTCAGTCCCACGCTGATATTGTGCGCAGGTTTCGTGCTACGAAGCGCACCAACTACTCCGTAGGCGCGATCTATCTGACTGTGTGCAACAATCCGCGATCAAAGCGATACCTGCGCGAGGAAACCTGTCTCCTCGCTATCATACCAGGGCCAGATGAGCCGTCGCTCGAGCAGTTGAACAATATCCTTGCGCTGATCATACCTGACTTCCAAGACCTTTACCACGGTAAGCAGCAAGGATGCAATGTACGTCTTGCTGATGCGCCATATATTTGGCCATCCTCAGGCGTGAAGATGCAGGTATCCGATGACGAAGAAGCGGACGTCAACGCGCTCCTCTTCATCAATACATCCGACCTGCCAGCCTCCCGCAAAGCGGCCGGCCTGCGTTCTCATTCCTGCCACGAGTTCATGTGCACGGTCTGCAAGCAGCCGCTACAATCGCTGACCGATCCAAAGTGCTTCGACGCAGACCGTACGCCCAAGCTACCCTGCGTTGTTGTTCGTCGCATGCACTGACACATCCCTCAGACGTGCAGCTGCGCAATGAGCATCGTTTCCTGAAGTGGGCGTTTCGCGCTAGGGATGCAGACGCCTCGGAACGCGAGGAGATTGCAGAGACGCATGGTATCCGGTGGTCGGCACTCAACGAACTTTCAGAATGGTGGCCTACAAGCTGTTCGCCACTCGACCCCATGCACGGCCTCTATCTCGGTAAGCTCTACTTCACCTGTATGCAGTTGTCTGGCTCACGTACTACACAGGAGAGACCAAACACGTCTCACAAGGCCTCATGGGTGCGGGTGGCCTGTGGGTTCCGCGGAGTCGCAAGGATAAACCGCTCGAGAAACTCGAACAATGGATTGAAGGGATATGGTGGCCGAGTACGGCAGGGCGTGTCCCCAGAAATGTGCGCACCATCTCTGACATTGCTAGTATTGCTGACATCGTCTAGATACTTGTCTCGGGTGCCGGGAAGGCGGATCAGTGGCGCAACTTGGGTGCGGTACTGATCCCCGGCCTGTACGAGTGCTGGCAAATCGACGGGCACATCCCTGACTGCGAGGCGCCTCGCTTGAACCCCAAGCAGAAGGCTGGCATCAAGGCGCAGCGTATCGCCAATCTTGTCAACGAGCGGCGGGCAGCACACGCGCTGGGCTCCAAACCTGACGTGAAAGTCGAGGTGAAGGATGTCAAAGCTGACCCAGAATATGTTGAGCAGACATCCATGAAGCGCAACTACCGCGAACACTTCAACACGGTCTGTGAATGGCAGAGTGCAATTCGCATCTGGAGCTCGCAGTCAATCACGGTTGCAGAGGCACGCCGCGCGCAAGACTGTCACAACCGGGCATGTCAGGCATGGGCGCGCATGGGCGCGCATCTCACGCCGTATTTTCATTTGAACAGCCACCTCAAGTTATTCATCCTGCGCTACGGTCCTATCTACGCGCAGTGGGGCTACCCATTCGAGCAGAAGAACGGATGGTTGTCGAAACTCCGCCACAACGGACACCAGGGTGGCGAGCTCGAGTCGACCATGTTGCGTGGATGGATCAAGCTGGACCTCGTCTACCAATTGGTGAGTCATTTGCGGTGCGGTAGTCACCCTCTTAACTCGTTGTGAGACACAGATTTTATGGTTTGACGGCCTCAGCGCAACTGACAAGACTCCCGAGGATGAAGACTGCGTGCGCGACCTACAGCAGTGTCTCCGGGGCCACAAGAAGACGGCAAATAGTCGGGGCACCCTCCTCAGTACTATCGCCGCAATGTCTGCGCATGAGAGCAGAGGTACGTAATTGATACATCGCCATGCGGGATCACACAGTGTACTGACATTAGCGTACAGAGCTGATAGTCTACCCAAAGCACGGGCAACCACAGAGCTTGCGTGGTGTGGGCTTGTACCACCTCGTCTACGCGTATCTTGTCCAACGCTGGCAAGATGATGTCAAGCTCGTGATGGATACAGCTTTCACTGAGGACGGCTCACCTTTTGTAGGCTTGCGTGTGCCTTTTTACTCTCACGTTATAGTTGCAGGCATGAGATACGGAGCATCCACAAGGCCCCGAGGTGTCGGAAACCAATACGCGTACATGAACGGGCGACAGGCCGTCCGTATCAACCACATCTTACGCATCAATTACCCAACACATGATGGCCGAGAGCTGATCGCAGACCTCGCCATTGTGCGCCCATTCATACCGAGTCCCGCGGCCCCTGATGTTCCATGGGCATCCCGGTACGTGTGCAAATCATTCCACGCAGTCGTACTGACCACACGGTCTTCCATCAGTGCGGTTGATCTTGGGACACAAGTCTGGGTGCCTGACAAGCTTGGGAGTCCCGAGGTCATCGATGTCCGTCAATTCTCCGGCCACTTCGCCTTACATTATGTCACCTATCCGGGGCGCCCTCACAAACGGATATGGGCCACGATGTCCTTGTGTCATGTACGTGCACACCTGCCGATTCTCATTGCTCACTGTTACATGTGCACCTCAGGATGACCAAGAACCTGATCATCGAGTCGACGACACCGCCGGATCCGAAGATGCCTGACATTCTGCGGGAACCATTCTCCATGGCTACAAGATGCGCAGTACCGCACACTGCATCAGAACACCGCCCTCCATCTCCCTGGCTGTCTCTATTCTCCCTCCGCAGCCCCCTCACCGCCGCCCTCACCCTCTCCAACTTCTCCGTCCTGTTGCGCCGCTGCATTGCTGGCAATGAACTTCGGTGAGTCAAATTGCTTCCCATCCACGCTCTCCAACCACTCCAAATTGACCATGCAACGCGGGATGAAGATCTTCTGCTTGACGCGCCTGAGCGTCGGCAGAGCCGACCCCTTCCATGACCGTGCTTCTCCTCGGCGGCGCTGATAGTGGGGGATGCCTGGCTCCTTGCCATCTTCATTATCCTCAGGAGTTTCGTCCAGCTCGACCAAGACGTCAGTCGTCTGCGACAGAACAACGTGAGTACAGCGAGTATATCCATGTTGAAGTGACTCACCGTCTGCAGCCGCCATGCACCTGGACGCGCGATCAAGACCTTCTGGCGCCGCGTGAGCCTCGGAGCTGTATTTGCTGCCCCACCGGCAGCCGGTTGCCCATCTCTATCCGAGGAGTCGTCAGCAATACGGGAGGCCGCAATCTCGATGTCCTCATAGCCGGACTCATCCGTCGACTGGTACGCGGGGAGGAACTGATGGTCGAACTCGGGTCCACGTGCGGCCGGCACTTTATCGCGGACCTTGCTGCGCCGTGCAGCCTTCTATAAAAACAGGTGAGTACGGGCATCACTTGGTTGCGAGGGACATACCTTCGTTTTGCGCCCCGAGATCTTTGCCTTGTACGCAGCCTCCTTCTTTGCCTGCCCCTCATCGTCCTTGTGCTCCAGCTCGTACTTACGCACCATCCAATCGAACGCGGTCTTGACAGCCTCGCCAATCTCCGCCTGCGAAAGCTGCGCAATCTGCTCACGCAACAAGGTCTTCTGGTAGTCCCACCCACGTGCCTGAATGAGCAAGACCACCCGGTGAAGCCACTTGTGCTTGTTTTCATCCCACGAACGCGTCCAGTCCGGACGGAGGACTTCCTCGCGCACAACCTCGTCCTCGCCGGGGCCGATACGCGTCAGCATCTCCTTCCAATACACGCCTCCTCCGATCGGCTCTGGCAGCAGCGCACCCGGCTCCGTGCCCATGACACTGTGCACACATGTGCGTACCGCACCCTATGACGGTAAGTATCTACGATTCAGATTGAACTCGCGCACTTACTTGTAGTGAGTTGTTGCGCGCCTTGCCCCCGCTGCCCTCTTGTCCGTGTCCTGCACGAGCAGTTGCCTGTTCCCCAGGCTGCGCGGTGGCTGTCGTGCGCTGCTCGAGGACATCCGCGAGACGCGCCTCTGACGCCTGCACACGGTCAGTCAACTCGGTAACCTCTGCCCTGAGCACCTTGATGTGCTTGGCCTGCTTCTGTGAGTACTCGTCGAGCAGCTTGATGTCGTTTTGGGCAACGCTAATTTCATTCTTCATCTCCACCGCGCTTGCGTTCTGGGATTTTGCAGTGTCCTCGAGGTCGGCGATCTTCGCGCTCAACTGCGCAAACTTGTCGCTTATAGCCTTCGCGGACACGCCGCCCGTGCCTAGGCAAGTCAGGCATGTCTATGACTGAGGCTTCTTGAGCTGTACTCACCAGTAGTCGCTCCTCCCACAGAAGATTGTCCCTTCCTCTGCTCGGCAGCGGCAGCTGCACCCATCCCTCCGCGCCTTGCTCCAGTCGGTGCCCTTGGACGCGGTATGACCGGGGAACTAGCGCGTGATGGATTTGCGCCCACAGTCGAACTGCGCGCCCTCTTGTTTGCTTGTGTCTCCGCCTCGGACTCGCTGGAAGCGCGACGCCGTATAGCTGTGTTGTGATGAGTGTGAGCGTTAACTTCTCTCAAGTGCAATACATAGAACTCACATGTTTGCCCTTCCATAGCTCGAACTTGAGGAACTGGCGAGGTGGAGGTGCAGAGGCAGGGGCCGGGAGGTCGCGACAGTGGTGCGCGTCCCAACATCTGCCTTCTTGATGGTGCCGCACTGATATTTTGCACGTCGGCGACTCAGGTGCGAGCGGACAGGCCATACAGGAACAGAGAGCGGGATGCGCGCGCGTGAGTCCAGCTTGGGGAAACATCCTTGATGGCATCGCACGGCGCGTGTCAGTCGTGGGTTGGTAGCCCCGAGGCTGAGGCGTCTTTGCTGACGGCTTCGGGATTGATTCTTTGCTGTACCAGTATATACATATGTGATCATCATTTACGTATGCATGCGATGGGGTGAAGATGCACTGCGCGCAGGCAGAGGCTGCCACCAGCGAGGCCCAGCGGCACCCTCGCGACTCCAACCAACGAAAGTCTAGAGAATCTGCAGAGTACTGTCCCGTACTCTGCACGCTCTCGTATGATTCTCACGCAGAGAAAGTACCGAAAAAGAGCCGAGAATCTTCGATTCTCTGGATATCCTCTGCTCGAAGATGTGGCGTGATCTCCTGTGATTCTGTACTCTTCTAGCCCCGTTCTTATCATCAAAGATTTATTTGGTCCTCACGATTCAGCCCCTCCTATTGGCTGAGATCGTGGGAAGATTTGGGTGGTGGTGGTCACCGGTAGAGGAGTCCAGAAGCCTTCTGTCTTCATTCTGCAATTGGCACAGATGGCGGATGAAACCGCCATTTATGGCGTGTCTCACCGCACTGAGCTTGTCTTCCGGCAGCCTCGAAAGAACGGCGGCCGAACGTCTAATGGCGCATGGCATGGAACGGCAGCGCTGACTCCCGCCGCCGCCGGGCGGATGACGTGGATGTCGTGTGAGTCGAGGGCCCGTACATCTACGTCTACCGTAGTTTGGGAGCATGGTCGAAGCATCTGCCTCTCATTCATCTAGGGCGCGGTCTTCTTCCTGTCATGAACGTCAGCGTCTTCGATGGTGACTGGCAACGACGCCGTAGAGGTTATCTTCGGTGTTCGTTGCTGCACCGCCCAAGAATTAGAATTGCGGGTGCTCACTCGTATGTTTTTAACTTTCAAATCCGCCGAATCGCCACATCATCGAAATCCGAAACCTCGAGCGCGCGGCGAAGACGCCGACGTCGTTCACGTCATTGCGCGAGAGACGGGTCGGAGGAGTGAACCAGGGAAGCAGAACTACTCACTTGCGTCACGGTAAGTTTGTTTGTCAGTTTGATGTGAGGAGGTAAGTACTAGTAGCCTCGAGGCGACTAGAGGCGCCCGCATATCGAACTTGTTCCGCGACCACCGCGGCGCCACGTCCCGTCGACGGTCGGATCGGTCTGCCCACTTCTTCAGAGCTTCAGCTGTGAGTCCGCTCTACACGCTCACCCAGCCATCATAGATGCCTTGTCAGGGCGGAAGACTAAGCTGAAAGTACTTGGTACTGACGCAACTAAGGCCGCGGATGCCATCCAACGTTAACAGCATCCTTCTGTATCGAGTCTGACCGGTCTCCGACCAGTCTCTATCTTGTCAGGCACGCGGAACGCTCTGCTGTAATGCTGGAAACGGTCTGGGTTCGAGCCCTTCGTAATGAGCGCAAGCCCCGGACGCTCGTCTGCATGCAGTTGTTCCCGTCGCACGTGTGTGCCCAAACGGCGTCCTGCATCCTTCCCAAGCATCGTCCGTACTGTCGGATCGGTCAGTCTCCTTCTACGCAGCTCTCATGTAATCTTCGCCCTTTGCAGTACTGGAGTACTTGGCTGGCCGTATGTCACTGTGCAAGCAAGGGACGTGCAAACAAACGTCAGCGGTAGCCGTTTTGCTCAATTCATCCGACGACAACCAATTGCTGTTCCAATCTGGAACGCTTACCCGGATCTTTGGTGCGTTCTCGATTCATCCAATCTGTCCGTCGTTTGTGGCAAAGTTCGTGAGAACGCCAGGTACCGGCCACATCCGAGCGGTGGTGAGACTGGCAGGGCCCGCTGCGGCGCTGTATAAGTCCAAGCGCGGCGGGACACAGAGGAAGGCCGACCCTCTAGCTTCTGACTTCACGCCTCCGCTGCCTCTGAAGCGCGCACTCTTCGAGTCAAGGTTCAGGAGGGCCTGACCCTGCCTCTACTCACTCGCCTGCCCCATGTCCTTCTTGCGCGGGCCGAAGAGCTCGACGGACTATGGCGTCGGTAAAACTCCGACTCTAGATGGCCGACGTCTGCACGTTGGAGTCGACGTCACCGCGGAACGTGCGGCCGCCGTCCGCCGCTTGAACAAGAGCCGTCAGGTATTGCTCGCGGACATAGACAATGCCAGATTCTCGTGAGTCTCACAGTCACCTTAGGCTGTCCTGTGTCCATGATTGTTGGTTTGGCTTGATACAGGTGGTTCCATGTGAAGGTCGCACTCGTCTCCGGCGCTGGCTTCTTTACCGATGCGTGAGTTCCTTCTCAGTAGGGTCGCTCATTGACATCTCGTTAAGGCTCCATGACTTCGAAAGCTATGACATATTTGCCATCAACATCGTGTCCGTCATGTTGGGTTACATCTATGGATCAGGTGACGCATTCTCTACTGCCAAATCACTTCGCGCCGCCGATCTGACATCATCACCCTCGCGTAGACGGCAATGCTCAGGCTTCTTTGGATTTCACCTTTGCATCTCTTACAGGACGGTCGTTGACTACGGCGCAAGAAATTGGCATCAAAATTGCAACGCCTGCAGGCGTTCTCCTGGGTCAACTGCTCTTTGGCTGGCTTGGTGACGTCCTTGGTCGCAAGCGTATTTGTATGTGGACCATATCTTGACCGACAAATGTGCTTGTTTATCACATCGCCCGTCCTAGATGGTATGGAGCTCGCAGTCATCATGGTGGCCACATTCGGACAGGCCTTGACTGCACCTGCTCCGGCCATCAACGTAGTAGGAGTCCTCATATTCTGGCGATTCGTAGTATGTTCAAATCACTGCCCTCCGAGACGTTAACACACTCAAAGCTCCTCATGCTCCAGATGGGCATCGGCATCGGGGGAGACTATCCCATCAGCGCCGTTATCACTTCCGAATTCTCCTCCGTGCATATCAGGGGTCGCGTCATGGCGGCCGTGTTCGCAAACCAAGGCTGGGGTCAGCTCAGTGAGTCCTCTCCGAGATTCATCATGGTATGGATGCAGTCCTCACATCTTCTCCTTGTCATGATAGGCGCCACACTCTTTTCATTCATCATCGTCTCGGCATACCGACATTCGTTCCTACACGATCCTCCACTTGATGTCCTGCGCTCCCTCGACCAGATCTGGCGACTCATCATCGGCCTCGGCTGCGTACCTGCTGCTGTGGCCATCTACTTTCGGCTCACCATTCCCGAGACACCGCGGTTCACCATGGACATCGAGCGCAATATCCAGCAAGCCTCATCAGACGTCGACACTCTCCTCAGTCGAGAGGACACCTACACCGTCGACCCGGATGCTCTCACTCAGAGGGTACAGGCACGACAGGCAACTAGGCACGACTTTCGCTCTTACTTCTCAAAGTGGGAGAATTTGAAGGTGCTCATCGGCACCTCCTACTCCTGGTTCGCTCTCGACGTGAGTGTCTGACTTCTCCGACATAATATCAACATTCTCCTTACGTCACACTAGATTGCCTTCTACGGGCTAGGGCTGAATTCGTCCATCATCCTCTCTGCCATCGGGTTCGGATCGCCTAGCAAGGATGGTGCAGCTCCCGGCGCGGTGGTATACCAGTCTCTGCGTAATCTGAGCGTCGGAAACCTCAT
Source organism: Lentinus brumalis (assembly GCA_001792895.1). NCBI lineage: Eukaryota > Fungi > Basidiomycota > Agaricomycetes > Polyporales > Polyporaceae > Lentinus > Lentinus brumalis. Next base: position 79,546 of record MARA01000061.1, on the reverse strand, counting down.
CCTCTCGGTCGCAGGCCTGGTTCCCGGCTACTGGGCCGCGTTCTTCTTCATCGATAGGTGGGGCCGGAAGCCCATCCAATTCATGGGATTCAGCGTGCTCGCGGCCCTCTTCCTCATCATGGGTGCGTCTCGTGGTCCTGCACTGCGTTGTCTCCGTCCATTTTAACGCTCTCTGGCCAGGCTTCGCCTACAACAGGATGATTGCTTCCTCTGGAGGCAAAGCCGCATTCGTCGTGTTGTACTGTTTGGCGAACTTCTTCCAGAACTTCGGGCCGAACACGACAACGTTCATCGTGCCTGGTGAGGCATTCCCCACACGCTATCGCGCCACTGCGCATGGAATCTCCGCAGCAAGTGGGAAGCTCGGTGCTGTCATGGCGCAGCTCGCTTTCCAGTGGCTGAAGGACGTGGGAGGCCCGAACAAGTTCCTCAACCACATGTACGTGGGATGACCTTGCACGCACAGGGACCGAGTGCTGACCCATGTGTTTCCTCTCAGCCTCGAGATCTTTGCGTTCTTCATGCTTACCGGGGTCCTTTCCACCATGTTGATACCGGAGACTAGCCAAAAGTCGCTGGAAGTTATCTCGAACGAGAGTCAAGAGGAATTTATTCAAGGTGGGTTCGGTGTTTGCAGCTTACGATGGGGCCTTTGGTCTAACGTCTGCGTCCAGCTGTTCCGACCTCTGAGAACGGCTCGGGTTCCCTCAGAAAATTCCAGACATCGCCGATCATGCTGCGTCCCATAGAGCCCCACATCGTCACTTCCCTTCCATCCCGTCCACCCACCGCGTTTTCGGATCGCGTGCACTACCACCCCCAAAGGCAGAAGTCGTCGTCCACCCGCCTGGCCAGCGTTTCAGATCTATCCGTCGCCTGGTAAAACCAGTGCGCATTATACCATTGTGGCTTATGTTGCTCCGTCTATCTGTTGGTTGTCGTAATGTAGCATTTTATGTAGTCTCGTCTAGGCTTGTATAGGCGATCGTATCGTACGAGGGTTTTAAGGTACATGGACTATCTGTATGGTGCGACACGGGCATGTAGTGTTAGCGTAATCCTCTTCAATATCAATTCAGTGTCAGCGCTTCTCCTGCCTGTGTTGAAGAGACGTGCCTCATGTAACATGCAAACGCCAGTAGTCGCCATCAGTGGATGACTAAAGAAAGGGCTGGTTGGAATTGACCGGTCAAGTGCTAATACCGACTCTATCCACCAGTGTGCCAGTGGTCTGTGCTCTTGAGAGGATGGATTGGATGTCTCGTATGCAACAAGCGCAATGCAGGATCGACCCACTGAATGTCTTCTGTTTGGTTCCGAGAATCGGGTTACTAGACCGTCGACTACGAAGGTGAGCGACGTTACGCAGGGTGCGCGAAGCCTCTGCAGGCAGATCTGTCAGTGCCGACGCATACGGGAGACAGTCAGACCAGTGAGCCCTGCGCTCACGACATGGGATAAGCAATGCGTCTATATTCGGGATTGTGAATACAAACAAGAGACAAGGAGCGACGCATGTTGCGTTAAAGATACTTGGGTAACGATGTCTCGATAATAACGTAGGCTGACGATTGAACCATGAACAAGCGGCCCCGGTTACCTCGTCATATGTCATCGAGCGATTGGCTGGCTGATCCGATAAGACGGTAAGCGGTACTTGCTGGTGCTTGTTCAACTGTTCATGACAGCGGTTGGCTGCTCATTATAACAGGGTAGGGGATGCAGGCCTCTCCGATGGCGCTCTATAGGCGACTTGGCTCAGTGGCGAAGCCTTCTTGGGGCTGTGACCATGCGTCGCGACCTTCGAGAGCACCTCGCTGCCATTCTTAGGCTGAGCGGCGTTGAGCTTTGACTTGCGGGGCGAAGTCCGGGTAGCCTTGGTTGCAGGGGCATCAGGCTGACGTCCCTGGGAGGTGGATGGAATGGGCCGCAGGCACGAAGTGGTTGGACGCTTTGGGGCGGCAGCCGTGGTAGTGTTGCCCCGGTGCAGTCTGCTATGCTCAGAGTCATCATCATCGACGACGATTGGGTTGCGTTTTGAGCCAGGCAGGGGAGGCAGAGGCGGTCTTGCTCCTGTGAGTTCATCGAAGTCATCCGGAGAAGGCGGCCTTGAAGTGAACTGCGGAAAGTCGTCCTCTTCGGACGGCGAGGAGTCCACCAATCGAGGATCCAGTGGAGGAGGGGTGCAGAAGCGATGCTGGTAGAGACACTGTGAGTGTAGGTGGGTGGTTAAGATGGCGGTGGCACTCACCTGCGAGTTCATCGGCACGTCGTGAAACAACTGTGACTCGGCGGTGGTTCCGTCAGAGCTGTCATAGAATCGCTCTGTGACAGAACTGAACTCTGGTGACCGGTTATCTGGAAAACCGCGGCCGTAGCGAATTTTCGGCATGGGTGGAGGGGAGACGGTTATCTGAGAGCGAGTTTTGTGAGGGAACGGCGGAAATGGCTGGCCAGAGGAGCTACTTATAGTGGTTCATGATGCAGATTTTTCCACGTGAGGATAGCATTCGATGGCAAAGGAGAGATGCCTGATTAAGGTTACAAAGGACAAGCATGGGCTGCATGGCGGGCTAAAGCGTAGCGTCAGTCAAGTAATCTTTTGCCTTCGCCATGGAGGTATCAAATAACAAAGCATTATTGCCTGGCTCAAATCAATTCAACAGACGCAGCTCACGCAACGAATGGTATGGTGGTCATCGTGGAAGAGGATGGAAGATGAAACCATGGAGCGCCCATACTGTGTCGGTCGGGGCGCTCGCTAGGCGCCTCCTCTACCGAATGTGGACTCATCGCGCCTCCTCGACCACGACGCATATGTGAGCCCGCCGCAAGCCCGCCGTCCTATCTCAATATTGGACACGAAAACAATACTCGGCTTCGTCCTCCTGGTAGGACGAATGGGCGACAAGTAAGCGGTGGCTATGTGCCGGAAGCACTTAATTCAAGTTCATTGTTATCGCGCGAACAATAAGGCGGTCTGACACGCTGTCGCCATGCATCCCGTCAGCCTCAGGCCTTGGCTGACCAGTCCAGATCGACATAACACAAGTCACAAAGCGGGGAGCGTGGAAGCTCTCACCTCATCCTCGCGCACTACCTCGCTCTCCTGGTTCAGCTTGCTCTTCCGGATCCCTCGAGCCTGGTGCTCGTTCTTCCCTAGCTATGCGACGCTCTGCTCTTCTTTCACTTGTCGTTACTTCTCTTGCAGCTCGGGAAGCCCGAGGGCACATTTGTATGCCCCGTATTGACTTCAAATTGCCGGACTCATGACTGACAACATCTTCCAGCGATTTGGCATCCAAGCATGTACGGCTTCAACGTCACCGACAAGACGTTTCCTTACGACAACCGCCCCGTCACCCCGCTCACGAACTACACGTTTGACCAGTGGTGGTTCCATGGTCACCTCGACTACCCTCCGAACTCCGGCGACTTCTTCGAGCTTCCTGCCGGGAAGCCCGCCACCGCAGAGGTCGCGTGCAACAAAGGGCTCACGTCGTACTTCGCATCGTCCGAGGGTGGCGACGTGCGCCAGGGCGACAACCCGTGCCCGTCGGACGATGGCAGCTTCCCCAGCGGGGCGATGCATACGGTGGACTTCAACGACCTCAAGGGCTGCGCGCTGGCCATCGCGTACGAGTCTGACGTCACGAAGATCAAGCCGGAGGACTTCACCGTGTTCAGCGTCAACCAGACGTGCGTTTGGACCAGGTTCACAGACTTCCAGGTCCCAGCGCGGATGCCGGCTTGTCCGGAGGACGGGTGCCATTGTGCATGGTTCTGGGTCCATTCGGTGAGTTGTGCATGTGTATGTGGCGGACGCGCGGGGCTGACATCTGGGTGTAGCAACTCAGTGGCGGAGAGCAGAGTATGTCTCTAGTCATTACTTCTCCTGTTGATCGGCTGACATGGGTTCGATAGACTACATGAACGGCTTCAAGTGCAAGGTGACGGGCTCGACCTCCAACGTCGCACTCGCGAAGCCGACGGTACCACGACGATGCGGTGCGGACCCGCAGAACGGGAAGGCAGACACTGTTCCCGGTAACTGCACCTATGGCGCGAAGCAGCCATTCTACTGGTTCCAAGCTGAGCGTAACAACGTAAGCATCTCCTCTCATAGCAGCATGTACGCATATCTGAACGACGCGCACAGATGTTCGAAGGGACGTACGCACCACCGTTCTACACCGACCTGTACAACTTCAAGGACGGAGCGCAGGACGACATCTTCGCCGACTCGTACGCCGAGATCCCCACCCCTAGCGCGGACCAGACTATTGTCCCCACACCGCTCGAGCCCTCGTCGACGGCGGCGGGTGCGACTACGTCGTCATCTGCACCGCCCTCAGCGCCCACGTCTCAGCCCACTGGCCAAGCACCGTTTGGTACGCCCCCGGCCGCTGTTCTATATGGTGAGTGCACCCGACTCGTGCGCGCGGCGTGTTATGCTCATGTCTTCCGCAGCAAACTTCGGCGCGCGAATGGTACAGCGGTCAGGAAACGCTCCTTGTTCAGCTTCGAGCTGTACGCGCACTCGAAGAAAGCGAGGTCCTTCAGTCTCTGGCATCCGTTCTAGCTCTTTGCCTCCTGTTCACTCTTACGTTTCTTTGACGGACCCTCACGACATGGGACTGGGTCGCTATGTATCGCTAGCGTTGTTAGACTTTTGAAGGTGTAAACCATGTAGTACAATTTGATAGAACTCATATGCTCCGTAACGCATCTGTGACAATACGCATCCACTGTCCGTGGTAGGGTCCGTGGGCATCAGAAGACGTGTTCACTCCGTAGGGAGAAGTCCAGCCTTCTCCAAACTCCTTCGCCTCTTCTCAGATATGGGCGAGGCGCAGAGCATCCCGGCAATGGGCCTCAGTGGACCATCTAGGACGCAGAAAGGCCCGAGCTGAACTACAGGAGAGGCAATAGAGGCTGGGGAGAGCTGTTGGACAGCACTCCCTGCGTCCGTATGTGCCGCTTGGTCCTCGTCGCCGCTTGTGTTCAGGTCGATCGCCTCCATGCTGTCCGAGCTACTGGCACTTCTCTGCGCGCCCTCAGACGAGCATACACTGTTGGGTGCGGGCGACACTTCCGAAGCCTCGTCGGGCGTCATGGACTGGATGACCGGAGAGCTGTTCTCCATGGGGATGCCACGCGCGGATACCCGCCGGAGCGCCTCCGCCGCCTTCTCCTCTTCAGTGATGGGTGGGAGGTCAATGAAGGTCGCCACGAGCCTCTGGAAGGTGTAGTGGACGCGCTTCGCGCGCGGGTGCTCCTCGTCAGAGCTGTAGAACTCCGCGTAGTCGGAATCGGACTCGGAGGGCATGTCCATCTGACCCATGAGCCGCGAGAACTCGGTCTCTTCCGCAAATTCCTGGGGTTCCTCCATGTGTACGTCGGGTACAGGCTGCTCGACATGCTGCTCGACCTCGACTGAGTTGGGGATCGGTATCTCTGAGGTATCAGGTTCGACCGCAGTGCTGGACATGGCAGAGGAGCCCACTGGGTCTTGCGAGGCCGTTGCGGCTTCCTGTGCCGCTTGATGGGCAGGCGTAAATGGCGTGAGCATCTCGAAGACAGGCTCGTCAGGCTCGTGTTGCTCGACGAGGTGGTGCGCGTCTGAGCGGTGGGCCCGACGCCTCTTCGCCCGGGTGCGACGCCAGAGGAGCTCATCGAGTTGGTCGTCTGCGTCGCTCTCGTAGCCCTCCATAGCATCTGGGTCTTGGAGGTTGGATGGCTCCAAAATGCCCCTACGGATAGACTGGAGAGGGGCCGCTTCCGGGCTCCAACTCCAGCGTGCGTTTAGGTCAGCGCGACGCCGGAAAGAGAGCAGACGACGAGACTTACGTCAAGTCGGCGACTCGCACCTGCTGATTCGCGAGTGCGCGGAGGTCGAAGCGGTAAACATTCAGATCGTCGTCGGAGTGGACGACGAGGTTGTCCTCGTCCGACAAGTCGCCCAGAGCGGGCGACGAGTCCTCGTCGGACGCGGACGACAGAAGTGAGACGTCCGAAAAGATGCTCCCGGCGCTGCCGGGGCTCGAGGGAATGGAGCTGAAGTCCGAGTCAAACGCTATGCCGAGGCCAAGAGTGGTGGTGTTGGATTCGACGAAGGACATCATAATTTCGTGTCACAAGAGGAAGTTGTGTTGGCCAGAGGGGCGGCAGTTATTGATGCTTTGCTGGCTGTGAGTCTGTGATGTGAGATTTAGAACGCATTGCATGGGTCTTTATGAGTATCCTGAGCGCGGAGTCGAGTGGTACCTGTGCAGACTTGGACGAAATCCGAATGGGCATCCGAGTGCGTAGCGTGCATGCATCCGTAGATCATTTAGATCCAGACTGACTTGTTCCTACCACTGAAGCTCAAGTTCTTCTGCGCCCTCGGTCTCGATCTGCATTGTGTGTCGTCCTGTGGGTGGAGCAGGACAGACTGGAATCGGCTCAGTACCGTCCGAGTCATCCGCCTGGGCATTTCTAAGATACCGGATTTTGGTCGGGCCTGTAGCGTCAGAAGCTAGACTCAGACTGTGTTGGCGATGGTGACTGCTCCATAGCAGGCGTTTGTGTGGCAAACACCAAAAACGCGAAGTCCCGAGACGCGACAGCCACGTGATCGTTCAGCTGTTTGTTATTGTTTGGACACTCGGCGTCTAACATGCCTCCCTCCAGCACTAGCAGTGGCACATCCACGACTCGTCACTACGTACTTACTCACTCACTGCAGTGTAGTAGTATCCATATGCATCTAACGGAACCCATCGGGTGAGTGGCATGGGAGTAGAGCGGGCATATACAGAGTGAGTGCCATGACGTCTTCATAAGTTTCTTATTGTTCTTACCTCCAGGCTGTCCAGGTCCTTAGCGTAAACAATAACCACCCTTTAAATAGACTCTTATTCTCTCGTTGCCGAGCGTCGTATATCATGCGTGTGGCGAGCACCAGGTACCCCCATCGACTTGGTCGGTTCACAGCTGGCTCTCATTTCGGCTTCATACTTCGGAGACAGGTTCTCCAGCTCGGGACTCTCTACTTAGGCTGGTCCGACACACTGGACTCATCTCTCGCACTCCTCCACCTCATAGACGCTAGACTACTATATTGACTACAGTTGCATCCTAACGACGCAATTGCACGACGCCAGACATAATGCTCCCTGCCCTCCTACTTACCCTCGTGGGTGCTTTGCCCCTCGTCTCAGCTCATATTGGTGAGTGCTGCAGCACAGGTTCCTCCCTGTGGATGCTGATCAGTCGTCGACGGATAGCGATGTTTCACCCCAGCATGTACTCCCCCCCGCAGAAAGTGTTTGAACGCCCAAATAAGCGCCCAAAAGCCGTTGAATTCGAACTTGTCGTTTATATTCAAATCAAGTCATACAAAATAAATGTTGCATACGTCTGGTAGACAGCCAAGTGACCTTGCATTGTACATAGTTAGAAAGGGGTATGCCCTCCTTTTGCGCTCTCTACAGCCTGAACTCTTTCCGACATGCTCCCCATCACCCTGCCCATTTCCTCTTCCGACAACTCCGCCCATACTGATTGTGCCGCTTGCCAAAGTGCATCAAGGGATTTATGAGCTCCCCGTCTACGCCCCACGCGAGTCTTGAGAAGGTTCCATAGTGGTTCAATGGGGTTGAGGTCAGGGGAGTTTGGAGGATGGGTGAGGGAGCGTATGCCTAGGCGATTTCGAGCAGCCTTAGCAACCTGGCTAGTGTGCGCAGGGGCTCCGTCTTCAACCACAAGCATACGCCCATCCCTCTCCTTGTTCATGGTGGTGTAGAAGTCGAGAAGAGGGCCTTCGAGAACTTGGTGGACATACCGCTCGCCATTGAGCCCGCTCTTCCTGCCCCTCCTCTTCCCTTCATGACCGTCCTGCTCCTGCTCCTCTTCCAGGTCCAGCCGGATGAGTGGTCCCTTGCGACCCTGGGCCACACAGCCCCACAACATGATAGACTTTCGGCCGCTCCGGAATGTTGGCTGGATGTTCTCAGGGAGAAACTCCTCACCAGCCTTCCGAGTGACACGCTCCTGCCCCACCCTCTTCCCTAACTCCAGCTGTGTCTCGTCCGTCCAGATGATGGTGTCCCAGTCCCTCCCCTTGTTCTCCCGTGCCCATGCGTAGCGCTTCTTGACAGCCTCCTGGGTCAGGAAGGGCTTACGACGCGCAATACGACGGTGGTATCCAGCAGAGTTGGCAACCTTGCGCACCTGTCGCTCTGTAACATCCCCTATAGCCTCCGCAATGCCTCTGTATGGTGTCTTTCGGTTGTTGCGGACTTCACGGAGGATCAAGCGCTTCTTCCGTTCGGTAAGAGTGGTGGGACGGCCTGAGCGAGGGAGGGTATGGCGGGTGTGAAAGAGTTTGTCGCGTTTGACTGTGTAGTGAGCAGTGCCGAGAGAGACACCCATTTTTTGGGCAATTTCGCGGTATGAGTAGCCCTCCTTGCGCAGTGCACAGATAGCACCGCGCTTGGAGGGCGTTAATTCATGGGTACCAGGAGGGGGCATGGGGTGGTTGTGGGAGGAAAGGCAAAAAAAGTTTTATGATTGTTTTCGCGCGTCGGCGTCTATTACATAAGTGTGGGCGTTCAAACACTTTCGGCGCCTACGAGTACGGCTTCAACTGGACCGACCAGAACAGTACGGACCTCGGATATGACAACAGACCAGTCGCGCCTCTACAGGGATACACATTCGAGCAGTGGTGGTTCCATGGTCATACCAAGTATCCTCCTGCTCCGGGACAATTCTTCGAACTGCCCGCGGGCCAAGCCGCCACCGCCGAGCTCGCATGCGACAAGTCGCACACGTCCTCTTTCGCTTCCAAGATCGAGGATCACGGGACGGATCTCCAGAGAGGCAATGACCCATGCCCGACTGACGGTGTTCCTTTTCCCAATCCCGCCATGCACACGACCGGGTTCAACGACCTCAAGGGCTGTGCGCTGGCCATTGCCTATGAGAGCGACGTGTCGAAAATCAAGCCTGAGAACTTCACTGTCTTCAGCATCAACCAGACCTGCGTCTGGACCCGGTTCACGGATTTCCAAGTTCCCGCGCGGATGCCGCCTTGCCCTGAGGACGGATGCCACTGCGCTTGGTTCTGGATCCACGCGGACGACAGCGGCGGGGAACAGAGTATGTCCCGGTGTCCGTCTCCACTCGGATTTGGCTGACAAACGCTTCCTCCAGACTACATGAATGGATTTAAGTGCAAGGTGACGAACTCGACGTCGAACGTCGCGCTCGCGAAGCCCAAGCTTCCCCGTCGCTGTGGCGCTGACCCCGACTATGGCAAGCCGGACGCTGCACCAGGAAACTGCACGTACGGAGCTAAGCAACCGTTCTACTGGTTCCAGAAGGAGCAGAACAACGTAGGTTCCTAGCTCTCGTGCTGTCTCTCTCGCTTGCTCATTGACGTCTCTGCGATGCAGATGTTCGAGGGGCAATATGCGCCGCCATTCTACACGGACCTGTACAACTTCAAGGACGGCGCGCAGGACGACATCTTTGTGGACTCGTACCCGGCCGACCTCCCCGAACCGAACGCGAACTCGACGTTCGTGCCGACACCCTTCCTTGGTCCCTCTCCGGGTGCTTCATCGTCTGCGTCGTCAGAACCCTCCTCTGCCTCTTCATCCTCCGTCCAATCGACCAGCACGACGAGCGTATCCACCAGTGGTACTGCACAAGCCAGTATACCCGCACAGTCCAGTGCTACCATCACCTCCAGTGCCGCCTCTTCCACACCTCCGGGATCGTCTTCGTCCACGGTCTCTACCCTCTCACAGACAGCGGCAGCGTCCGGATCATCAACCACATCTCTCGCAGAGCCAAGTCTCCCCCTGTCCATCAGCTCCTCATCGATATCATCCTTTTCCCAGCCACCAAGTGCGCCAGTATATAGCTCCGCCGCCGTATCGACCTCCGTGGTAGTCAGCACAATCGTAGTCACTGTGACTGCGCAGCCAGCGCCAACTTCGACTGATATCGTCGGGACCGCTGTCTCATCCTCTTCCGTCGCACTCCCGAGCTCGTCTATTCTCTCAACCTCATCGATACCCGTCTCTGACTCAGTGGGAGTCAGCACTGCTGGGGCTTCCTCAGCGCCGTCCACCTCGCAATTCATGGCTACACAAGCGGCCCCGTCGGCTCCTGCCAGCACCGATACCCAGTCCACCGTGGTCGCGGCTTCGACGATCGTGCTGGGATCTATACCCACATCTGGCGCATCGAATGGCAAGGTACTGGCCGCAAGCACAGATAGCAGCTCGGCCGTGCGACATGGAGGAGTCCTCGCCGCGGACTCTACGGCCACGAGCAAAGTCTGGTGAGTCACACATGGTCTCCGCTGTGAGGGTGACAAGAGCGGCTGCTGATCTACCTGCTGCATGTATAGCAAACGTGAGAATGGCAAGCACAAGCTCTTCCGCAGACGTGCAGTGGTAGTCCCGTCGTCGCCTCGAGAGCACATCGAGGAACGGGTTGAACACTCGTCCTCGTCCCTGCTTTCTCTGATCCCAGGCCTGCGCAGACATAGGAAGCTGAACAACCGCAGCCGGCTGTGGTCCTTTGTCTGACCTGCCACTCTGTTGTAAATAGGAAACTGTAGCGGTTATTGTTCCTTGTTGTAGCGGTAGCTTGCTTTCTGTCATACGCAACGCATTCCTGACGCCCCCGCACGAGTCACAGCGACTCTGTGGATTTGGATTTATGTAATGGTACCCATGCTGCGTATCTGCTAGTGGGAGGCCCGAGGGGAACGTCTTGGCCGCCCCCGGGGAGCCGATCATGATGACGATTTCGAGGAGTTTCGGACTCCGGGCATCAGTTGATTTAAGCTTCCGAGCTCGTTCGAGACGTCACACATTAATAAATCGTCCCCGCGCCCGCGCCCGACCCTTTACCCTGCCTCCTCTCCCCCTGCTCCCGCTCGACCTCGCGCATATACCCGCCTTACGAGTTCGTGCTCCTGCCACCTACCACCAAAACCAATCCCCAACTCGGAGCCAAGGGCAAAGCGCAGCACAACATGCCGCGCGAGATTGTGAATGTGCAAGTCAGTACACGCGCATCGATGCCCCGTTCGTCTTCACGTCGTGCTCACTCAGTCGATCTGTTGCGCAGACTGGACAGGTATGAAGATCTGTCCGGCTGCTGCTGTTGTAGGACGCGTGAGGGCTGACCGGAGCTCGTGGTGGCGACTCGCAGGCTGGTAATCAGGTCGGAGAGAGCTTTTGGCGCATGCTCCTCGCGGAGCATGGCCTGGATGATGATGGGGTGCGTCTTTTCGCCTGTATGCGTGCCTCTAGAGCCTGTAGCTGATGCGATATCGCGTCCCGCAGCACTACCAGGGTAATGACCCTCTGCAACTTGCGAGGGTACGTGCTTTCAGCATCCCCTATACACACCGCTCTGAAGAGGCTACCCCGTTTCTGCCCCCTGCTGCCCACTTATAGGTTGGGGTGTACTTCACGGAGGTTGAGAGTTCTGGGTCGATGGACAAGTACGTTCCCCGGAGCGTACAAATCGACTTGGAGGAGGGTGTGTTGGATCGCGTAAGTGCTTGCCTTGATATCACCACGCTGCTGCAGTGTTCAGTTGAGACGATAGATCCGCTCCGGTCCTCTTGGGAAACTGTACCGTCCCGATACATATGTAGCGGGCAACAGTGGTGCCGGAAACAACTGGGCGAAAGGATGTAAGTCATTCTGCATGGAAGTGGTTGATCGCATCTGATGAACTTTTCGTACAGTCTATACGGAGGGTGAGTGCAGATGCATATCGCAATCAATCGACGTTGCTCAACAGACGAGTAGGCGCGGAACTGACGGAGAGCATCCTTGTGCGTATGTTTCTGCCCCGTACGTGCCAAACTGCCACTAAACATGTCTAATGTAGGAACTCATTCGGAGGCAAACGGAGAGCTGCGATGCACTCCAGGGTTTCCAGCTCCTCCACTCGCTTGGCGGCGGTACCGGATCAGGTCTCGGTTCGCTCCTGCTGTCGAAGTTACGAGAAGTTCGTGTGCCCTCTTACTTGCCGTTTCTGCCCCTAATGTGATATTGCAGGAATACCCTGACAGAATGCTCGCAACATACTCAATACTCCCGTCTCCCAAGGTGCGGCGCTTGCTCCCGTATCTTCGTCTCTGACCGTTGACCACTTCCTTCTCAGGTCTCCGAGACCGTCGTTGAGGTACCGTATCCTGCTTTAGCTTGCAATTGAGGATCGCGGTGTTGACCTCGTCTCTAGCCGTACAACGCACTCCTATCGGTCCACCAATTGGTCGAGAACAGCGACATGACGATGTGCATCGACAACGAAGCTCTCTATGACGTGGCCCAGAGGACGCGCAAGATCAAGCAGCCCTCGTTCGATGACCTCAACAACATCGTAGCGCAAGTGATGTGCGGTGTGAGCACAAGTCTGCGCTTCCCGGGGCAGCTTAATGGAGACATGCGGAAACTTGCGCTGAACCTCATCCCATTCCCTCGTGTGCGTAATCTTGTCACACCTATTCATGCAGACGGCTCATGTCCTGATCCTAGCTCCACTTCCTCATGCCGAGCTACGCACCTTTCTACGACCCGAAGGCGAGAGCATTCACTCGGTGGAACACGAAAGATTTGACGAATGCGTACGTGTGTATTCTTCTTCCGCCAAGAGATTGCTGAACTCGCCCCAATCTAGGCTGTTTGACCGCGCCAACCTTCTGGTTGCCTGTGACCCCAGGTTTGGGTAGGTCGAGTGCAATTTGTCTGACGTCTCCTCACTGACACTCGATCGACAGTCGTTACCTGACGGCTGCTACCATCTTCCGCGGCAAGATCTCTTCACAGGAAGCTGAGGTAAGTCAATACCGTTCCACCCGGGCTACGACTACTGACCGGCTGCCCCACAGCAATCGGTATATGACCTCCAACACAAGAACTCGTCGCAGTGGGTGGAGTGGATCCCCGACAACGTGTCTGTGTCTCTGTGCTCTGTGCCTCCCGTCGGACAGACTCAGTCGGCGACGTGCTTGGCGAACTCCACCGCCGTGCAGGAGTTGTTCAAGCGCACTCTCACTCAGGTATGACTTGGCGCATATGGGTGTATTGATTGTCTTTCTCACGCGTCTCTCCAGTTCTCCGCGATGTACAAACGTAGCGCTTACCTGCATTGGTACACTGGGGAGGGCATGGACACCATGGAATTCACAGAAGCCGAGAGCAACACCATCGACCTGATGTACGTCTACATATTCCATCGTGTTCGTCCGGGCGGTTACTGACCAGTTCTGCAGTGCCGAGTACCAGCAGGTCCGTCGTCTACGTCTCAGACGAGGGCATGGTTGCGGGAGAACTGACGTTGTTTGCAGTACCAAGAAGCGACAGCAGAGGACGAGGGCGAAGAGTACTACGAGGAAGAGGCGGAAGCTCCTGCCGCGGGCGAGTTCGAGGAAGCTGAATAACAGAATGTCGGATATGATCGTCCCACTCAGCTTTCGGTTTGACATTCTCTGCGCTCCGAGTATCATATCTGTGATGTTGTCCGCTTGTCCCCATACATATACTAATTCTTCACGATTACCTGTCCCGTTCTGCACAAGACAGTGATGTTGACCCAACGCAACCTTGAGTAGCCAGCGACGTCGGTGATACTCTTGCTATCAGCCACGCGGATGCCATGCCTGGGCCTGATGCTCGGAGCCATCCCCGATCTGTTCTGGGTCTGTAGATGGTGCGTCTGTGGTGATATCTTCTCTACGCTACCGCTCACGCACTGGTCAGGTTTCTCCGAGGTATCGCCGTTAGCAGCTTGCAAGGTCCCACTGACCTCGGCGTGCTCGTTGAGGGCTAAGGGTGTTGCCTTCCCTGGTCAGAGGACAACTCATCCAGCCTGTCGTCCATGCCGAACCTCGACATGCGCGACGGTGCGGCTACTTCTGGCCGAAAGGTTTGCAGAGCGGCGAGCCTATGTATGTACGTCTCCTCTCGTACACGATGCCTCGTGATCTTCTCTTCCTGAGTCAAAATGAACCCTGTGACTTTCTCTGAGTCTCTCGTGGGATGGCGTTCGGCACGCTGGATGTCTATCTAGGCGGCCAGTGATTGCGATGGAGAGGGGGTATATAAGGTGGGGCGACAGGGCGATTCCACACCGTCCCTTCTCCCAAGAAAGAAGACTACACTACGTACAAGCGCAAGGACGAAAGATATGTCGACACCGCAGTTCGGGCCCTTGCCGCCTCGGTTCGTGGACCTCAAGAAGGAGATCGCGGCGTCGTACCCCGACTTCGAGGCCAATGTGACGAAGGCGTGGGGCGAGATACTCGCTGAGGCTGAGAAGACTACGAAGGAGATCGCCAGCCAAGGGTCGCAGGTGTGTGCGCCATCATGCTGGTAGAGCGTGTACTGATACGCCGAATACACAGGGTGTGCCCGAAATCAAGTTCGACGAGCTTGGTAGCTTGAGCGATGAGCTTGTGGCCGATATCCGCAGGAAGGGATGCCTGGTCATCCGGGATGTCGTCGATGACGAGGAAGCCAGGACTTGGCAGGCTTGGTTGCGGGAGTATGTCTCGAAGAACCCTGTGGATGGTGGGTCCCCGTAGTATCTCCTCGACACGAGCATCATATTGACATGCTTCACTCCAGGTATTCCAGAGAATGACAAGCAGTTCTTTGAGCTCTAGTGGGTGGACAACCGGTTAGGGTAGAAATGCAGCTGATTTATGCTATGACGATGCAGCTGGACGAAGTCCCAGATCCGTGCACGCTCGCACCCGAACGTGCTGGCCGCGACAACTTGGCTCAACAAGATGTACCACTCGAAGAACGGGGACGAGGTCGAGGAGGTCGACCTCGAGAAACCTCTGATGTATGCGGACCGCTTCCGAATCCGCCACCCTGGTGTCCAGTGGGATGCGCATCCGCCACACGTCGATGGTACGTGTCTGCCGAGTGCTATCGGACAGCCATCTAACTGGGATGAAATTTTAGGTGGAGGAATCGAGCGTTGGGAGGACAAGTTCTTCCGCGGCTGCTTCGCAGATATCCTCAGCGGGAATTGGCGCGAGCACGACCCATACGACCTCCAGAATCGCATCCACGCGCGGAGCTCGCTCTACAAGCGGCCCAACCAGGTGAAAACTATCCAGACTTGTCAACGATTACGATAAGCTGATTTGACGAGGGATCGAAGGCGACTGTCTTCCGGACGTACCAGGGCTGGCTCGCGCTCAGCGAGACCGCGCCCAACGAAGGCACGCTGCAGGTGTTCCCGAACGTCATCCTGTCGAATGCGTATACGATCCTCCGGCCATTTTTCTCGCCGAAGGAGGGGCGCAGTGCGGAGTCGTTCAACCCTGACGACTGGCAGTTCGGTGCGCGATCCACCTCATAGCTCACGATGCCGCACGAACGAGTCTGAGCGTTCCACAGACATCTCGAACCCCGACTTCCCGGGCATCTACTCGTTCGGAGAAGCGTTCATTGGCCCCCGTCCGAACACAGCGACTCACCCACACCTCAAGCTTGACGAGACGATGGTCTCGGTGCCGAAGGTTTATCCGGGCGACATGGTTTTCTGGCACTGCGTTCGTGTTCTCCATATCCGCGTCGACTGAACGTTGGCATCTGACGACGAGTGTAGGATGTCATTCACGCGGTCGAGAAGCAGCACGTCGGAAAAGAAGACTCCACGGTCATGTACATCCCGGCGATGCCCTACACGCCCACCAACGCGGCATACGTGGAGAGGCAGAAGGAGAGCTTCCTCAAGGGCATCGCGCCGCCCGATTTCCCGACCAACAAGGGCGAGATCAACTGCGTCGGCGTTGGGTTGGTCTACGATATCGTTGACCCCATTGGCAAGCGGGCGATGGGCTTTGCAGTCGAGGTGGTGTAAGTGGTGGCATATTATCTCTCGATCCGAGTGCAAGTCAGTATGTCGTAGAAGTGTAAGGCTGATCAAGATTGTTGTACAATGATACACTTGAGTGGAAATTACTTGGCACGCTCAAGGAAAGCCACCAGACCATCTACCACCGGAGGTAAGGCAGGAATTTCCCACTATGCGGTGAAGTTGGCAAGCGTCAGCACATCGGGTACACAAGAGCACATGGACCACGTACTCGAACGTGAGAAGAACGCGGTCCCCCTTGGGGTCGGGCTTCTTCTGAACGCTGACTTTGCAGTCGATCATGGACATGATACCATCGCCAAACTTCTCGTGAATAAGGGCTTTGATCGGGGTACCGTAGACAAGGACACCCTGCGGATACAGCGTCAGATATCGCATGTGGGAGGAGCCGAGTGTGCACCAACCTCGTAGAGACGGTAGAGGAGCGGGTCCTGTGGAGGAACCGGGCCGAGTCCGCGGCGCGGGAACCAGTTCTCGCCGATCTCAGCGGTCAGGCTGGCGGCGGGAATGTCAAGGAGGTCACCAAGCTTGGCCAGCTCTTCTGAAGTCGCCTTGGCCTGAGCGACAGATGATCAGACTGGGAAGCCCTAGGCGACCTATGTCTACGAACCTGACCGAAGAACAGCGCGGCAACCCAAGCCTCATCGTGTCCGATGGCCTTGCCGATCGCGTCGAATGTGAGCCCTAAGTGCGTAGCGTCACCACGATGGGACCAAAACTTCGTAGGGTAATGCAGGCATACCTTTCTTTGCTTTGGCCTCCTGCAATTGAACGCAGATCTGCGGAAGATCGGCGTAAGGCTCGGCGGTAGAGTTGAGCTTCTGCCGATGATGTCATGGCGTTCAGTAGGATGCATGATATCGATCAGGCATGCACATACGAGTGCTTGGGCCATTGTGGGACGGTGGTAGGGACGATGAGAGGACTGGGTTGGAACTAACGGGCTGTGAGAGAGCTGGAAGAGGTCGAGCTAGCCTTATATACCGCGGGAGTGACGCACAGTCAGCCTCAACAGTTGTTCACGGCGCCCGATGAGGAACGATGAGAGCGCCCACGTGACGACAGAGACGGCGGACGTGGGTTCATGCGGACGTGGAACGGGAGAGAACGGGATATTATAATAGAGAACGCAGTCGACTTTACCTGCCGCAGAGGAATGTGCGAACGCGCGCCTCCTATGCTTTACCGGTTAGCCGTCGAACGCCGTTTGCATGTTCGACGCAGGTGGAGCGGAATAGGCCGGAGAACGACCTCGGTGCGTTCGCAATGATGTAAGTAGAAGACACCTGGGTGGTCAGCAGGTCGACATAGTGACACTCATGAGGCGCTACACCTGCGTATGAGGGGAGAAAATATAGTTGCACTGGCGTGCAGTAGCGTAATGTACTGACGATACATAGTCAGCTCGGTCAGGCTCGGGAGCTAAGACCGTTGCGGTTGGAACTCACCATGTTATCCAGAAACTTAACAGGTACTGTATCACACCCCTCGTCATGACCCGCCGGGACCCGCCTCTCCATCTTGCTGCGGGGTTACAGGTTTCCAGACGCCCTTTGTTACATGCATAACTTCGTACAACTGGCCAAGTTGCTCCGCGGACATCTGAGGATCGATGAGTCGGGTCATTGGCACCGAGCATGACACCAATTGTACCACGAACCTTCTCTAGCGTGGTGGGGTCAAGGGGTATTCCCCTGAAGGCCTTGCCTCCGTCAGGGCCCGCAGGTAGCTGGTCGAGGTACAGCTTCCATTGCGACAAAAACCCTATAATATGAACTTTATTCGTCGTTTCCTTGTGCCTTCGGAACTCTGCCAGACGGATAAGAACTAGCATACGACTCATGAGGTGAACAGCGACCACTCACCGGCCCTCACGTAGTCGTCTCCCAGCGAGCGCATCTCATACGGAAGATATCTGTGCGCGCGCAATATGCGGCGGTATAGGCTGTTCACGCAGTAAAATGAGTCAGCCCTCTCTGCACCGAAAGTTATAGAGACATACGGCAATGGAGGCAGGAGAGCGGCGCTGGCTTCACGGAGGTTCAGAGGTTGTTTCGAGACAGACTCGGCCAGGCGTACAGCAGTCACCCGAAACATCTTGCTCTTGTTGACTTATGAGCGGAGAGGTGGGCTTATTCAAGGATAGACGGAGTTACTGGGTCGTCGAGGTCGAGGTCGATGAGAACGATGTACGGCGCTTGAACTGGGCTTGCACTTCGACCACGACCTCCACTACACGTCTCTTCGGAAGCTCTAGACTCACAGCACCGCACTATCTGGACAACAATGCCGAAGGAACCGACTCGCGCTCAGCTCTCCTCCCGACTTGCATATCAGCCACAAATCCCGGCGTTCCTACAGCGGATTCAACGTGGGTTGGGAGGCGGTAGAAGAGACGACGATGATGACGACGACGAGTTTGAGGACGACGGCTCTGGTCGTCCACCAATTCCTCGCAGACCAGCTATACCGCAGCGTCCAGACAATGAGCCCGGGAGCGCGGACGAAGACGACATGGACGAGAAGCCACAGGTCGTGGTGCTGAAGGAGGGGAAGCATCTCACGGAGAGAGAGGTAGAGAATGAGAGGCGAAAGGGTACGCATGCTCAGCCTGTGCCTATGTATTCTCGTAATCGAGTCGTTGCCACTAGCGAAAGGCCTTCCTCCATTGCCTGAGCCTGAGGAGTTGGAGGAGGCAGCTTCCAAGATTACTCCGGGGAAGGAGGGACCATCTGCACAGGCGAGGCCCACAAAGCAGCAGACACCATCGGTGTCCATGGGAGCAGTGGCAAAAGGCAAAAACGCGAAACGGAAAGCTGTAGGGGATGGCCGGGATGATGCAATCAAACCCGACTCTGCACCGAAGGGTAGCAAGAAAAAAGTCAAGAAACAAGAGAAGAAATTGCTCTCATTCGACGCCGATGCCTAGGTTACAGCATCTGTACGTGCAACAACGATATGCACAGTTGACCCTCCCTCATTTATATGACATTGTCGATTCCAGCGGTTTTGTGGACTGTCTAGATGGCGAAGAACGCCATCACCAAGCCCACGAACAACCCCACGGCCCCCATCGCCGGTACATTGCTCCCAGACGCGGCGTTTGTGCCCAAGGGCGAGCTCGTCGCAGTGGCGGTCGCTATAAACGAGTTCCACGCGGCCTGCGTAGCAGCGGGGATGGTCGAAGTCCCTTGGGTTGCTGAGGAACCGAAGTAGACCACATTCCCTCCAGGGAGGAAGTCGTTCGCAAGCGTCGAGTTCTCCCCGCCAACGACGATCGTCCCCGACACCGTCCCGTTCAAGTTGGAGCCCAGCACGAACTCACGCAGGAAGACCAAAGCCTGCGCAGGCTTCCACAGCGGCACCAGGTGGCCCGCGCCGTCGATCAGCACGTACGTCACGTTGCGCTCCTGGTGCACAATGCCGGCAAACGCGCCGTCATCGTCGAACCATGGCGTGGATGGCTTGCGCGTGAAGCCCTGCACGCCCCCGAACGTCATATTCTGGATGATGACCTCCGTGCCGCGGTGCTGAACGAGTGCGTCGTCGTTGCCGGAGTAGAACACGATCGACACGTTGTTCACGCTCGCGTTCGCCGCGAGCTCGGAGAGGAACGCGATCGGCTCGACGGATGGGTCACCGTACTGGTTCCCCTGGGAGCGGTTGTGCACGGAGCCGAAGGGGTAGTTGAAGTTCCGGATCCAGTCTTTGGACGTGGGTGCATGGAGTGCGGCGCGCGTGCGGTTGTCGTTGAAGAAATCGGAGGCGTTTTTGAAGGGCTCTGGGTTCGTCCCGTCAGGCACGTCGTATACGTCGAAGTCGCCGTTCGCTGTTTGGACACTCAGTATGCATGCGCGTGTTATCCTCCCCGATCTGAATCGCACTCACACCACGGGAAAGTGAAGTTCACCGCGTAGTCGATCAACTCGTCAAGCAAAAAGCACCCGTAGAAGGGGTCAATGGTCCCGTTGGCGCGCCCGGACAAGTCCCGCTTCCACTGCTGGCGCTGCTCCTCCCTGCGCTCGTGGAACTCGAACCTCTTCGTGAGGTCGGGCTTCCCATGGGCCGCGGTGAATTTCTCAGCCACTGTCGCGTGCAAGGACTTCGCGCGATTCTCGGTTGGGCTGAGCAGGGACTGGCTCAGCGCTGAGTCCTCGGTCGGTCGCACGAGGTTCAGGGTCGGGAAGTGGCCGATTTGCGGATACGTCAGGTTGAGGTCGAATCCACACAGGTGCGTTCTAATGGCCATAATGAGCTGGGTCAAAGGGTACGGGGAGTGACACCCACTGCTCGCGGAAGTAGTTGAAGACGTCGTGGTCGTAGCCGATGAGTGCTGGGTATGTCTCTATAACGTTCACCTACGCCCGGGCATGCATTCAGATCTCCCATATACAGCGTTCACACACGATGCAACACTCACCACAGGAAGGTGCTCAACAGTCGCCTGCGATCCCAGCGAGCCATCGCCGATGGCAATCTTGCTCAGGTTGACCGGCGGATTTGCGTGTTGGAAGATGTGTTTGGTGATATACGGCTGGCAAGCAATTGAGTAAGTCGTCAATACGCGCTATGGCAGCTACAAATGTGCGACAAGACAGTCTACTCACGATGTACGTCCCCGCATAGCTCTCGCCGGTCAGGAACAGGGGCCGGGTCGCGAGGCTCGGGAACACTTGAACGAGGTTTGACAGGAACCCGACCTATGAAGACCATTGGAACGACGTCGGCGGCGGTCACTGTCAGCTCCTAGCGCCAACGGCGGACATAAACGACATACGAAGTCTTCTCCGGTCTGATCCTCGTCCGGAACTGTATACGAGCAACATCAGCAACAATGCCATGTAGCCTTCGCCGGAGTTGACGGATGCGCGCACCATAGCCTGTCGAGTCTGCTGTCGAGAATCCGGTGCCTATAGGATGAAGGCGCTCAGTACCTGCCATGCATTCTGCTGTCGCTGTCGCTCCCAACGCGGGCTTACCTACTGGCTGGTCGATCCAGATGGTGTCTGCGAGCGTATTCCAGCTGAAGTTGTTTTGGAACCACGAGCCGTTAGGCTGTATGTGGATCGGGCCATTCTAGAGGCACCACGGCAATCACTGGTGAGCAACTCGTATCTTATGCAAGAGAAGCAACTTCAGTATCTCACCTCGGTGGTCAGGGCAATCATTCCCGACGACCCCGGCCTGATGCACGCCCATCCTTAAGTTCGACGTGACGCAGGAACGTACGCGAGGTGCACTCACCCTCCCTGCAGCCAGATGATCCACGGGTCTGTGTTGTTCGCGCTTGCGGGGGCGGTCAGGGAGCCGTTCTGCCCGACTTTCTCCCATGCCCAGAAGAAGAGCGTGTCGTTGGGGTGCCCCGCCCTGTTCACGGGAATGTTGCCAGCGAAGTTGCGCGGGAGGGAGCCCGTGATGTTGGGCAACTTTTGGGTTACCTCGAAATCTGACAGTAGCGATTTAGTTTGGGCGGCAGAGGAAGAAGGCCTAAGCATGGGCATGGGGACATACAGCTTTGCCATTCTGTGCTGAAGTTACCCTTGGGCTGGCCAGGCCACGCGTGCGGGAACGTGTTCGGTACGCCCGAGTTCCCTTGTCCGCGGACGGCCGGAGCGAACCCGAGCGCGAGAGTAAGGACGGGCAACAGCACAGCAGAGGTGTGCATCGTTGCGAGCTGGTCGACTGCGTCCGCTCCGCGATGGCGAGGGACTTGTCTTCGATGCCCACACCCTCAGCCTGCTTTATAGTACGCGAATGACGCGATTCAGAAGCGTGATAGAACGTATCTGACCGCAAGGAGGCAGGAGGGAAGGGGGCCATCGTGACCTGCCGCCGGGCCCCTTCTGTTCCGCGAGAAGCTTGCAATTGCGGAATCATGGAGGGCTGATTGTGCGGAATAGCAGGACGCATGGCGTGCGCGACAGACTGGAACCTGAATCCGCACGGAGTAACGGCAGGGTCGGCACGGATGCAGTCGGCGTGCATCAGAAGAAATGATTGGGCACTCATCGAGGGACCAAGAACTGGTGAAGGGAATGTGGTACCTATACTTGGGGGGAGAGGACATATTACACCGTGCTCGAGAGGCCAGTAGCGACAATTGATTATGTGGATCTAGTGCGTCCGGAGGTATTGCTGATTTGGTGAACGTTGGTCACCTGGCAAGTGCGAAAGACTGGAGAAATGCCGTGGCTATGGACCACTTGGAGTTCCGTACGTGAGGCATCCTTTCCTCAGCGCTGGGATCCAGTATTCCTGGTCACGAGAAGTGAACAGGTCTTAGCCTCAGTATATGCAAAGTCTTTCGGGGTGGGAGAGCATGCTTTGGTGTTTCAGGTGGACAGGATAGGTATGTAGATTCCACGAGCGTGAGCATATGTACTGAAAGGGTGGGCTCCTCGCACGCCCGTGGCTGCATTGTGCGGCCCCGCTGGGGTGTCTGAGAGTGTTCGCAGGCGACGTTGGAAGGGGGTGACCTCGGTCCCGACACTAGATCCTGGAGATCTTGTCAAATTTCTATGGTCCGCCTCCCGTCCGGTATGCGTTGCGCGTGCATCCGAGTTGGAGTCGAAGACTCATACAATTGCAAAACCACGAAGTAGCGGCCTAGTGAGGGCGGGCGAAAGCCCGCCCGAGTTGGCCGCTTGCCATCTCTCCATTCATCCGCTGTTTAGCGTGACTTAGAAAGCAAAACTTGGAGTCCAAGTCCGTGACCAGGTTTGCCCGGAGGGGCTATGGCTTATGAGATGAGTTCTCGTTATTCTGGAAACAGAAGACTGGCCTGTGTTCTCGGTTGATCAAGCGTGTTCTAAAGGTGCCGAGATAGACACCCGTAAGTCACCACGATGCTGGCAGTGGAGGCCTTGAGCTGAAATTATTTTATGGCACCGTACGCATCCACTGCTGGATCCTGTCGTCGTCTCAGGCTATTCTCAAGTCATTCGACTCATTTGGGTCCGACGACAATCGATCCTCCCGGAGGTTTGTGCTCCGCCGACATACATTTCGTTGCACGCGTGTCGTCTGAGAATACACTATAGGATGTACCTGGCGATCAGCACAGTATCCCCATGGCCCATATAGCAGCATTTCGTGAGGACTGCTCGCCATGGTACCACAAGGTGCGTGCTGTGTCGGCTCATCAGTACGACTTGAGCATAGGAGGTCTCACAATCGACATACTTACCAGCGACCGTCAGCGGTCTTACCCGCTCACCTGCAACCTTGTTACCCGAGTCTACGTCGAGACTCGTCAAGCTTCAGTGCGACGGGAACAGTAGACGGTAGTGTCGTCGCGCCAGCAGCCTGAAACGGCATGCCGAGCCCGCCACAGCGTCCCGTAATCATACTCAGGAGTGATGATGGCGGTGCGACATCTTGACGATCCCCCTTCCACAGCTTGCAGATCTTTCATGCGCAGCTGGTATCGAGGTCTACAGAAGCAAAGGTGCGATCGTTGAGTGCAGTATCCAAGAAGTGGTACGTGGTTGTTGAACTTGAAGCACGCGCCTGGCACTGCCGTCCACTGGAAAATGAACTGCGGGATACGGTAACCGACGGGAGGTTGTGACGTGCGCCACGGTGCGCGTTCGAGAACGTTGAAACCAGGTCGCAACTGATCGGGAGACGGCATGCAGCCACCCTGGCAACTCACCGTCTCAGCGCTGCCCACACGCCTCCTCCTTCTGCCCCCTCGTCTCCCGTCTGCTATGCTCGTCTTGTCCTGTAACTAACACTCCTTCTGCCCCTTCCTCTGACCTGAAATCACTGAGGTCACCAATGAACTCTGGCTGTCTCGCGCCGTCCGGAAATACGAACATGCTTGGACAAAGGATTGTCGAATCGTTCGAATCGTTTCAGGACGTCAAGGACACCCAGGAGCCACATTGTCTCCCCGAGCCTCCGCCTGGTCTTACGATACGTCGTTTGAAGTCCGCAGGCCTGCGTATTGTCACGGAGAGCGATGCCTTGTGGCCGGACGTGTCCAATGTGAGTAACACGTCTTCATATCCCATTCCCGTCGTCATACGCTGCTGCAGGATATTGGGAACGTCCTGTGTCCGCCCACTAGCCGACAGTCGTATTTATCTGTGAGGTGCGTCACGCAAAATCCGCGGTCGCCCCACACGTCTCACGTTCCACTCGTACCTCCAGGACTCCTGACACGAGTCATACCTTTGGTCGTCCAAATCCCACCACGATGTCGCCCAAACACCCTAGCAGTAGCCGGCTCTCTACTCCCTCTACTTCCACACCGTCTCCTGCCATCAGAGCCCGCCGCCTATCTCGCTACTCACAAGCAGAGAGCGCACTACGCTCCGCCGTCGAAGTGTCGTCCGCGGAGGTCTCTCCGCAGGAGCTCCAAATACGGGCGCTGGAAAAGGCGACAGCAATTCTCAGCGAGCAGGCCCGCGACGCACAGGCGTGCGCTCTGAAGCTGCGTCAAGCAGTAAAGACCCAGAAAGGGCTATCCCCAGAGGAGGTCAAGTCGCTCCAGCGCGAGTGCTGGTTAGAGGAACGGCGGAGCAGTGCGCGAAAGGACCAATCAGCGCAAACTCGAGACTTGTTGACGAAGCTGTGCAGCCCGATCAGTGAAGTGCCCCCGCCTTTCGTCGAGTCCCCGAACCGCATGACGCAGCGGGAGGTTAATCTCGCCAAGTTCATGCAGCTCTCGCCCACCCGCATTACCGTCCCTTTGCTTAACCGGAGCACCTCGACGAGCCCCGTCGTCCGTGACCGGCGGCAGACAATATCCCAGGTCCGCCCTATGCAACTGCGCACATCCGCCCTAGACCTTGCGCTGCGGTCCCCGATCAGCGTCCACAGGAGAACCATGTCTGCGGACGGGAACCACTCTCGCCGGGGCTCGAATTCGACTGATGCGACGCTCGTGTCGGACGAGTCCAACCAGCAAACGCGACAGGCTAAATTCAATCCCAAGCTTCCGCCCTCCCCCACGTGGGGGCTAGGATTGGATGGTGTCGTTCGTATCGAGACGGCCGGTTCACCTCGTCTGCGTGACAGTCTGGAAGCGGAAGTCGGCGACGTCTCGATTCCCGACTACGCCGTCGGCCTCCTCGAAGAGCTGGTCGCGGACGTCACACTACCAGCACTCATCATCCCTTCTTTGACTGCCACATCCCCGCAATACCCGTCATCGTCTCCCCTCACGCCGTCACCCGTCTTCGCGCGCACGTCACTATCCATGCCCGACTTCACGCTATTCGAACTCGACGAAACCGCCTCACGTCCCTCCACGCCCACCTCTCCCTCATGGACTTCCCGACCGCCCTCTCGTATCCTCGACCGTTTGCGAAGCCAGCCCGACATTCGTGCTGCTGCTGCTGCCGCCGCCGCCCCAGTGACGACTCCCTTACGTCCCCGTCCCACGACTGCAAACGCGCACCTACGCGCGTCCGTCACACAGAGCCTGCACAATCCGCTAGACAACGGCAGCAGCGTGTTCAAGTTCTCGTCGATGCGGCTGACGTCGCCCTCGCTCGTCACCGTGCCCGAGTCGGACACAGACTTGGAGAGCCGGCCGCAGTCGTCGATGAGTGGGTACATCTTCGAGTCGCCGGAGACTGTTTTGGGGAGGGACAGTCAGGCCGGGGCTGATCATGGAGAGAGCGAGGGCCGGACGATCAGGCGACGCTTCTCGCTGAGGTCGTTCAGGCGGGAGAGGTTCAACTCTGAGGGCGTTGCGTCGGCCGACCCGAATGCGGCTGGTCTTGGCCTCCTCGCGCGGTTCAAGCGACGGCTTACAGGCCAGAGGTGAGGCCACAACCCCGGCGGCCCCCTTTCGTCGTTTTCAATGTGTATCGTTACGCCGGTCGTCCCGGTCACCCTGCTTTATCTTGTACATTGTCCCTCTGCCCGTCGTATGTTGGCTGTTGTGCACATATACTTATCACGTTCGCTCGTTTCTTCCCTGCAGCATAGCCTTACTGTCTCTCACTTATCCTATTCGAACTCCTACTTCTGTCCCGTATTCCCTCATTTTCGTGCACCAGTGTGACCCATCATGGCAATCATCGTATTCAGCAGACATAGGTTTCGCATATTCGCATTCGAGCACTCGGTCTTGGGGAGGACCATCTATCTACTAGTACATCTGACATCATATTCACCTGCATCCTGTCGTCGCACTCAGTTTTCTTGTGCGTTTATAGCTTTCGTGCATCGCATCGAAGCCTCTGTAGAGTTTACCTGCCATTATGTTATGCATATGCATAAGCTGTTGACACGCAGTTTGTTGGTCGTGGCCCGGGATGGATGCTAGCGAAATGCACTGTGAGCGCAGAAGACGACTCAACGACCTCGATCTCTATATCAGCGCGTTAGTATGACGCATAGGGAGTTGAACCCTGTACGTTGGTTCTGCCAGGGCAGAACCAGTACTGATGTATCCGTCGATATACTAGCATGCAAGCACCATATCTTGCAGATTGCGCCAGTCGCCGATAATCTTGGATCATGTCCAAGTCGTCCACACCACCTCCACGTCTATCAACAAAGCCGTCTTGCATGTTATAACTAGGGATACAAGTGCGAAAGGTATAAACGAGATAAGTTAAAGTTAAAGCGGCTTCACTAGACCTCGACGATCGCGCGCCGAAGGAGGGTATATGTACTAGCATTAGCATCCGTGTCATGATTTATGCGTGTGCATTCGACTACTGGGGAGTCCTCGAGCCTTAGTTGCCGTCGGGGGTCCAGCCGGGACTCTGAGGCTGTCCGCGACGGGCTCGCAGCAAGTGAGCCTTGACATCAACGTCGCTGCTGTCGCAAAGAACCTGGTTAGTCCAGCTTCCTCGAGTGGAGAGTGAGAGTAAACCGTACCGGGACGGCTTCATCTTTTTGTAGAGCTGCTTGGCTACATCGCCGCTGCTTTTCTTTGGCCGGCCGACCGCCCGGCGGGATGGCTGGGGGAAGCTGGACGTAGAGCTCGTCGCAGTGGGCCGGGAGGAGCTCGACGCCGAGGGGAAGATCGGCGTAGGGACGACGGTCTGCTCCGGGCTGGGATCGGGAATGCCGTTCGGGTAGGAGTCCTCGAAGATATCGTCCTGGGAGCCGTCGCGGAAGTTGTAGAGGTCGGTGTAGAACGGCGGGGCGCTCGCGTCCTCGAACATCTGCGAGAGCATCCAAGGTCAGTATGGGACAGCTCATGCAAGACAGCCGGTGAACAGTGCGGACATTGTTGCGCTCCTTCTGGAACCAGTAGAAGGGCTGCTTCGCGCCGTAGGTGCAGTTTCCGGGCGTCGCTTGGGGCTTGCCGTGGGCGGGATCCTCACCGCAGCGACGGGGAACTTTGGGCTTGGACAGGGGTACGTTGGCTGCGGCGCCAGTGATGTCGCACCTGAAGCCGTTCATGTAATCTATTTCGACCGATAAGTAGACAGCTATCACGTCCAACACAACATACTCACTTTGCTCACTGCCACCGTCCGGCGCGTGGACCCAGAACCACGCGCAATGGCATCCGCCCTCAGGGCACGGAGGCATCCGCTCCGGAACCTGAAAGTCGGTGAAGCGGTTCCACACGCATGTGTGGTTCACGCTGAACACCGTGAAGTCCTCCGGCTGGATCTTCCTGACATCGCTCTCGTACGCGATTGCGAGCGCGCAGCCAGTCAGGTCGTCAAAGCCCGTCGTGTGCATCGCCCCGCTGGGGAAGCTCCCGTCGTCGGACGGGCACGGATTGTTGCCCGCACGGATGTCGACGGGGTTGTCCGAGGTCGCGAAGAAGCTCGTGAGTCCCTTGTTGCACGCCAGCTCCATAGTCGCCGCCTTGCCTGCAGGCAGCTCGAAGATGTCCCCCGGGAGGGGCGGGAAGTCGAGGTGGTTGTGGAACCACCACTCGTCGAAGGTCATGTCTTGCAGCGGTGCGACGGGGCGGTTGTCGTAGGGGAAGGTATGATCCGTTACGTTGAAGCCGTACATGCTCGGATGGAACGGTGCTGCAAGTCCGAGTGTGAGCCGAGGTGCACGACTGGAGTGGGAAGAAAGCGCGTACAAATGTGTGCAGTCGTCAGAGGTAGTGAAGCCGCGACGGCAGTCAGCAAGAGGGCCGTGGAGAACATAATGAATGTGTACTGGGCAGTCGAGAACGAAGGATGCGCAAGGAAAGTGCTCAAATGCTGCCCGAGTGAAAAGAAGATAGATAGAAGACGAAGTAGAAGCAAAGACGGCTGGCGCACAAGTGCACAGAAGGCGAAGGCGAAGAGGATGGTGTAAATCCCGACACTGCGCACTCACTTTAAATGTGTCGACCTAGCTCCTACCGGGAGAACAAGGAGCGGGCGGTCTCCATCGCGATGCAACGTACTTGCGCGCCGCCCAGACAGGTGATTTCGAGTCTGATGTTCTCGAAGCGGTGATAGTCCGCGTGTACATGCCACGAATCGGAAAAAGCGAGCATAGGTGGAGCCAGGAACCTCAGCCGCGGGTCGCCGCGGGCGCAACTTGCGATGGGAAGCGGCCAGATGCGGTCCACTAGACGACGTCGACGATGGGCGTAAACATTTACACATGGGTAGCCTGCTCGGGCGCACGGAGAAGCTGGCGCATTTGCCAATGTAGACGGTAGGGTGCGATGATGAACTTCCCGGCTGCGTTTCAGCGTCTGCACTGCACGGACAAAATTATGGATGGGCGCGTTGTGTAAGCCTTCAAATTCATGAACTGACAGCGTGGGCACTCAGACCTTTAGTACAGCGGCGGGCAAGACCTATCGCAGTTGTAAGCGAGCTCTCCAATGTTGTATGTAGTAACAGGTACTGCGCAATGTGCGCATCTCCAGCACACAACTTTAAGCGCTTCAAGTAGAGTATACTTGAAGTTATACCTGATCTACCCGACCTCACGCGAAAATCAAATGGCGTCAGATATCAGAGACGAGCATCACGAAGCAGTCTCAGATGCCCGTCGGGCGAACCGCGGGATGTCTCCTGATGTCTCTGATGCCACACGCTGTGTGGCTATGATGTCCAAACGCGTCGGCGAAGGTGATCGCAAGCCATAGAGGTCGGGGACTGGTGGTAAATTCTGTCGACAGGGAGCCTTGTTGTGCATCTATAACCGTGCTCAGCGCGTCACTCCTCCCACGCTTCGACTTACCTCGACCGCCTGGTATGCCCTAGTAGCCTCGTTCCAATCTTCCTCGCAAGGACAACCTGCTGAGAACTGTGGACATATGACGGAAGACGTACCTGTACCATAAGTATGAGCGGTGATCCGACGTACTGAGCGAGTGTCGAGAACGCATGGACCGATGATTTGCTTCCACAATGTTCGACATCCATACGCTGCCTACTGACCACACCCACATCGTCATCTCCAAATGGAGAGCCCACCCTCGACGCTAGAGCGCGGGGTGCCACACGCTGCGCCCATTGACAGTGTGCGTCGCCGCAGTGTCCTGCGTGACCGCATCGGGCGCGAACTTCTCGCTGAGCACCGCCAGCTTCGAGCGGTACTCGTCCATGCCGATGTACGCGCCGCACATGCGCCGCTTGCCGTCGAACGCCGAGCGTCCGTGCAGCACGCGATGGTTGTCCACCACTGCAGGTTGAGCTGGGGGTCAGCGAGGCAGACCAAGCAGGTTGAGAGGGCGGTACTCGCCTACTGCGGTGCCCGGGGAAAGCTGCACCCAGTACTCGGAGTCCGGGCTGGTGAGGAGCTTGTACCATGTCCGGAGGGCGTCGTACCACGCTTCCACCTGGTCGGGCTGGAGGTCCCGGAGCACGCTCCGGTCGTCATTGTTGAAGCGAATTTGCACCAGTTCTCCGGCTTCGTGCTTGAGGATCGGAGTGTTACACGTATTGGGCGTGAAGAGGGCATCCGCCTCCCCTGCGGCATGCGTTGGCACCGACACGCTCGATAGGAGCTCGTATGCATCCGGGTGCAGCTCCTTGAGTATCGAGGCCACGTAGAAGCCATCCACGAGCAAGGTGGCGCCCCCGGTGCCGCCGGTGTGCTCGAGGAGGTGGAAGAGTTGAAGCCCACAAGGATCGGTCTGGGCCGACATGTGAGCATAGGGGCGTTCGTATGAGATGAGCGAACTCACAAAATATGTAGTATCGGTATGCGCGCCCAGGGCCAACGTCGTGTATGCCGTGTCGCCCTTCGCGAGGTTGGAGGTGAAGTCCCAGAATGTTCCATCTACACGAAGGGCTTCAGCATGAGTGATCCAGCACAATCAAAGCTTTGTACGGACACTGGGTCTCCCTGATGAAGCCTATCCTCCGCGACAGCTCCTCTGTCGCTTCTGGCGTGGCTGGCACGCCGGAGATGAAGCAGAACCCGAATTTGTCGACGTTGGCTAGCCACTTGTAGAGGCCTCGATCATCTGATGCCATGGCCTCCTCATATGTGACTGTAGGCGGAGACTTCAGGATCTTAGATCCCCATAGTATCTTCCTGTGGTGTAGATCAGTCGAGGAGTACGCCTGAAGACTACATGCCACGCACTCTGATTTCTCGGCTCGCGCCATTGGCGGATCATACGAGTTGTAACGTAGCCAAGACCACGGATATATTGACTTGTGCGGTTGAGAGGACGGCCCTATGCCATATCAGCAGTCAAGCTGGCTCAGACGCTCGGTAACGAACGGGGTTACACACATTGCACCTCCAAACCTTCCGGCTTCGACTCGACATGGGTTGGCTTGATTTCTGGTGGAATCTGTGGGGTAGTCGGCATTGTGTGGTCGTACCGGGAGGAGCGCTACGTACCTCGAAGGTGTTCACGAGACGTTGCTTTGTGTGTGGATGGAAGCATTGCGGACAGCGGCAATGATCGCG
The DNA here is from genome assembly GCA_001792895.1 of Lentinus brumalis. NCBI lineage: Eukaryota > Fungi > Basidiomycota > Agaricomycetes > Polyporales > Polyporaceae > Lentinus > Lentinus brumalis. The sequence goes on along the minus strand of MARA01000061.1, from coordinate 48,823 downwards.
AAGCCATATGTGGTGACTTGGAGAAGAGATGAGGCCACGCTTGACTGGCTGGCTGGCTGCACTCACAATCTAGAGTATGTTGTCGTATCCCAGCCCAAGACAACCTTCTTTTCATCTATCCTGCTGCTCGGAAGCTCCTTGACTTCTGACGAGACTTGCTGACGGGCTGAAGAGGAAGGAACCGGTGCGGAGGACGACCCGTGCGAGGTTGACATGCTAGCAACAGTCTTCTTGGGCCAGTGGGTGTCGTAGAATGTCTGGGGTACTGCCTTGAGGATACGGACATGGTTGACACTGGACTACGCACGCACTCGACTCGGTCTTGGTCCAAGCCCCAGGCTAGAACTCCTGCGAACTGCAGTTGCTGCAGATGTTGAACAGCGAAACATCTTGGCGTAGTCTCGACAGTCGGCGAAAGCCTCGAGCAATACGAAGGCTGAAGAGGTCTTCAGGCGTCCAGAGTCGGGAATTGGAGAGAAGAAACAAGAAGAAATCGAACTAATGGCTCCCCGGGAGTGCGGGCCGGGGCCGTGCCGAGTCCACTCGTCATGATGATGGATTAAGCGCTTACGCGCAGCAACCTTCTACAGCTTCTACTTCGGCTCCGACTTAGATGGCGTTAACCACTCTGCACTACGACGTTATCGCGACCATCATCAGCTTACTGAACTCCTGCGACGCGCTCAACCTTGCTCTCACCTCCAAATATTTCTATGATCTCGCGATAAACCAGGTGTCCGAATCGGTGAACTGCACTTGCCCGGAACAGTTTTTATCTGCATGGGACACCCTAGCGAGGAGCGACACGCACCGTGCACGATATGTCCGTACTCTGCGTGTCGGTATTGTTGGGCCTAAAGCCGCGAAGTTTCTCGACGGGCGGAATTCTCATGCCCTGATGCTCCGGGATCTAGTTCTCCAGGCGCAAAACATCTCACACGTCTTCCTGAGGGGATCATCCCTCATGGAAGACGAGGGATTCTGTGCAGCCTTCAAGGCATTGAATCATCTCGTACATCTCGAACTCTTTGGCGGTTACGATAGCCGTACACTCGCCGTGATTGAGGGCTTGCGCTCTCCGCTACAGGTCCTCTCCCTCCGCGCACACGAAGACCGAGCTTCCCCATTGCTAGATGTCCTGGTCTCTCTTGCACCTCACCAGTCAAGCCTCCGCGTTTTGCGCGTGACAGGGCGATCACACCTGCCACATGTCTCCCTGGATAAGTTCGACTCCGAGTCGCCACCTCGGTTCCCTCACTGTCGCCGCCTCATCCTTGCCCAGGCGTATTACCACTCCTCCATCGACCTATTCGCTACCTTTCCAAACGTCGAGACTTTGAACTTCCCATACATTCGGGTGCAACCTATCCAAGGCAAAGTCCCCCAACTGCGGCATCTCGAGCTACACGCCACGAGGTTGGGTCAGCTCGCAGGTCGCCTCTCTGCGATCCGGTACCTCCATCTATTCAACGGTGTCGTGCTGATGAATGTTGGGGGCATCACCCTGCAAGCCACGCTTGACGCAATACGAGAGGTCTCACCAGCTGCCCTTCATCTAAATATTCACTCAGGCTCCGCCAACGCGAACATGGCCCCGCTCTGGGATGGCCTCACTTCTATCGTACCAGGCTTGAAGTGCCTTGACCTCTTCTTTGAGCCGACATCCTCGTATAGTCGCTCCAATGTCGGCAATGTCTATGAGGAGATTGCATTGTGGGTGGTGCGTGACCTTGTCCCGAGCCGCACTCCCCAGTAACTGAAGATTTGCACGGAACAGCGGGGTCTCTCTTTTCGGAGTGATGATACAACACCAGCCATCCGATGCCTGCGCATTGGGATGTCCTTGCGTGCCGCGTTCGATATCTCCCTACATTCCAGGCCGTGGTTCGACGGAGCGGAGCCGGCCAAAGAAGAGCGTCCTGTCGCCGATGCAATCCGTGGCTTGCCAGAAACCATTGCATCCGCCATCCCACTCTTCAGTATCTCGCGATCTCGATTCAGGTGGACTACTATCCGATCGTGATGGAGGATTGGTACAACGACGAATCGGACTACGATCTCCATGCGCTCGATGCGGACGTGACGTGGTGGTACATCGAGCGCCAGGAAGGTCTTCAAGTCTTTCACAGAATGGGAATGATGGAGGGAGAACGCGTTTGGAGGTCGTTCATTGAGAAGGACGACGAGGAGCTCACTGGGGCCCAATAAGGAGAGAATTGAGCGGAAATATGAGCCGCGGGAACGCTGGTAGGTACATCACGCTCAGGTACTACGCTATGCAGCTTGTTAACATCGTTCAGGATCATACTGCAGGTCAGAGCAGTAGTATGTGAACCTCACAGGTCCCATCATGTTGGGTGGGTTCTCGGCCATCTGAGGCTGAACCTGGACACATACAACAATCATCAGCCTGGATCAGTGGCTTGGCCCTCTGCCTTCGGACCTTGCATAACTAGATGCCATGACCGTTGTACGTGGAAGTACTGCGGAGGTCTCCGACATGTGATGGTCTTGGCTAATCTAGCACTCAGGCCCTCGCTGTTCAGTCTGAGTTTGCGTTGACTGATGTGATACAGCTTGTTGCTTTCACACCTCATCTACGAACCCTCAACCGTCCCCCTCTAATCTTCAACGAAGACGTTTCTCACTTGCACCTACCCGATCTCTTGGTCCACGCAACCACGTACATACGTCGTGCCATATCCATCCATTCACCTGCGACGCACACCAGGACGTCTCTCCGAATCGGCCCCTTGGCGGAAGACTGGCCAGGTACTAGTACATCAACGTCATAATTTATCCACGTCAAACGTGTACTGGACTGTACCAGATTTCCCTATGTCCTCTTGGCGGACCTCGTTCCTGGGCCATGCCCACACATGTTCATTCGCGGGGGAGTATAAGAGACTCGCAGTCCTACCCGCCTCTCTTCCCTCGAAGCCCCCTATAACCCGGCATCATGAAGCTCACCATCACCGCTCTCGCAGCCCTCTTCATGCTTCAGGTCAGGTGCCTCCCTACTCCGGAACCAAGGCCGGAGCTCGAGGTGAGCCGCCCCACCCACTCGTTCTTGCACATACTTACATATGCTCACTGTTCCGTGCCCAGACACGCCAAAGCTGTGACAACCTCAACCTCGTCCCGCTCCTCCGCGCCTACAGCAGCAAGCAAACCGACCACTTCTACACGACCGACGTGCAGGAGATGCAGCACGCGATCGCGAAGGACAGCTACCGCTCCGAGGGCAACGAGGCTCTCGTCCTCTTCGACCCCGTCCCCGGCTCCGTCGCGCTCTACCGCCTCTGGAGCAAGACGTTCACGGACCACTTCTATACTACGTCCGAGTCCGAGCGCGATGCGGCGATCGGGACCGGGAAGTACGACTTCGAGGGCATCACGGCGTGGGTCTTTCCTACCCAGGTTTGTGGCTCCGTGCCGCTGTACAGGCTCTTGAACGCTCCCATCGAAGACCATTTCTATACGACGGATGACGCGGAGAGGAAGAATGTGATCGCGAACAATGGATATGTCGACGAAGGTGTCGCCGGCTACGTATACCTGACGCCTTGATCAGTTCGTGCGTCTACTCATTCACCCACTATGACCGAAGAGGACGCTGACACAGGGCGACAGAACACTGCGCCATACAGGGCTGCTCGACACGGAGGTGACCAGTGTCAGGTCTTTCTTTGAAAGCTGCAGAGGCATTACGTTTGTACGAGACTAGCGATGGGAATATGTTATGTCGAGGTAGGAGGAAATGGAAGGAAGGAAGGAGTGCCGGGGCGATGCGACTCAAGGGCCATTAGGACAGGGGGTTGCGTAGAGTAGGAGAGCGTCATTTCTTATCACTCGTATGTGGAGCATGTCAAGGAAGCTGGGTGGCCTGTTCTCGATGTTACTCGTGCTGACCTTGCAGTGTCTCCCTCACTCGAGGGGACCGAGGCTGTATCGAACAGCGAAAAGGGACCGGGAATCTAGGACAACAACGTCAACTCGCTGCTAAAGCGGGACTGTCCGGGACCAGAGATGGAACGTACGTGATACTGCCGTTGGTGCTATCGTCCGAAGGAATGATAGGGCTGCCGTCAGCGTCCCGAGCGGGCGAGAAGTCGAACAGCGCGAGTAACCTCGCGATCGCAGTAAACATGAGTTCTTCTGCGAGATACTGCCCTGGGCATGTTCTGTTGTGACATGCCACATGTCGCCCGTTATTTCGGTGTGTAACACCTCAGGCAGATAGAGTAGACGTACCGCCGACCAAATCCGAACACGACGTTGTACGGATGCGACTCCTGTCTGCGGTCGTGGCCAAGCCACCGCTCGGGCTTGAAGGCATGTGGGTCTGGGTAGTGCTTCTCCTCTCGCAGCATGCCCCTGTAGCACCTGTGAGCACGGTCGAGAAGGAAATCAGGAGCACTGCAAACTGACCAGAAGTTCACAATTAGGAATGTGCCTTTCTCGACGAGGAAGCCGTCGTGGACATCGTCATGTCCCGCCTCCCGACTGACTGCATATCCAGCCCCATCAGTAAAGCGATGTAATGATGATTGTGTTCAAGTAGACGTACCAGCGCTGACAGGCGGACGCAGCCGTAGTACCTCGACCAGGACCGACTCGACATATGGCAGAGAGTCGCGATCCTCTATCGTCGGGAGCCGGTCCCGCCCTATGACGCGAAGGATCTCTTCTTGGGCCTTCTTCTGGACATCCGGATACTTCACCATGAACAGTATGAACGACGACAACGTTGAAACTGTCTGCGCATCGATGAGTGACTTTCGAACATCAGTACATTCCGGGTTACTGACCGTATCGGCGCCACCTGGCAGGTTCTAGAGTCAGCATGCAAACCTGGCCGTGACTTTGAAGCAGGACTTGCCTGTGTATATCTGCGTAGCTGAGAACATGATGATGTCGTCTGGATGCTCGCCGGGTTCAGCATCAACAAGTGCCTTGTAGGTCAGGGACGGGCGAGCGGTGCCTTTTGTCTACAGACCACATCAGCCTGAGCCGGCGACACATACAATACCTGCGTGGTTGGGCCTGCACAAGCTAGAAGACGCACAATTTCCTCCTTGACCATTCGATGGCCCTCCTCTGCGAGGGAGAAGTACTGTTCCCGCCACTGGCGCGCCTTCTCCTTAAACCCCATCCCCGGTAAGAACGACGGCAGCTTAGCCACTGCAAGCACCATTCGCCGTCAGTGCATAGCCAAAGGGACCTAACATCCGTGTTCGTGCTCACAGAAGGGAAGCCAGTCGACGATATAATTGTTCGGTAGGCTCGCCTCCGCAAAATTGTCTGCGAACTCGTTCGCCTTCTTCACATACGGGTCATCGCGCGCCGTGACGCGGTGCCCGTGCGATATCTCCATGGCGATACCTGCAGTCACGCTGCCAAGCGCGACCGTCGGACTTGTCAGCTACATCCACATATGACGCAGACGGCAAGATACGCACTGGCGAATGTGCTGCACAAAGCTGTCTGGATCCTGCAGCAGATTCTGCAGCATCACGTCGATGTGATAGACCATATCTTCCCGGTACTGCGCGAGCTGCCTCGGCTGGAGCACCATGTGTAGCAGCTTCCGCGCATGGCGTAAGCGTTGCGGGTCGTGCTCCAGGACGATGCCCTTGTCGAAACCCGCCCTGCACGGAATCCAGCATCACGGTCAGCTCCCTTTGATCCTGAGTCAGTACTAGGCAGCAAAGTACATCTCGACTATCTTGGGTAACGGCCTGTTCGAGTAGATCGCGAACTTCTTGTTCAGCAGTTCGTGGCCCGCCTCCGCCGTGTTCAACACCAGGAGAGGCGTCCCAAACAGACTGATCGAGTATATCCCTCCTGTGTAGGGTGATCAGCGCACTACATAGAGACGAGAAGGGGAGGAGGACTGCTTACCATAGATTTGGCCCCACTCATGCAGCTTCTCCCATACGTTTTTGCGGGGCATCTGCAGGGCGTTGCCTAACACCGGCATCGGCTTAGGACCAGGGAATGGCCGGCCTCGGGAGCGACCCTTGGCAAAGAACGCGAGGTATGCCACCAGAGCGAGACCGATGGCAATAGCAACGGAGACCATCTTGAACGCTGACCACGTACCAGTCGAGGACACGAAGCAAGGAGTGTGGACGACGATCGGCCCCACGTACTTATGGTCAGAAGTCAGCCCTGTCTGGCCTGCAGACCCAGCGTAGTAAGACTACATAAGTACGTGGCTGGCTAATGTATGATCCAGTGCCTGCACACCGCGCGGCCGCGCTTACAGGCCGCATTGCTTTCACAACAAGAGAGAAACCTCGAAATCTTTGAGAGAACATTCGGCTGAGACGGCACACAAGACGTCCGACTGGGCTGTGCTCTCGCCTACGGTCGCCAGCGAGCGGACTTGATATTCTGGTGATTTCCTATACCTTTATGAATTCCTCGAGGTCTCGACTCTCTATCGTTGTGAAAGCAGCTGTACGATATTCAATATCAACGTGCCAAGCAGCTCTTCAAAGTCTTTGAAGCGTATTGGATGGACGAACGTTGGAGACAGTGTTGGAGATCGTCATCGTGATCGACCTTTGTTGCTAACATATAGGCTTGATAGTTCATCCCCTTGGGTTCGGGCCCCGGGGCACATTGGATGCCGGCTCCGTAGGTTCGACGCAAACCCCTCACACGTAAACGGGAGAGGATCTTGGTACGAGACCAGCCGGCTCCGGGCCACTCAGCAGTACTCGTTCCTCCCAGGCACTCCCGTGCGCTTGTACGTGTGGAAGGAGCACTGCTGCCGATACATAGTCGTCGAAGTACTCGGCCGCCCGGCGACGCGGACGTGGTCTGACGCGCTTAAACGCTCGGGGTGCTGCAGAGCGGCATGAGGTCTTGAATGAATCCTGCGATGGTGAGGCGACGCCAGTGAGGGACAGCCACGCACCGATGACTGCCCATACTCACACTGACAGGTTGAACAGACCTCCAGTTGTACGACTAGCTGTATGTCATGAGTGGGAGAAGGTGAACGCGATGTCGTACCGGCATGTCCATATGAACTGCGATTCAGCCAAGTTCCGGTCGTCAGTCGTACGCAATCCCCCTCAGAGCGGCGCACTCACCGTCAGACCGAACTTTAGTAGCGCACGAGGACTGAGCGCTGCACCTCCGAACCGGTTCCGGGTCCACATTATTCGATACGTATGGGACCAGCGGCAGCGGTGATCTTGTCAAACGGTGGGGAGCCTGGAGGAACACCCACAGGTCATCCTATGCTGTACACAGGCACCTTCTGCGCACACTCGAAACATCCAGATGTCTGCAAGGAGCCCTACAAGATATTCATACAGTAGCTAGACAAACAGGGTTCAGTCCAAGACACACAGTGATACCAAAGACGCACGCAATCACTGCGTCTTCTTGTCGTCCTCCAGCTCGAGCTGGCCATACACGAGCCGGTCGACCTGCTCCTTCTTGCCCCGCAGCTTGAGCAGCAGCCCCCAGACGGGCGTCAGGAACGGCACGAACATCGACACGCGGTCCTGGTACGCGGCATACGCAGGATACTTCGCAGCGGTGATGCTCTCCGTGAACAGCGTCGACGAGTAGAAGAGCGAGCAGATGGTGATCGTGGGGATCAGAGGCCAGAGCGGCGTCAGACTGTGCAGCGGCAGCTTGGGGAGGCGGGGGCTCCCGGGGGCGAGCAGCGGGAACAGGTTCATGAGCACCTGTATGCGCGCATTCTGAGCCTCCAACGTCGGACCGGATGGGCCGAAGGACTTACCCAGAAGCTCTGTTCACAGAAGAAGTTCGGGTGGCGGGACCACGCCCACAACCCACGCGTGACGAATCCGCGTTTCGCGTCGGCGGGGGTCCATTGAATGCGGGCTCCGGGCCACTCGTTCTTTTCGTGCACACCCGTGCGCTTGTACGTATGGAAGGAGTACTGCTGGTTGTCCGCGACGAACTCGACGGCGATGTCTACAAGGGCGAGAGTCGCAAGGAAATAGTCTGACGTGCTCAGATGTTCAGGCTGCTGCAGGGCGGCAACCTGCGCAGGTATGGCCAGAACGAACAGAATGACGTTTTGAATGAATGCTATGGTACAGTGGGTATCAGGTGAGGGAGCGACACGAGGATAGATACGCACCAATGAACACGAGATGCACGACCTGGAAGAGCCACGGGGGCAGCTTCTGGCGGAGGACCGCCCAGCGGTAGTCTTCATCTTTCCTGTCGCGGACTCAGCGTGATTGAAGTGACTAGCACATAGAATCAAACTCACAAGTTGAACAGACCGCGTCTCCACGTGTTGTATGACAGACTGTATGCTATGAGCCAGAGCATACAATGCAGATACGACAACGTACCGACACATCCAGAGGAACTGTGCGCTGGTCAGTCGCACGCACCGACGCATAGACTGACGGACTCACAGTCAAGCCGAACATCAACAAAGCACGAGGACTGAACCTTTGAACAAGGTCCGGGTGCACGCCTTCAGGAACGTATGGAAACAGCGGGAGAGGAGATTTGGTGGGCCAGAGGGGAAGCAACGCGTAGAACGCGGTGTATATGGTGGGGAGGAACGTCCAGACCCTGTCGACCTGGGATACGTTGCCGGTAGCGACACCGAGGAGCCATGCGACGGCAGCGTTGTAGAGGCAGAACTTGACTGGCCATCGAGAGGTCGGTGGGATGCCCTTATAGATCAAAACACTCCAGGGCACGGGGGCCATGTTTTCAGCGAGGGGACGAGGGAGAAGGAAAGGGTCGTGGGGGAGACTTGTCCGAGCCTGAGGGTTTATATGGCGGCGTCTGGCAGGACCAGTGGGAAGATGAGCTGCAGCGGTGAGAGAGCGATCGCGGGGAGTGAACCATTCATTGACGTCGTCGCCCTCCTCGATCTTCCCCACGGGGCGAGCCTTGCCAATTGCGGCCACTCATCCATCCTACATGAGTAGACGCCTTCTTCGCTGATGTAGCAGACGCAAGTGGCTCTGGCTGCAGCCATGCTATATCTACGGCGTATGTTCTGGCTCTCAATCCTCAGAGATATGCGGAGGAAGTATTCACAAACAGTGCCTAAGTACGGTGTTCGCCATGACTCGGTACTTCCCACGCTCGGCGAATTTAGTACTCATGGTGCCCCTAAGGCTACAGTACCAGGTACCTCCCATCGCATCGGACGACGTTATATGCGATATGACCGGTTCCACTACAACCTCTTCTGTCTGCGATGCCGTCAACGTCAGTCCGCACGTCAAAATTAACCGGGATGCGTTGGAAGAGCCAGCATCTCAGAGTCAAGCACCACGGTGAGTCGCCATCGGTGACATTATTCGAAAATGCCATTGACATGATCATAGTCCCAGTCCTCTTGCCCAGACCACACTGAAGACCACCAAATCCCTGGAGAATGCATCGCTTGAGCATAGCGCTCCCAATGCAGGACTACCGGGCAGTCGGGAGGACAATGACAGCGCAGAAGTTACTACCATTGCCAACTCTCCCAGAATCGCCATGTCAGGTGCGTGTGTAACCTGGTGTGTCTCCCAGCTTCTTCGGTCTCATACATCGCCAGGTTCGAGACCGACGACGACGACGACGACGACGAGGAAGATGACGAGGGTTCCGACACTGACTACAGTGACGACGACCCCGATGCTGAGTTCACTGGAGAGCCGCCCAGGTTGAACTATGGACCCATGGTGGATTACGAAGAAGCTGTCAAACGCAGTTGGAAGTCGGCCGTCGAGTTGCTAGGCGAAGAGTTCATGTTGTCGACCAAGGGTGCAGCTCGGCATGTGTCACAACGGCAGGAAAGCGTGGACAAGGGCGCGGACAAGGCCTCCGAGTAAGTCCAGACGAGGAGGACAGACGAAGGATGTATGAGCACCTCTGTAACTTGACTGTAACGTAAGGTGACTGTACTTAAGCTTAAAGACTGTACTTTAGCAGAATGCGCGATGTTTGCGTGTGTTTGTCTCGTGCGCGTCTGTGGGCGGCGTCTGGCTCGCTGAGCTCATCGTGCTCCGGGTCGTCCTCAACGTCCATCCGCCTTTGTCCACCGTTCCGTCTATGCACACCATGTCTACCTCGGTCCTCATCTCGACGTTTGCTCCCTTCCCCACTCTTGCCCTCGCTGTCCCCTCAGAGACGTCCTTCGCCGACCTCTATGAGCTCCTCGCAGACCGCTATCCGTCTCTTCCCCTCCACTCCGCCGCCGCCGACCTCGTCCTCACTCCTACCTCAGGCCTGGTCCCCGAGCCCAATGCATCTATTGCTACGCTCCTTTGCGAAGAGGATGAAGGCACGCACAGTCTCGTCTCGCTCCGTCTCGTGCCCCGGCTCCGCGGTGGCAAGGGCGGTTTCGGCTCGCAGCTGCGTGCCGCCGGCGGTCGCATGAGCAGCCAGAAGACGAGCAACAACGACTCGTGCAGGGACCTCAGCGGTCGGAGGCTGAGCACTATCAAGGAGGCGAAGAAGTACGTCCATCCCGATCGTCGTTCTTCCACTGTTCACTCATCGTATGCTCAGGCTGGCAGAGTACATCGAGAGCGAGCCTCTGCGCAAGAAGGCCCAGCAGGAGGCTCAGCGCGCTAAGCTCGAGGCTCTGGAGAAGAAGCTCGGCATGGCCGCCGGTGGTTCGTCCTCGGATGCGGCCGCAGGGAGGAAGCACCGCCTGGAGGATACGGAGTACATCGAGCAGAGCCGCGAGATCGTCGACAACGTCAAGAGCGCCGTCACAGTCGGTAAGTCAATCGTGCCCTCCCCCCTTCGTCGTCCGTGTCTGACGATACGCCCCTCAGCCATGCTGAAGAAGAAAAAGAAGGCGAAGACGAACCACAGTCCCCCTGCGGAGGCGTCCTCCAGCGCAGGCTCTACCGTGGCCGCGGCGGCGGATAAGGTGCTAGAGTCCGCAGCGGCAGCGTCAGAGAAGGTCCTTGAATCCCCGGCGACCGTCCCCGTCGTCGCCGCCGCCGCCGCTGCTGTCGGTCTGGCGAGTGCTTGATCTGGTGTATGTATTCTATAGCTTCTTTTCATGTATGTCTACGCTCAAGTCCGGTTGTAATTGGAATGAGGGATGCGACCTCGCATATTATGGTCAGTCCGGATCCCCCTTCACATGAAGAGTCATCGCGAGGGTATCCAGCTTTGGGTCCAAGCTCGACCAGGCCATCCGCGTTCTCATGCTCGAGCTCGAGCTTCATGCATTCTTCATGCAGTGACCGCGCGCTTGATGATCGATAGGACAACATTAGGATGTTCTCGAATGGAATTACACGAGATCGTGCGCAGCAGTCAAATGTCGAATAGCGACGTCGATTTACGCCAAGCGATGTGCGTCCTCACTGACATTCCTCAGCCAGACAGCTGACGTCGATAGCGCTGGCCAGCTGACCTTGGCCAGCTATGACGCTAGGGGCGGCCCCGAGCATATAATGCAGCAAGGCGGACACTGCTGGCAGACATCAGCATGCGTCCAACCCCAAGTCGCAGTACGAAGCGTTCCCTGCTCAGCACGCTGCAGCTGTTCAGCGCAGCGGCAGCCCAGATCGTCAACAACACCGCGCCAAGCCTCTCCTTCAAGGTCGTCTCGGGCGGGAACGACAACCACTTCCTCCGGGACAACCCACCGGGGGCAATGGACGATGTATCTGTATGAAATAGCAATGGCCCTCCGGGCAGACCTGGACACTTCACTAATGGGACAAATACTGATTGTGATAATTAAGCAATGTGGTAAATGCAAGAAAATAAAAGAAATACAGCCGGAATTCAGATGACAGCACTCGGACTAGTAGCAGCACCGTCGACGTTGTCCTCTCCCTGAGTGCGTCTACCCTTCTTCCAAGAGTTGTTACGCCAAAGATATGCCAGGTGCTTTTGCCGTAGGCCGAGAAGTCCAGTAGTCTATGTACCAGACCTTCTCCTCATATGGTACATCAGGCGGAGCGGGAAGGGAGTTGAAGTAAGCATGGATGTCGAGTGCACGGAACACATAAAGCTATGTGTTATGAATCAGAAATATAAATATGCTATTGCATTGACGTACCTGCCAATCATTGTCTGACTTTTGACGGTAGTGCCGAAAGCGTCCCTTGAGCACGGCGATGATCTCGTAACCAAGCAGGCATTTCCGTGGCGAGCTGACAAGAGCGAGCTGGAGTAGCGTCGACATGGAGCACCGTGGTGTTCCACCCATGGCTGGGTCAGGTATGATGCTCAACCCGCCTCCATGAAGGCTCTGTCGCTCAGGCAGCTCGAGGGTGCACTATACTGTAGTTTCAACACATTTGTGACCACCATTGGTCACAGATAGATGGCCGAAGGGGTCTGGTGCCTCACCTGTGCCTAATGATTGGACACTGAAGTTATCTCCGGAATTGCCATAGTGAGACAAACTGCCAACTCGGTGTCAGGCAAGATGTCGAGGATCCCTGCTTTCTGCGCTGAGCCTCAACAAAAGAATGCGAGGGAAACACCGGGAGACACCAAAAAGGGGGTGTTTCTGAGTACTGCTTTGCAATCTCGTATATAGTTGAGTAGTACAAACAACAGGAACCAGGCAGGAATACAGCCTGGAAGCTGGGAGCGCCCATGAAGTTGGCAGGGGTGCTTGGATACTAGGTTGCTTGGATACTAGGTTGCTTGCATATGTCAAAGAGCTTGCACCGTGACCAGTGTCCGGAGAATTGTAAATTCCCCATGACTCCAGAGACAGCCCGAGACGAGATAGACTCAGTACTCATGCACGACTCACCTCACAAGTCACATGCAACCTGCAGCCTACAGGCCACTGCGCCCAGGCACGTGACATAGTCATGCGGATATCATGTGATTTGACATTCCCGAACTTGTTTGCAGTTGGTCGTTGTTTTCCTCAAGACCCACTACCTGAAGGTAGCGGGAATCCAGTTCTACTCTCAATGTCCTTCCTCAGAACTGAGCCCACTGGCAATATGCCGGAACAGCCGTCAATGCCCTATACATCCACTCACGTCCTTGTGCCGTCTTTGGTTTATCACCACGTCTCCGTGCAGCATGCCATCACCGCACACACCACCATCATGCCATCATTAGCTGCCCAACCATCCCTAGCGGTGTACAACACAACAACGATGCTCATGATGCAGGCTGCACACACCAGTGTTGTGGTCACTCCAATGGTCTATCCAGCAGCTCCACCAACATCGCTGGTGCCGGTTGATCATGCCGACACTGTTATTGGTCCCACCCTCTATTCCGTATCTCCACCAGAGGCCTTCCAATGCAGCTTGTGCCGGCTGTCGTTCAAGCGATCTTTTGATCTGAGACGCCACAGCCGCACCCATACAAAGGAAAAGCCATTCCTCTGCCCAACACCGGGGTGCGAGAAGGCGTACACCAGGAGGGATGCCTTATATAGGCATCTGGTATGGTCCCATTTTTTGCGCATGTCTGCACTACCATTTTCTGACTGCCGTCCACAGTCATCTGACAAATGCAACAAGACTGAGAAGCACGAGCCGAGAAAGACCTGTGGGGTGACAAAGAGAAAGCGGCAATGCCATGCTTAGGTTCCCTGCTCGTCTCAGAGTCAAGGTCTATTCACTATGCATACCATCGTCTGATTGCCTTCTGATTACTCTGTATTCCGCCACAGATGCATGTGAGCTCAATCTTATCTACAGTTTCCAAACACCCCCTGGAGCGACAACATGTGCGAGCGAGCAAGGGCAGGAGACTCGCCAATCATAGGTGGAGCCATCACAGGGTACAACATGGGAAGCAGAAACAGGAGACGTGGGGTAGCGTATATGTATATATACCAAATCTGAATGAGGTGGCCGCTGCACTCGGTGTGCAAGTTGTGGCCGGTGTGCATACGGGCAGGGATGAGTAAATGACGACATACGATTTGAGTCCAAGTCCGACAACAACAACAACAACAACAACAACAACAACAACAACAACAACAACAACAACAACAACAACAACCCCTCAACCTAGAATGTGTGCTTCTCTACGGCGGTGTTTGCAGCAGCGGGCTGGAGGTCTGGCCCTTGCGCGAGCGATGGAAGCATGTGATGAGCTCGATCGGGGTACGGGTGTAGGGATGAGCGGTGGCAGCGGGAACGAGGGCGACAGTGGACGATGACAACAGGAAGGGGTGCTGGTGGGAGTCTTTGTTTAGGAGGCGACGATGGACATGTTTGAGTGTGAGCTCACTTTCCGGGGTGGCGCCGAGGGTGGCGACGAAGTGTTTGAACAAGGGCGGGAGGCCGCTCATGACGATGAGGATGTGATCCTCTTCGGTGATGGGTGCACTGATGGACTTGAGGCGGAAGATGGCGCAATGCACGTCGGCGATCCTCGTGGTCATGGTCTGGTTGTTATGCTTCTGCATCTGGTAGAAGTCGCAGCAGCGAGTGAGGTGGGTACCGAGGCCGCGGGCCTGGTGGATGCTCTCGAGCTCACACCAAAGCAGGTTCACATCAGTGTGGTGCGCATGACGGAGCTGTACTGGGTTGAGGTTCAGTGTAATCTCTGCACAGGCTTGGTCGTTCTTCTTGACCCAAGCATGGATGGTGTTCAAGTTCAGGGAACCTTGTGGGCAGGGTGCATTGCCGGACACGATGTCCCAGAGGCCTTGGCACACAAGCACAGTGCGCACAAGGATCGATCACTGGGTGTAGTTCAAGTCGTCGAGCTTTGCAATCGACGGCGACATGGTGAAGACAAAGGGGGACAGACGGGGGCAAATGGACGAGATGGGGTTCAAGACAGATGGGCGAGACGTACAGTTCAATCGGGGGTCCATGCGCGGGGTTTGATCGGGGCCGCGGTTCAATTGAGGGAGTCATATGACAAGTTTAAAAGGGCCGCCAGGTTCGAGAGCAAGTGGACGGTGACTTCAGCCTCACCCGGTAGTCTTTGCATGACCTCCGAGTAAGGTAGACACAATGTGTAGATTTTTGATACAGCGAGGGACATGCGAGAGAGATGAGAGATGAATGAGATTCGATTTGAAGGGCGGTTGTCCTCTGTATGCGGAAGGAAGAGGGCGGGAGGCGGGAACAGAGGTCAATTGCGTAGGGAAGACAAAAGAAAATACATGTATGCTGAACTAGCGCCGAATGTATCCTCATCAATGTAAGTACGAGCTCAAACCGGAAGATGCCGGTGAGCATCTCAGGCTACAACAGTGCGGAGCTCCAGTCCCAACAATATCCTCAGTGGCCAATTGTTGGATGAGGGCAATGTTTCAAAGTGCACCTGCTGGCCGTCCGTAACCAATGTTGCATACCAAAGCCTTGGACGTGTGGCATGGGGCACCATCAAGGACGCGAACAGGCTGACAGGTTGCTGCACGGTTAAGGCAGACATGTCATGTCAGAACTCACTGTCCGCTCCATCAGAGGCGAGGGAGGTAGGAATGGTCTCCGAGCAACAGAAAGGGAAACTGTGGCCTGTAGGGGGAGTGTAGGCTATTGAGGACAGCCAAGGATGCCTGGCTTACTCCAGCGGAAGTGTCAGAGGGGCGCAAATTCCAGGTTCAGACAGGTCCAATATCCATCAACGGTGATAGGTATCGGACCTGTCTATGCATGGAATTTACGCCCTTCCGAAGGTTCCACTGGAGCGAGGCTGGTACCCTCGACCGTCCTACAGCGGCCGGCACACTCAACACAGCACCGTCCTCCTTCCCTATCGCTCCGTCGCCTCCCCTACTGTCCTAACCCTCGGGCAGAGTGGGCAGCGCACCCTGCAGTCCGTCCGAACCGAGCGGTGTCCTGTCAGCCCGTTCACGTCCCCGACAAGGTATCAAGCCGCAGTTCCGAGGCCTTGTATGCAGCCTCGGTCACGGACACATGGTAGGAGGGGCTCTGGAGCACCATTTACGCCAGGCGATTGGCCGTGGTGGTTATCACCGGGGTTGGAGCTCCGCGCCACCATCTTGGGTAAACGTCGGTCGCCAGCGCTTTGAGGCGGTCGGGGCTCGACGTGCGCATTGATTGGCTGGTTGTGGTTAAAGCTGACAGCAGGTCCGTGCACAAGGGGCTCCATCCATCCCCATTGGCCCAGAGCCACTTGCAGAGAATTTCCGAGGCTTGCGTGCTGTCGTTAGGGTAGTTTTGCTTTTGTACCTTCGGTAGCGTTGCGTGCAAATCAGATTCCATTCTCCCCACCGTTCAGCTCTAAGTCTACCGCCTCCGCTCCGTGCTCACCGTCGAAAGTACCGCTGTCACTGTCAAGAAGTCCCACCGCTGCCAAGTCGATAAGTTCGAACCCGTATCGTCCGCTACTGTCTCGTTGGTCTCTGCTCTGTGGCCTACGTGGTCTACGTGGTTTGTCCCGCCGCGTCCGTGCGCCGGAAGTCTTCCCGCCGCTCGGGCAGACATCACTGAGTCCTTCCTACCGTTCCGACTCCGTGCCTTCCCTCCCATCGTCTCCGTCTGTTCCTCTCCCCTTTCCGGTTGCTCCTGTCATCGGAGAGTTGCACGTCGCCTTCATCGGACAGAGACCTTGGCATATCAACGGCGATTGGGCAAAGTGTCAGAACACACTCACTGAGCTGTCTCACAGGGCCGGGACCATTGGCCTCACCAGGTCTGTCCTTCGAGCTGGCACGTGATTGGTTGGTGGTGCCCTTGGTGGTAGTTTGTCATAGCTCATTCTTTGCACATCAGGAGTCTCTTTGCCGTCTTAAGTAGATACCATTGCTCTCCCCATCAACTAGGCACTGGTGTTCATCTACCACTTCAATGTCACACCAGTATCATGCTCCTGGTGTACCCGGACATGCAGGCTGAGTCCGCGGAGACAGTGGAATTCTCTACGACATTGCGGAAAAGGGCACCTATGGGCTAGGAAAAGGCAGTATGAGTGAGTCCTTCATCTGAATGAGATGTTATAAACATGAATCACTCACTTGTAACTTCAGTAACACGGTTCTGGTGTACACGGACATGCAGACTAAGTCCACGCAGAGAATTGAATTCTCGACGACATTGCGGAAAAGGGCACATATGCGCTAGTAGTGAGCAGTATAAGTGAGCCCTTTGTTTACTGATACAAACACAAATCACTCACGTCTTGCATAAGTATGGAGATCGACGTGCCGTCGGAGGTTGCACATGCGTGAGAAAGAGCTGCCGCATCCTGTAATTGGGCACTCAAGGGCTAGATGATTTATGTATAAGTCACTCCAATACCTGACGTGAAGACAGAGTTAGTGGCTTACTCTTTGGGCTCGTGTGGACATTATAGATATGACGTGTTAGATGATAGAGACGGTAGTAACGTCTGCCACATCCAGGAATCTCGCAAATCAAATCTCCTTGTTCGCTCTGAGTTGTGTTACATAAGTAGCGCTATTATTCTCAAACTACAATGTGTACTTACATCTCGGGCGTTGTCGTCAGATGTTGCATCATGCACAGCAGGCGCCAAACACCGTTGGACCGGTGAAACTTGGATGGGATATGTAGCACCGCATGCAGCTGCAGGTGTACTGCTTTGAGTGATATGTATCATGTCGCCAGTTGCCATCGTGTTGGTGTTGCTCGGGATACTGCTGTGGACCTCAGACAGATGTGCAGTCGTAGAAATACTGGGCAGAGCATCTGAAGATCGACGTGGGAACATGCGTGAAGCCATTAGAGCCACTTCAGAGGGATCTATTGCCTGTATGAGAGGGACATAGTCGCGTGTATGTGCCATGAGTTGCGTCGTATTGCCCGTAAAGATGCGGACGGTCACTGAGGGGCAGGGCGCACTGTGAGCACGGATGTTGCTGACATCATCCATGTGGATAAATAGGACACAACAATGAGCACGTGACTTGTAGGGACCCCGTGGTCACAGCAGCAAGCACGTGAGAGCTTTCACTGGAGTGTTGATAGGTATCGGACCCGTCTGTGCATGGAATTTGCGCCCCTCCGATAGTTCCATCGGAGCAAGGCTAGTATTCTCGACTGTCCTACAGCGGCCAACGGTCTCTACATGGCGCCACCCTCCTTCCCTGTCGCTCTGATGCCTCTCCTCTTGCCCCTCTCCTCAGACAGAGCAGACAGCGCGTCCTGCAGCCCGCCCGCACCGAGTGGTGTCCTGTCAGCCCGTTCATGTCCTCGATGAGGCACCCTGTTGGGGTTCCAAGGTTTCATACGCAGCATCAGTCATGGACACATGTCGGAGTGGCTCTGGAATGCCAATCACCCCTGATGATTGGCCACTGAGGTTATTGCCAGTGCTGGAGCTCCGTGCCACCATCTTCGGTAAACGTCGGTCGCCAGCGCTTCGAGGTGGTCAGGGCTCGGCGCGCGCGGTGGTTGGTTGGCTGTGGTAAAATCTGACAGCAGGTCCGTGCGCAAGGGCTCTGCTCATCCCTGTTGGCTCAGAGTCATTTGCGAGGGACTTCTGAGGCTTGCGTGCTGTCATTAGGGTAGCTTTGTTTTTGTACCTTCAGTAGCATTGTGTGCAATTCAGATTCCATTCTCCCCACTGTTCAGCTCTAAGTCTATGGTCCCCACTCCGTGCTCATCGTTCAAAGTACCGCCATCACCGTCAGGAAGTCATACCGCCGCCAGATCAATAAGTTTGAACTCGTACCATCCACTACCACCTCCGTGGTTTCCGCTCTGTGGTCTTCGTGGTCTACGTGGTTCGCCTGTTGTGTCCGTGTGTTGGAAGTCTCCCCGCCGCTTGGGCAGACATCATTGAGTCCTCCTACCGTTCTGGCTTCGTGTTCTTCTCTACCGTTCCGTCCGCTCCTCTCCCTCTCCAGCCTCTCCTGTTCCGGAGGAGCGTCCGTCCTACCCATAGGACATAGACTTTCATCAGTTAGGATTGGTTAGGAACCACTTCCCTCCTCGCATATAAAATACATGCATACAGCCCTTGGCTGGAGATTTGTGTGGACTTATCCGCTCATTTCGCCCCTTGGTGTATCAGTGTCTATTGAACATTCAAGCCGACTAGGTCTACTGGAACATCTGTTGCACGCAGTTCGGTCAGCCTGCATGATACAAGCTATATAAGTCATTGACTGTTGTTGTGCCATGTACAGTGCGCAAGATAAACTTCTCTAGCCCAATTCAATTACCTCTCTGGAGTTCGTCTCATCCATCCAAATGTACCCCATGCTGCCACTGTCTACTCTGGACAACTAGCACAGTAGCATCAGCTCAGAGGGACAACACAATACAGGGACACTGCTGACTCACAAGCGATCTCGTAGACCTGCCCATTGGATGCGATGACGCTTACGTAGATCCGGGTTCGGTACCACGGTGAACGTCCAGTGGTCTTGACCAACACTGCGCGTAAAGGTGTAGCAGGATACCCAGAAGTCGGTGAGGTGAGGGCGGCTTATAGCAATACACGCCAACTGTGGAAGAATTGTGTTGGCGTCGAAGGCACTGTATGCGCAGGGACACCAGTATGTGCTGTATGTGATCGCACGTAGTTCGCGCAGAACTTTAGGATGATTGCGCAAAAATGCAAGCATGGCCTGGAAACAATACTTGTAAGCACAAAGATAACTGAGTGAAGTAACAAAGCAACCTGAAGTGTGTCAACTTTGGGAGGGTATGTCCTCGATGACGTCTCCTGCATACAAAGGTGGGCCAGGCCTGGAAACGTACGACCGACTTGCTCCAGCACAAGATCTGTTCGGACTGCCATAATGGTGCATCCAAAGGACTTGATAGATGATGCCCGTTCAGCAGATGCCAGATAGCAGAGGAATTCTACAACACCCTCAGCGGATACGTCCTCTTCCAGCAGCAGGACCTTCATCGGCCTCGACCCCATCAACATTGACATGAGGCTCAGGGACCGGGTGTGTAAGGCCTCGAGCATAGGAAGAGGTTGGACGGGGAGGTGCGAGGTAGTGGTGGTAGTGGATGCAGGTGAATGTATTGGGGTGGACGAACCAGGAGGTGCGGGCAGGGTCCGGTATAGGTTGGCAAGTATCCGACGAACCTTGATGCGTGATGAAGCAATTGGTTCAATATGGAGTACTCGGACGTTGACCGCTCCACGAAGAAGCTGCACAAGTAGTCCAAGTCGCTCGTCATCATGGGAATCAGAGAATGTGTAGTATGAGAGGATTCGGATGTAGAGGACGGGATCCGGAAGCCGAGGAAATGTGAGACCAGATTTGGCTCTTCTCAACAGTTGACGAAGCATGCGTTCCGCGTTCCGGTCATGAATCTGGACCAAATGGTACAGGACAGTGAAGGAAATGTCGTAAAGATGTGTGGTGGTGGCCGCGAGGCGTTCAAGATCTATGGGCAGAAGGAGGTGTGCGATTCGAAGCTCTATCTCAACCGGCAAGATGAGCTTGTTCCGATTGAGTCTGGATACGAGTTAGCATTGACGTATAGAGCAGTACTTCACCACGTACGTATTCTCAGCTTGTACAGAGCTTCCCCAATTACCGGTGCATGATGGAATGTCTGGCGTGAAAGTATGAATCATGGAACATAATGTTGCGTTTGGTATAAAGAACTCGGAGAGCTGTCCAGTATGGCGTACGTGCATCATAGTAAGAGGATGATATGTAGATGTTTGTTCCCGAGCTGGAGAGTGACTGACTGAGTGGATACGTGCAGAGGCAATGTCCCCTGTGGAGACGCTAGCATGAACCACATGGCCAGAACCCCGTTTAGGCAGATATTCTGATGAGTCATACTTGCACAGCTTCCAATCAGGGATTGGTACATCATTGTTGATTCTCAGCAGACTCTGGTGGACGCTGATACGCCAAGGGGCGAAATGAGCGGATGAGACCACACAAATCTTCAGCCAAGGGCTGTATAGACATATTTTATATGTGAGGAGGTAAGTGGTTCCTAATCAACCCTAACTGGTAAGACCTAAGTCGTGGCTGGGGAAACTCCTATGGAGAGGGAGGGGCGGACAAGCGGGAGAAGGGGGATAGCAGACAGTGTGGGCTCAAACTTATTGATCAATGGTAAAATGTTTTCTGATGGTGATGGCAGTACTTTTGTCAGTGAGCGCAGAGCGGAAAAGGTAGACTTAGAGCTGTACTGTGGGGAGAACGGAATTCGAATTGCTCCACTGCTACTGAGGGTACAAAACCAAAGGTACGGTAACGGCAGCACACAAATGTTAGAAGTCCCTTGCAGGGCCAATAGGACGGTGCAGAGCCCCCTGCGCGCAGACCTGCTGTCAGTTCCATCCACAACTAACCAACCACAGCACACACCAAGTTCTGACCGCCCCCGAGACCCTGGTGGGCCAACATTTACCCGAGATGGTGGCGCGGAGCTCCAGTCCCAGCAACATTAGATGTGGGCGATGTTTCAAAGTGCACCTTCCGTCCATGACCAATGTTGCATACAAAAGCCTCGGAAGTGCAGCATGGGGCACCGTCGAGGACGCAAACAGGCTGACATGTTGCCGCGCGGTTCGGGCGGATGTCAGAACTCACTGTCCGCTCTGTCGGAGGAGAGGGAGGTAGGAACGGTGTCGGAGCAATGGACAGGGAAACTGTGGTCTGTAGGGGGAGTGTAGGCTGTTGGACAGGTGAGGATGCCTGGCTTACTCAGCAGAAGTGTTGGAGGGTGCAAATTCCGGGTCCAGACAGGCCCAATACCTATCAATGCTATCAGAATCTGTCAGAACTTTCTCACCCCCTCAGGTGACATTGCGAGGTCCTCTAGACATAAAAGCTCGGCGATGTGCTCCGGTGCACCTTATATAGTAATCTGGCAGAAAATGTTCACTGTATATGTGCATCTAAACACCCATTTCAGCAGCGAAAGATCCAGAGGCGTGAGAAAGGTGAGAAAGGTTCTGACATATATTGGACTCAAGACTACACCCCAAAATGCTTCTAATAATGGCATGATTATGACGCAACAGAGCCCATGCCTTGTTACTTTAGTGTTATTGAACGACCGAATGTCGGACATTGTACTATTGTAACTCCACCCAGCGCCAACATTTGCAGGTATTTAGAGCTTGATAATGTTCACTCGCATCTTCCAGGTCACATACACAGGCATTCCCTCATCATCAAGAACGTATACGTCTGTACCAGGTCTACATGACTCCAACACGGGTGAGTTTCATACAGACTCGATGCATGTGCACTCACCAAGCAGGTTCCTGCAGCTTGTTCGTGTCTACAGATTATCATTACAAGGGCCTCCTCATTTCGCATATCTACCAGTCACTCGGAAGGATGGCTCCGATATCCCTTGCCTTGACAATGCTTGGACCATAGGTGGAATTCAGAACTCCATCTGTGTAACCATCCGCTCCGGACTTCCACGCTTCCGGGCTGCATCACGGCGTTGTCCCATTCTATCTGATGCGCTTCCCAGATCCTTGGCGCTCGACCAGCGCCTTCGATCGCGTATCAATTGTGGGCAGTCATCTGAACAGTTTCGCCATTTTGACATCTATTCGGTGACAAACAATCATCCGGATATGCCATTCAATCAAGGGTTAAAGGCACTTTCCACCTCTGCGACCCTTGCTATTTCTGTGGAGTTCATTGCCATTTCACGGTCACAGGACGGAAGGCGTCTTTCTGATGTACGGCTCACTGATTATGAGCAACTAGATCTTGCGGTACTTGAGTAAGTCCAACTTTGCTATGGACATGCAAGTGATTTGCTCATTTTATCTCTGTAGAATTGCACGTGAACTTGTATGTTTGCCACGCGTCCAGGATTTCGCCACAGATCCATGGATGCGTGAATATTTTGGCCTCTAAGGCCCATGTTCATCACTATATATATATGCACACTTTGAACCCCGTGTATGTGCGAACTCAGACTCTTCGTCACTATCACACTGTGCAACTGCCTCTTTGCTCCCTGCCAGTTGTCCTGCTCAGCAAATGGCTTCACATCACCACAACCTCACCTTCCCTGCCCACCACATCCGCTACAGGTGCCGTCCAGCATGTGCCATCTTCCCTATAGTCGCTGTCCAGGAATACCCCAATTGCCCGTCTAAGTTCGCTCGCGTGTGGTTTCGCCCTCTTCCTGTCGGAGCTCTGACCGGAGAGCTTAGGCGGAGAGCGGAGATCTATTGTATTGGGGTGTTTCCCCGCGTGCTAATATACATGTTCATATCGTTTCGGTACCGAGAGGCGAGTCGTAATGACTCGCGACGAGTCGGGTGTGACGCAGGACAAGACAAGCCAAGAAAGAGATAAGTAGATAGCAGAGAGTCGAGACGACTCGACGATGGAGTGGTGGTGACTGAGAATGAATCGGAGGGCGTAAACCTAACGCGGTAAAGGAACAAACAAGACCAAACCGAAGCTATCGCGCGCGCCAACACCATCCCCTCCTCCGAGAACTCGCACTGACGAGTTAACGACGACGAAGATGGCGCGACGACGATGGCGACGAAAAGGAAGACCGGGACGCGATATAGTACAAGTAACAGAGTGAGTAGGGGTGTAAACATGAAAGAACAGCGTACTGATGTGGTGTTCGCAATGCCAGCTCATCTTCAGCCAGCACGGCGGTTTTGAAGGTCGCGCTGGAAACGCGCTTTTGCATCGCGACGCTGCAACTCGGCGGACGAGTACCACAGGCGCGGCTCGGGTTCGGAGCAGTGGTAGGGTTTGAGACGTTCGGCATTGTAGAGGGTCCGGAGGATGTAACCACCGCGAGTGCGGAGCTGGTACGTGTTCCTGTCTGTCAAGTCGTGCACAATGAACGGTCCGTCCCATCGAGGATGGAGTTTGGACTCGTCCTTCGTGCGCCGCAAGACAAGGTCGCCAATCCCAATGCCGCGGTCGCGGTACGTGTCTTCGCGACGAAGGGCTTCCTGCTCGAGTCGCTTCAAGGCCTTTGCATTGGCCTCGGCACGAAAGCGTTCGAGGTCCTGGACGCGCTCGAGACGAGCATGTTGCATGCGCTCGATCTCTTCGTCCGTGGGTGCGCGTCGAAGAGCATCGTACGTTGCTTCGCTCGGAAGTCGGAGGTGTCGTCCGAAGGCCAAGTACGCGGGCGATGTGCCCGTGCTGCGATTGACATGAGCGCGGTGCGCGAGAAGGGCATCTGGTAAGTAACAATCCCATTCATCCTGGCGATTGGGAGCTACGAACCTGGCTAACACCTGTACCAGACTATCGTTGAACTTCTCCAGCCACCCGTTGGTTTGTGGATGATAGGGCGACGTCCGGAGGTGCTCGATTCCAAGGCGACGAACATAATTCTGGAACACGTAGGACAGGAACTCCTCGCCATTGTCCGTGAGGACAGCCTTCGGCTTGCCGTGTGTCGCGATGATGCGGCGAAGGAGGCGGGCGACGTGTTCGTGTGAGCGCTGCGGGTGTGCTGTTGCATAACTCAGGTCGGTGCCGTGGTCGATGGATGTGAATATGTACTGATTACCGTCCTTCGACTTGGGCAGCGGCCCGATCCAGTCAAAGGACCACACGTCAAAGGCTTCGACGCGCGGGAGTGGATGAAGGGGCTGTGGTCGTGGTGCTTCGCGGCGCGTGAACTGGCAGTTGTCGCACCGGCTGAGAAGATCACGAATGCGCTTCGTGATGTTAGGCATCCACACACGGGTCCGCAAGGTGTGAACAACGGGCTGAGCACCCAGATGACCAATCTCACGATGGACTTCGAGGATGACGGCACGAGCATCCGCGCTGGTGGTAGGAACACGGACGACAAGTTCGCCATACCCGGGCCAATCGTAATGTCGCCAAAGACCGCCTTGCGAGAAGAACCCATGACGAGAAGGGCTTGCGTTCGGGTTCATCAAGAGCTCCTGTCGCCACCGCTCGAGTGTCCGGAAGATAGGCTCATCTTCGAGAGCTTAGTCATCTGCGGGCGCGTCAATCGCGACGTCATCAGGCTGGTCAAGGTCCATACCGGAGTCCATAGGGTGCGCGAAGAGCGGACCGAGTGTTTCGGTGTCCGGTATGTCGTGATGACCAGGGCGGCGTGAGAGTGCGTCTGCTGCGAGCTGATTGCGCCCCGGACGATAGATGATTTTGACATCGAAGTGCGCAATATTGTCGGCAAAGCGAGCAAGACGGCGGCCGAGGTGCTTTTGAGTGAGGAAGTACTTGAGGGATTCATGGTCGGTGCGGACGACGATGGGCGAGCCCTCGACGTAACCACACCACTTTTGAAGACAGTAGTCAATCGCGAGCATCTCGCGCTCCTGCGCCGAGTAGTGTTGTTCTGTCGGCGACATACGACGAGACTCGTACGCGATTGGATGAAGCTCTGACTCCTTGAAACGGAAACGCGCTTCTGCGCCCTTCCCCTCCTTGAAGTCCTCGGCGGCTTGGTGAAGGATGCCGCCGATAGCGTCTCCAGACGCGTCTGTGTCGATGACGAATAGATGCCAGGGGCGAGGGTAGCTGAGAACCGGAGCCGAAGTGAGCTTCGCTTTCAGTGTATTGAACGCGCGATCGCAAGCGACTGACCATTGGACAGGTGCGCCCTTGCACGGGTTACCCTTCAAGAGCTCATAGAGCGGACCCGCGATGCGCGCAAATCCTTTGATGAAGCGACGGTAGTACCCTGCGAGGTTGAGAAAGCCGCGCACACGAGTGACGTTGTCGGGTGTCGGCCACTCCGTGATAGCGGCGATCTTGGCAGGATCTGGACGAACTCCGTCAGCGGACACAATATGACCAAGGTACGTGATCTCGTGCTGCGCAAACTTACACTTCTTCTCATTGAGAACTAGCCCGTGAAAGTCGAGAGTGCGAAGGACGCGTAGCACATCTTGGACATGTTGCTGCTCGCTGCGGGAGAAGATCACTATATCATCGAGATAGACCATTGCACATTGATCTAGATAGGGTCGTAAGACATTGTTCATGAACCGTTGGAACGTTGCGGGTGCGTTACACAACCCGAACTCCATGACGCAGAACTGATACTGACCATACCGTGTCTCAAACGCAGTCTTCTCGCGGGAGGACTCTTCAATAGGGATCTGCCAGTAACCGGATTTGAGGTCGAGAGTCGTGAAGTATTGCGCGCCGTGGAGATGCTGGTAAGTGTCATCGATGCGAGGAAGGGGATATGCATTCTTTACCGTGACTGCATTGAGTTTCCTGTAATCAACACAGATACAGTTAGAGCCATCTTTCTTCTTCGCGAAGATGATCGGGGCTGACCACGGTGATTCGCTGGGCTCGATGAGGCCGTCGTGCAGTCCGTCTTCGACAAACTGACGCACCTCTTCGTGCTCCGGAGGCAAATGGGGACGGCCACGGGCGCGAACAGGCTGTGCATTGCGAGTGTCAATGACATGAGCAATGCGACCAGGCGGTATGTCAGCAAAGCATACCTTCGAGCGGAACAACTTGGGAAACTTCTCCTTGACGAGCTTGTGAAGTTGTTCCCAAGGTTATTCTTAGCTTCCTTCACACGGCCCTTGATGGACGTGAGTGGTCGCGGCTTTGCGTGGACAGGTTCTGGATCAGCAGCATCGAAGGCGAAGAGCGCCAGCGGGGCTGGGAACATCGAGAACGCTGCGGAGTGCCGTCGGTGCTCATGACGACGTCCTCGAGGCCAGGGCCAGGGATGATCGGGGGTTCCGTGTCAGCTGTAGGTGGCTTCGGAACCAAGGTCGAGTGTGGAAGATGTGGAAGAAGGAGAGATGAGCGGGGACTGCCTCGTCGGCTTCAGGTGAATGGTTTCAGAGGAGATGACATCGGTGATGAGCCAAGAGGAAGTCTTCCAGTCGGGTTGAGCATTGTGCTTCCTAAGCCAGTCGAGACCGATGATAAGGTCGAAACGGAGGTTGTTGTTGTCGAGAACGTAAGCGGTGATAGGACGGGTGATGCCGTGGATCTTGATCTTGAACTTAGCAAGGTTGGAGGTGCTAGTGGTCCCAGCACCGTAGATGAGTCGGGGAGTAATGGGGAAGAGCTTGATGCCGAGTTCGTCGACGACGGCAGGCTTGACGTAGCAACAAGCAGCGCCAGTGTCGATGATCGCAGATGTCCGTCGAGACGGTGCGTGAGATTTCGTCGATTGTGACAGAACATTCACATAGAACACTGGTAACTCTTGGCCAGTTGCGTACCCGCCGTCAAGGCTGAAGACGTGCAAGGTACTCGACAAACTAAGCCCCTCCTCGCTGTCCTCTCCCTCGCCAAGTTCCTCGTCCCCGTGATCCTCCTCCTCGTCCTCGGTATCCTCCTCGTCCTCGCTCCGAATGGTTGCCATAAGATGAAGCTCCTGGGGTCGCGGCTTCCGGGGTAGACGACACTGTTTAGACAGATGGCCAAGTCGATTGCAATTGTAACAACGTACCCTGCTGGAGTTGGAAGAGCCCGAACTCGTTCCTGTTCCCGCGCCCGCGCCCGCGCCCGAACCTCGGCCCGATGTGGACGCCATCAGATCGAGATCCATTGGCTGTGGATCGTTCGTTGAACTGGTGATTGGTGCGGGGGCTGTAGGGAAAGACGGAGTGGGATACAATGAGTAAGTGGTACGCTGTTTACCCTTGCTTTGAGACTGACCGTTCGTCGAAGTCGCGCCTCCATGCCCGAGGCCCTTGTGGAGGTTGGTAAGGCGGTACAGCTCCCGAGCGGAGAAGTAAATCTCCTCGACTGTGGTAGGCTTGTCCCGACGGATATCCCGAGCGTAGTCCGGCGGCAGGTGCGTGAGGAAGTTCGCCAACCGGTCGCCAAACGTCATGTCGTACTCGGGGATCTGCGACTCGATCTTGCAGAACAGCGTCGAGTAGCGAACCAGGTTGCCCTTGTACTGGAGCCCGCGGAGCTTGTTGCGCAACGTCTCGATACGAAGGGGGGAGTTGTACTTCTTCTCGAGGGCGCTGCGGAGCTCGAGCCATCAGAAGGGACGGCCGAGCTTCCTCTTCTGGGTGACGTACCATCGTAGGGCTTCTCCTCGAAAGAGCATTGGCACTTGCAGGGGCCAGTCTGCTTCCGGGATATGCTGTCCACGAAGATAGTCTTCCGTTAATGAAATCCACGCTGCAACATCCTCAGACTCCTTACCGTGGAAATGCGGCGGCTCGACCTTCAGATTGCCCTGTCGAGGCTGGGCTGCCGCGGTGGCTACGGTTTGAGTTGGAGTTGTAATGTTGAAGTTCGCCGAAGCAAAGGCGTGCTCGAGGGTGTTGCGAAGGTCGTTCGCGGCGAGGGGAGGTGGTGTGTTTTGAAGAGCCGTCGTACGCTGGTCAAGGTCGCGGAGGACGGCCTCGAGTGTGTTGTAAGTGTCGACGGGGAGGTGTGCGGCTAGAGTCGCAAGTGGGTTGTTGACGGGACCTTGAACGGGTTGTTCAGGGGCATCCATGATAAGAGAGCACTTAGGTACGAGGGGATAGGAGTAGCGCTACAATACGGCGTACCTCGGAGTGTAACGGCGACACTGGGGACGGAGTGTCGAGTACGAGTGAAGATGTTAAGCTAGCGAGAAGAACGGCGAGTATCCGGCTCGAGTCGAGTGCGAGAAGTCTTGCCTCACACTTGATCAAGTGTGGTTTCGCCCTCTTCCTGTCGGAGCTCTGACCGGAGAGCTTAGGCGGAGAGCGGAGATCTATTGTATTGGGGTGTTTCCCCGCGTGCTAATATACATGTTCATATCGTTTCGGTACCGAGAGGCGAGTCGTAATGACTCGCGACGAGTCGGGTGTGACGCAGGACGAGACAAGCCAAGAAAGAGATAAGTAGATAGCAGAGAGTCGAGACGACTCGACGATGGAGTGGTGGTGACTGAGAATGAATCGGAGGGCGTAACCCTAACGCGGTAAAGGAACAAACAAGACCAAACCGAAGCTATCGCGCGCGCCAACACGCGCTTGCGACCACGTGGCCCCCACATGGCAAATTGATGCACTACTTGACATACCCCGTCCTACAGCAACGGCTCATCGGCGCTTATATACACGTGACATGCTGATGCACTACTTAAGCAAATACTTGGGCGAAGACCTGGCCACTTTGGTGTCCAGGAACACGCTAGATACATTGTGGTCATTGGCCATATTTATCCAGCATGTTTCAGGGTGAACCTCTTTGGACCCATGTAATGTGTGATTTGACTGTACCCAGTGTGTGTCTAGCCACGTATCCAGCCGTATAACTGCCAGTTATATTTTAAATGAATATGGTATGAATTTTGTCGAAACACGCTGAACAAACTTGGAATGTGATTAATGTGTGTCCATTGTGTCAGGATACACGATAAATACATGCTGGTCCCCTGGATACACACTGGTTACATTCTGAGTGTGTTCATCATGTTTCCTCAAGACACATGCTGGATTAACTTGAAATGTAATTCACAGTTACACGGCTGGATATATGGCTAAATACATGCTAATTACAATCAAGTCGCACATAAAATGTGTCCAAAATGTTTCAACTTGGGACGTGCTGGACATTTATGGCCAATGATCAGAATGTACCTGGCGTGTATCCCTCAGATACATCGTCGATTGCCCCCGGTGACCTCACGAGCGCACAGCTGCTCCTGACGAGCGCGAACAGCACGAGCGCGCCGCGGCGGCTCGTCGTGGCGCTTCCTGCGGGCAACTCGGGCGCGCTCGCGTACTTCCTCCCCGCGGACACGAGCGGGAGCGGGACGCTCGGCGTGAATCTGGTGGAGGGCTCGCTCAGGAGCGCGACGGCGGACTACTTCAACGTCGGTGTGCAGGCTGAGCTCGCGTTTGACGCGAATGCGACGCTTGGGGCGACCATCGTCGGGGCCGTGCGCGCCATGCGGGGTACGTCGAGGCCCCCTGTGCGAAGTGCACGCTCTGACCCTTGCTTGTGCTAGACTACGTCGAGGGCGGCGGGGTGATGCATGACGTCTTCAACTACACGCTCGCAGAGCACAGCGAGACGTCCGTGCGCCTGCACCGGCGGTGGATCAACACGACCTCGCCCGCGTCCGCGGACTACAACGGGGCAGACCTGTACCTCTCTGTCCCCGCGGACAGTGCTGCGCGGCTGTCGGTCACCCCGGGGAGCAACGGGACGTGGACCCCGCCGATAGTGGAGATCGTCGTGCCTCGGGGAGGCGGGACGGTGACGGTGAAGGTCGTGACGAACGAGACGAGCTTTCCTGGGCTGGACACCGAGGAGCTGTTCTTGCCTGAGGGCACGGATGGCTCCCAGGCGCTGCAGGGGCTGGCGAGAGTGCACCCCCGGCCAGGCTGGACATGTACATCGATGTGGTGAATATATTTTGATGCTGCGACTTGCCTCATGGCGCCGCTAACCCCATCGCGAGATCCCAACAGCGCATCTTCCAGATCGATCAGTTGACTCTGTGCATATTCTACGACGGTGGCCCACCAGCCTCTTCTACGACGGTAGCCCACCACTCTACGACTCAGTCTCTTTCAGAGCAGCGCGGGAGAGGAGCTCGGAGATGGGGCCGGAGACTCGCACTTGGAGGTAGCGGAACATCGTGTATTCAGCGCGTGCAGATAGTACAGATTGACTACTACATGGCGTAGCTACGATGCCTGCATTGGATGTTCTGCACGCGGTGACAGACACACAACACGCCGCGAGACGTCCAAATCCGCGATCGGAGCATGGGCGCCTAAACACAGACGGCTTGCTCTCGACCACCATGTCTCCTCCTGCTCTCCGCGGCTCCCGTCGTTCCTGCGCTGCTCTCCTGCTCCTCGTTCTGGCGTACACTGGTGCGTATCTGAAATAGCGGACACAGTATAGGTCAATATATGTGCGGGCTTACCAGTCGCGCCCGCAAAGCTGGCGGACAATGTCGTGCTTGCCATTCTGGACGACGAGGACACGCAGAGCATGCGCGGTAAGCTGGTGGGGAGTGCCACGAGGTGAGTCAAGCTCGTACCTTAGCAGCATCCGCCTCCCGCAACTCCTCGCTCGCCGTTCGGCGCGTCCTCGTCGCGTCTTCATTCACGCGTGACGTCACCTGCTGGAAGAGGAAGCCAGTCGCCGAAGAAGGTAAGGGTAGCGCTCACAGAGATGAAGCTGCGTGCTGTGCCAGCCCTGCCCGCGACAACTCTGCTGGCACTGTGCTCACTCTGTGCTCCATCTTCGGGCTACACGCTGTGGGTCGCTCTGTCTTATGTCTCGGGAGCACCTCCCCACCGCTTGGTAAGTGCCGCGTCTTCCGGGCGACAAGGCTGCGGTGCTCACCTTAAGTCGCCGCCACTGGTTTGGATGCGCACTGTAAGCTTGAAGGTCATCCCCCGACTCTGGTGCTCTCGGAACTGGCGGCAGCAGCCCGGGAGACTTGGCTCGTACTGCGACTTACAGGACGTCTTCAGGCTGTCAGCCTTGCCGGCCGGTGAACGTCGCTGGTCGGTGTCGCAGTTGCTCGAGGTGGACTGAGTCTCCCGGAGACACACTGCACTTTGAGTGATCTCCTGTGCAGTTGACGGTGAGTTGACGGTACTTTGAGCGAGTAAGACGACGGAACAAGGTGCAATATGCTCACCTGCTGGTCGCCGTATGCCCTGAGTCAGCGCGTTGCACGACTCCCCGGGCCCGCTGGGTATACCACGGCATGCCGCCGCTCTGCAGTCTGGATGGTTGATCATCAGTGCGATGTTCAGCGGGGTACAAAGGAGCCAAGGGGGCTTACCATCTGCACGACCACGGACTGCGGCCCAGGTGGGAGACCATTGTTGACTAGAGCATCTAGTAGTGGGCATGTAGAGTACAGTAGGGCACAAATGAACAAGTCTTGCGATCTTGAGCTTCGTGAAAGTACAGCGTGATGGACGGGCGCAGGAGAGACAGAGGGTCGACAGCGTGGTCGAAAGGTGAGAGGAGCAGTCAAACCGCGAGACACCCGCTTCAGCCTCCTTACGTATAGGGAGAGTCTAGACTTGGGACAAGCGGAGTAAGCTGATGGTTATTTTGTGCATGCGTGATCATCGGACTCCGCTAGCCGCGATACTTATACTGAGGGTGAGAAAGGGATCCGAGTCTGCACTGACTCTGAGCACTGCTGCTGAACATCGCAGGAGCATTCCATCCATGTCCGGCGGAGCATATACTGTCCAGATTGTCCAACACAACCGCTGCATAAGTACATGACGCTCTCAGCATGGCAGAACCATGCTATTTGCAGCTGACGAGTGTGGCGCGGCACGGGTATCAAATATATTGCGCGCTGTTCCCGCCTAACTGAAGTCCCGCAACGGCATCTCGCCGCCTTGTGCGATACTGCCAAGAGCACTGGAGTCATCGGCCATGACCCAAGTGTTCCAGGAGCTCCGATAGCTACATATCAGTGGAACTCCCTGGAGGTAACGTTCCGGACATTCAGAGAAATGGCAAGCAAAGCTCGGTCCAGCAGACACATATGGCTTCTCGGCCCAGACAGCCATCTGGTCAGGCTGTTGTTTTGCTGAGATACACAAATGTCTCATAACCACAATGAGAATCCCGAAGCCTTCGTGAGGAGTGGACCTGTCCTTGTGACTCTGTATACAGTACCTCTTGCACGACCTTGAAATGAGCCTGAGGCAGAGATGGAGGAGGTAGGCAGAGCAACGAGAGAACATCATGTCGGGCGGGCTGATGACGACATGCCACATGGCGCGCGTGGCGGTCCTGGCGCACTGGCTTGTTTTGGACATCCTCTCGTCCGTCCCGAAGAATGGCATTCAGCGATCACTCCAGCATGTCTGGGATATAACAGTGTATGTCTTAGAGGTGTATCTCTGACCATGCCCATCTGACAAAACTCGAACATGTAGCAGGCAGATCTAAATGCAAACTCTAGCGGAGTTCAGCCCTTCTCCTCCTTCCAATCCTTCGCTCCGCAAAGGTATGCAGACACTGAAATGTTCAAAACATGGTCAGAGGTACACATAGAAGCTACGGTGCTGACATGAGCTAGATCTGGACCCTCCGCTATCCCCGAGGTGAGCAGAACACGCGCAAATGCATACTACGCGTAACCATCTCCTCCTGACCCAGACCGACAAAAATACGACGGCAGCGGACGACGTAAATGGCTCCATCATATTAGGGCGCTCGCTAACATACGCGGGTACTGCCATGCCAGTTACGCGGCCCCAGAAATTGTCCAGAAGGTGCAGACCGCTGTTTCAGCCCTCTGGGCATACCCACCATTCCACCGCCCGTGCCTCCGCCAATCCGTGTCACTCTCTGGTTGGCCCACGCCCAGAAAATATCTCGTCATTGTAGGATGTAATAGAGGGACACTCGGTGCAGGATCTATGGGAATTCTGTGCCGGGATCGTGCATTTATATGTGTTTGCATCTTCTCTCCGTGGTACAAATACTGTCCTGCCTGGTCGACCACCATCTCACCACCATCCTCCTCTCTTTCCCTGCCTACAGCTCCTCCCCCGCCATTTTCGTCGTGGTACTCGACGCCTCCCGGCCCTCTCTACCCATGCTCTCGCTCTCGCCGCCCTTGCATGATGTCACTCCGCCCATCCGGCTGTTTTGTCGCGAACGACAGCCCCCGGGAATCTGCATCGTGCCCTGCTCGTCGATAGCTCGGCGGGTCACTCCATGATCGCAAGGACTCGGACAGGTACGCAGATCTCTCCTGTGCTGAATCTGCTTGCCGATACTCGCTCAATTACTGTCTGTGTCGACTAGGTCACATTGACAAGCATTTACTCGCCAGGCCGTCCGCATACGACTGCGGTCCTGTCCCGTCTCGTGAGCTTCCCGCTTCTTCTTTCTGTGCCCTGCCCTAATCGACTAACCTTGCTAGCAGTGGTCGCCGGAAGTTACTTACCAGATCTCATCAGGCCAAGCTTGTTGTGGCAGAAGTGAGTACTCGGTGGATAGGCTACAATGAGACTAC
The DNA here is from genome assembly GCA_001792895.1 of Lentinus brumalis. NCBI lineage: Eukaryota > Fungi > Basidiomycota > Agaricomycetes > Polyporales > Polyporaceae > Lentinus > Lentinus brumalis. Next base: position 15,056 of record MARA01000061.1, on the reverse strand, counting down.
TAACCTTCTATTCGAGCAGATTCCGAGTCCGGGGTAAGGTGCTAATATAGGACGAGGATAGTGTGCGCCGCATACTGTGTTCATATCCGTTCGATTGTGGCGAGGTACATAGTCCCGGGCTCACGCTGCGCTGATCCAGGCTGACACAATCTGGATGTAGGTTCCGTGAGGTCAGTACGACCGATTCCCAGGCACCCTGATTCACATGAGGGACGTCTCACCGTGTTCGAGGCTTCATGCAGGTAAGGGTCCATCCCGCTGCTCAACCATGGTCCCTGACGATAACTCATCAAGCCGCCGTCACCCACCGACATCCTAAGCCCGGTTCTCCCAATGCAGTAAGAAACACGCGCATCCTGATTACAGGAGGAACGGTGCAGATCGTGAGTACGTCACATAACTCATTCACGCATAGCTTCTCGCAACTCACCTTTCGCACGCACGCAGATCTATCAAAGCCTCGCCGGACCGCTGCCAGGGCACCCTTCTGTGTACCGCCTCTTGCCGGCACAGCCAGTCCTCTACCAAGCACCGGCACTCACTACGCTGTTCGGGTAAGACCTCAGGCTGAAAGTACGTCAGTATGGTACACTGGAATGTCGGAGGCACGACTGACCGCCTGCACAGATCGGTATCTTGGCTATTGGACGCCCGCCCACTTCGCGTTCCGCGTTCGGGCCTGTTCAGGCACTTCTGCACAGCTCTGAAGCACTCGAGCTAGCTCCGCTGTTCAGACAGCGTCAATAATGGTACGATAAGCATGCTTCAAGAGTCAGTAGCTCTGAGTACCGTGTACTGACCGAAATGCAATCCCGGTGTCCAGCACTCGCCCCGAGGTCCGGCTGCAATCGGTCGAACGCTCGCAGGACTCGGCTCAGCGATGAGGAAAATCGCTATGCGACGGGGAACACGTCTGATAGGAATCCAGGACGAACGTATAAGGCAGAGAGCTGGGTGAGTGCCTCGTGTACGTGCTTAGAAATGTTCTTTGCTCACCAGACATTGACCGCCGCAGGCACAGCCTGAGAGCCGAAGTGTTGATAGAACCCTGTAAGCGAGTCGTATTCTTTATACGATACGTGACAGGCTATGTTGTCTCCGAGCCTCACAGGAAGCGACCCGGCCGTCCGCATACTTAGCCACACGGCACCTCGAACTTGCCCAGAAGGGTTGACTCGCGGGCACAGAACCACGGGTGCAACCCGTCCGGTCTGCAGGGCACGGTATGTCATTCTTGCCGGTCGAGGCGACGCGCGCTGAGAAGTTGGTGTTATTGCACAGACCTACAACTGCACCTGCAGTACTACAGCGCCGTGCCGTACACATCGTCGCCCTATGGCCAGGGGACGCCCTCGCTTCTACATTGTGAGCCCGTCTCTGCCTCTCTTCGAGGTGCTTCGTGTTTCGGTTTGGCCGTCTGGACTCTGGAGGAAGCACCTGCCGGGTTGAGACTCGGAGTGGCGATGTCGCCTCGGCAGCCGGCGACAACCTATCGGTTTCTTGGACCGTCGAGCACGTCGCCTTCCTTCGGGGGACGACGTGGTCGTACGGCGCGATGCTCCTCGTCCGACGAGTTACCGGCGTCGCTCGTCGAGGATGCGTCCGGACCGTGTGCTTCGCGTTCAGGGCGAGATGCCGAGTAGCCGGGGCAAGCCATGGACGTTGTACACGTTGTCCAGAGTGTCTGCGTCGTGGCTCGATACACAGAGCGCAATAGGAACCCGAGCACGCACCTGCATAGGTCCCGCCACGAGTGCACGGCGCACTCGTGCCCGCAGAACGGGTGTCGCAGGCAGTGGATGAGAGCTCGTCATGCAACCGGAAGACGCAAACTCGAAGTTGACGTGCACAAGCTCTCGCGAGTCTTCGTGCCCTCCGCCCGCCCGTTCGTATCGCATCCTCCCGGGGACGGGACACCATCTCTGCCATGCCATCAGGACACAGCTGCGCAGTGACGCACATCGTGCCCCGATAAGTACTATGCGGCGGGAGCCTCCCGGCCGCCAGGTGCACGGCCAGCGGTCAGTCCTCCCGGATGCCACGGAAATCGACTCTCCTGTCCCCCGCGTATCGGCACATAACCGACCGCAGTCGATGCAAAATGGTGCATAGAGCCTAGAAAAGACGGTCAGCACGCGGAAGAGACTCGTGGTGAGACCTGCGGGGGTACTCACCGCCATCGAAGACCGCATTGTCCACGCACGAGGACGTCGTCGCCGTCATCGTAGTGAGTCGTCTCGAGCTCGCATACGTTCGTGTGGTCTGGTGCTGACGACTACTACCGGTGGCCAGGAGTCAGCGACGCATCGGCTCTCGTGACCTATTAAGTCACGATGAACGCGATTTTATCGACTGTCCCGAATCGACGCGTAACCGGCGGCAGCCAACGCGGAATGCTCGACACGTTTCTGGACGCAAGGTGAGTTCGCGGTGCTGGGGGTGGTTGGAGAGACTCAGACATGGCTGATGTTCGTGTCCGCCGGGCAGAGATCGCGTCCTCGTGGCGCCGGTACGCCGTTCCTCTCGTCGCCATGCGCTGCCCGAGACTTTCCAGGTATCGCGGGAGCCGTTATGGGCGAGCGTTGGCAGTGGGATCGCGCGTTGGGAGAGGGATGGCCGCCTGCCTTCCTCTGCCATCCACAGAGTTGACGCGGCCTTCGCGACGTTCGGCCGGCTCAGGTCGACGCCTCACGGATGGAGAACGTCCCGGGGTCATGTCTGGGACTTGATGGCCCCGAATCTGAGAGGTGAGTGTGCCGGTATTGCGCTAGACGATAAATGGACTGACCTGCACTACTGCGGCGATGAACAGGGCGAGATCACATCGCCTGTGCGCGCAACGCATACACCTCGTCTCGGACGAGCGTCCTCCATCATGTGTGCATGGGTGCGAAGGGACTGGACGGTATGGGGAGGAGATGCGCGCGATATCCATGAGCAGAAAACCAAACGGAACCGACCATCAGCCGCGAAGAATTGGTTGATCGAGCTCGACTTGAGCTACATGTTATGGGTACGGTACGTCAGCAGCATACGCAACAGGATCACAGCTGACGCAACGTACTTCTGGACGTGTGAAGCGCAGGGAGGTCGATAAGTCCTGCAAGGGTGGCTCTTGAAGAGGAAGCGAGCGCATGCTCGGATGGCTCTGAGTGCGGTTACGCGCGCTGGAGAGGTCAGAGTCCAACGGTACGCGCGTACCTGTGAGCACCTTGACGGCTTGCTGAGTTGTGGAGCAGGGATAGACTGCTGGTCACTGTGCTCGGCACGCACACAGGCTTGATGGCGGAGACAAGGGAAGGCAGGACGCACGTCGTGTCGCGCTCACGCACGGGGGGTTGAGAGAAGCAATGTGTGCATTTGACTCTAGATGTACATGCACGTATACTCGACGAGGGCGGAAGGAGGGGCAGACGAGGCGGGGCAGGGAGCGTGCACGGAGGGACGGGCGTACTCACTGGAGACTCGGACGCTCGGACGCGGCGACGGGGGCGACTGTGCTGGAACCGTTGCAGGGACGTCTGAGTGCGAAGCAGAGGCGAGGGCGTGCGGCTGAGGGGAGACACAAGCAGGGCAGCGCGAATGGAGGGCCGTCGAAGCAGCGGCTGCGACTCGGAATGTGTGCAAGTATGAGTGGATATACTGGACACAAATACACTATCCTACCACATTTCATGCTCTTTCACACATTTTCCTTGCGATTCCCTGCCTTTCATCGACTTTCTCGTCCTTTACCACACTTTTAGGCGCTTTCCCACCATTTCCTGGGAATTCCTCGTGATTCCCAACAAATATCCCGTTTCCCCCTTCTTTCACGAGTTTTCCGCTCGTTTCCTCCTCTTTGCCATCGTCTCATCTACAAGCGACACCTTCGGCCGTCCCTCACGTATTCAGACTGTTTCCTCTGTTTCACCCCTTCTACGTGCCTTTTCATACAGTTTATCACGTTTTATCAGCCGTCGCCCACTGCCTCGCTTATGCAGCACCCGCTACACGTCCCTCCACTTTCCCACTCTTTCACTATCCTTCAGATTGTTTTCGCTTCTTTCCCACTGTTTCCGTGTCTTTCATGCGCGCCATTCATCCCATGTACTCCTCGCTTTCACCCGATTTCATCGGATTTTACGCGATTTCATCGGATTTTACGCGCTTTCATCGGATTTTACGCGCTTTCATCCGGCCGTCGATCCATCTCGATCATGGAAGCTCCGCCAATCTTTTCAGGCACTACCTCCGGCTATGTGCCGTCCCTCACATGCACTGCCAAACCACCGGGTCAGTTACACCTGCTTTCAACACGATAGAGAACTCCCCGAACCCCTCAACATATTCAGCTGACTACCGACTCAGTAGCCTTCCCAGCCCGCTCGCTGGCCACTGTACGCGAGAAGACCGCCCAGTCGGAGTGGGGCTCTCGACGCCTCGCCACGTCTATTTTCGCGTTCCGCCTCAGACGATTATTCTTTCAAATATGCCGAAGGTCTCTATCGTTGTCCGCACTCAGACAGTCAGAGGCACCTACTCCCGAATCCAAGCCCCGTGCTGACTCAGTCCACCCTCCCACCGCTACCACCCTCTCCTCCCCTCATCTGCACTGTCCTCCCATGGATCCTCGTCTGAACAACATCCGTCACGCCTATGTGGCTCTTTCCCAGCGTGTCAATGTCGCTCTACGCACACAAGTCGGAGACACGACGAGGCTTCGCGAGGTCCGCAATCAAGCTCTCTCACTGCGCTCCGCCGCAGATCAAGTAAGTCTCGCCCACACTTTTATGACTGTCTCCCCACCCATGCATCTACCATCACAGCACCGCCACGTCTTCCCGCCAGAGGAGTATCGCACACTGCAAGTCAGCATTGAGCGCATGGTGCGCGAACTCGATGCCGCATGTCACCAGTCCGTCGATCCTCCCGATGCCCCCCTGCTCCCAATCGTCGATACCGTGAAGACAGGGCGCCGTGGCCGGCCCGCCAAGCTAATCGACCGCACCTTCCTGCAGTACGCTCTCCAAATGCGCGGCCCTGCTCGCATTGCGAAGCTTCTTCACTGCTGCCCGCGCACCGTGCGCCGCGCTGCGCTCCGGTACGGTCTCGTTCAACCCGCCCCGCCTGTCTTCCGCACCGTACCCAACGAAGACGGAACTACCACGCGCATCCACACGACTGTTACCCCACCTGTCTCGCAGCTCAGTGACCAAGCCCTCGATCGCGAAGTCGCCGAGATCCTGTCCGTGTTCCCTAACTTTGGCAGGGTCATGCTAGCTGGTCGGCTCGCTGCTCGTGGCCTTCGCGTTCCGGACGCGCGAGTTCGCGCCTCATACCTCCGCGTCCGCGGCGCACCTCCTGTGTTTGGCCGCCGGCGTATCATCCGCAAGAAGTACAGGGTCCCCGGACCCAATTCGCTGTGGCATCACGACGGCCAGCACGGCATGTAGTCCGCCTCGTGATCGTGCATCGTCATGTCATGCTAACTCTCCACTTCGTTCCAGGTCTCATCCGGTGGAAGTTCGTCAATCACACGTTCATCGACGGCTCCTCCCGCCAGGTCACCGGCACTGGCATTCATTCAAACAACCGCGCGCATACCGTCCTGCAGCTGTTCCTTCGAGCCACCCGCCAACACGGTGTACCCAGCCGTGTTCGAGGTGACCACGGCACGGAGAACCTCCGAGTGGCGCAGTGGATGGAAGAACATCGCGGGCTCAACCGCGGCTCTTACATCTGGGGTCGGTGAGTGTAGCATACACTCATTCCATCTCCCTTCACCTTGCTGATTACTCTTCATGCAGGAGCGTCCACAACACACGCATCGAGCGGCTGTGGTTCGACGTCACTAGCGGTTTCGGCCGCAAGTGGAAGGAGTTCTTCACCCAGTTGGAGGAGAGTTGCGACCTCGATCCCGACCAACCGCACCACATCTGGCTCCTCCACCATCTTTTCCTCGCCGCGCTCAACGAGGACGCGCAGGAATGGGCGGAGGCGTGGAACGCGCACATGTTACACGTGCGCGGAGAGCCTCCAGCGTCGCCCCGCGAGCTGTTCATGTTTGGCATGGTAAGGGACGGTCCACGCGGTCTCGATTTTGCGGACCAGGACTTGCTACCTGAGGAGCTCCCCAACTACGGCATCGATTGGGACACGCTCGCCGACCCTGTCCTCATGCGCCATCATCAGGAGTCGCACCCCGCCACCCAGGCTGACGCAGTCCCCCTGCCTTCCATAGGGCAGCCGGCTCAACTGTCGCACGTCCCATGCGAGCCCCCGGCATGCCCGCTTCTTCCGGCCCATGTCCTGATGCTCGACGCGCATCTGGCCGCACACTTTGACCTTACATCCCGCGACATGCTCGTGCGCCGAGCGATATGGGGTGCGGCCCTACAGTACTATACGTATCTCACCAATGTACACGGCCCCGCTGTGTAAATTCCCCGCTGTGTCTGCGGTTTTCGACATAGATATCCATCGATGTCGTCTTTCCGCAGGAGTGTTGACTCCCGTAATCTCACGCACCTCCGATGTCTGTTGTCATTCATGATCGTCCAACTGCGCGTGGATCCCAAAGCCTCGCGCACCCCTGTAAACAAACCCCAACAGGGCTACGTAGTCGTGACGTAGTAAGGAACAAGTTCTAGTCGCCATCTCCCTCGGTATCGGTGGTTTCCTCGGTATCGGTGGTTTCTAGGAACGCCAGCTGCTGCTTCCTCCACGCCTTGGAAGGTATCTGCGCCGGGTCGATCGGGATAACCATGCGCGCAAAATCTAGCTGCAGGTTCCACGCCCTGTCGCCGTGCACGCTCCAGTATCCCTCTACATCACGCCTTGTCCTCGCCATCTCCACATGGTCGGGCACCGGCGCGCGCACTGTCTCGGATGCTCCTGGTGCGACCTGCACGCCGACAGAGACACGGAACATCTGTGGGAGTAACTGCCGCGCGGCCATGTTGCCCTCTGTTGCGTTGTAGCCCCTGCTGTCTCGCATCCTCTGTAAGCCGTCACGATGTCATCAGAATAATATGTTATATGAGCATCTGCACAGTACCCACGTAACGCATGTGCTGCCAGCACCACTGGTGCAACTGGAATAGCTGTTCCCGCCAGTCGCCCCCTCTGTACCAAGGCTGTCCCCACGGCGTGAGGGCCCACACCATCCTTTGGAATATCTGGAAGTCGCTTCCATCCTCATCGTAGATTGCCATCCCCGGCCCACATGCGAAGCTAAGCAGAACTTGCAGTAGGCCCCGGATCTCCCCTTGCACCTGGCGATTCACGCCGAGGAGCTTGAAGACGTCGCTTTCCAAGAACGCCAGCAGCAGCCGCAGCCTGTGCGTCTCGCTGTGACCCTCCGCCTGTCCCGCCACCAGCAGGGGTATCTATGTAAGGATGCTCAATCAACCCAATTCGAGCAGTGCAGACGTTCGCGCTCACCGTCATTCGTGCCGGGTATCTCTCAATCCTCAAGAAGTACGAGATGTATTTCGGAGGCCGGTAGATGCCCTTCGCCCTCGCGTCGTAGATTTCCTCGGCTGTATCCAGGAACGCGTACACTTTCAGAGGCACGCTGGAGTACGGCGAGGCCATGGTGTCGAATCGTGGTTAGAGGCGAATGTCAGGCGTTTACGCATGTTCGCATCGCCCCATATAGGCAGTCCCTGCACCGAATCAGTCAACCTCTCAACGAGACCGCCCACCCAAGTCATCTCTTCATCCAGCCAGCCGCCCCGCCATGCTGCGATGTCACCCCAATATAGACACCCATCAGCGTGGTCTTGACCCATACTTACATCAGCGCACGCACAATAACCGTGCACGCAGAGTTTCACTCTAGGCATGTACCGTCATATATTCATCCAGGTGTCAACCTACCTTCCTTATCCACATAACTGATCCCGATTGTTCTCTATCCAGTCCTTGCTTGCGCTCTCGAGCACCGTACGCAGCTTACTTGCACCGTTCGCCTGTCTCATTGCGCCTCTCCAACTCGCTTGCTTTTTCGGCTGCTCTTCCCCGCACCGAATCCTCGAGAGGCGTGTCAAAAACCACTTCTCGTTCCAAGCAGACCATCTCCCGACGTCGAAGTGAGACTCTCGCCATGCAGGCTCTTTCGGCCACCACGAGCGATCCTCTATCTGACCGGTGTCTGCGCAAAAACATTACATCAATGTTTCTAGCACCGGACATGTGGTCGTGGAGATATAAGTGACCTACCCATGATCGCTTTGTAAGTGCCACAAATGACATCCAATTCGTCCGAAGACAATGTGTCGTCCAGCTGGTCATCGCCCACTTCGGATCGGAATAGCTTGTGGTAGCTGTACACATCTGGCGACGGCCCGTTTGCTGCCTCTTCCAGCAGTTCGGCCCCGACGATCTCCAACGCCAACCGCCATACAATGCCGCCTGTTTCGATCGCGGCTCGGGCTTTCGCTCCTTGCAGGAGGTCACGCACTCGATCTTCGTACGCCCTGTAGTCGTTGGCGGTGTATTTGCATTCTGGCCACCTCCAGCCCAGCACCGTGCGTACGCCCGGGCACCAAGTCAGAGCCGCACGACGATCAGGGGTGAAAACGGTGTTGAATGGCATGCCTCTGTTCGCCAAGTACACCGCTGCCTCGCGGCGCGATTGTACGATGTGTCGCCGATATAGCTCTAGGACGTCCACAGCGCTGTGGACGAGCAAGTCCCACCAGCATTCCTCATCTGCTGAGGTCTTGTAGCGCACCCGGTACCAGTGCTTGCGGTTAAGCTCCACCCGTGAGATCTTCATGGATGGGTGGGCATACTGCACCCCGAGTAGGTATCTCTGATTCGTATCCGCGAGGTCCCACAGCGCAGGATGCGTGGTCGCGTGGACCTTGCCGTGTTTGACGGCCTGCATGTCGTGCCGCATGAATGGCTCAACAAACCCGGAGACACACCGCGTGAGTGAAGCCTGGTCAGGAAGATCGACAGGCAGGAACCCTGTCATCTTTTGTAGCGCGATGCTCGAATATGCGTCGTACTTGATCGAACTGTCCGGGACGCCCTCCATCTCCGATAGTCCGAATCTGTAGCGCAGGATGTCTGCCACCGGCGCCGTGTGCGGGATGTAATTCACTTCTTCGCCGACGTAGAATGCCAGGAGGTCCGCCATGAAGGACGCTGCGTGATGCTGCAAAGCACATTGTGCTCCGTCGGCCCCGTCTACCTGTCCCGCCTTCGTGTCTCCGTAGGTAGGCTCGGGCCCGAGACACGCTTCACCGGACGGGCCCTTCAATGGCGGAGGAGAGTCGACAGAGGGGACGTCCGCGTGGTAGAGTTCCTCGATCTCGCTATAAATGTCACCGTAATCATTGGCTGGGTCTACCTCTTCCCCCGGAGCGAGTCGGGCACAGATGTCCCATTCGTTGTACCAGCTGTCATAGCGCTTCTGCGCAGGGGAGTACAGCTTCCAGAGGTCGCGCAGCCCTCCATGCCGCCCTACGAGCTGTCTATAGTCCATCTCGAACCATTCCGGCGATGTGCGAGGATCGAAGTCTCCGGCGGTCGTCCAGATATACACAGGAGTTGTGGATCCGCGAGGAGGGCATAGGAACTTGCGTGCATCGGTCTCTCGCATCCGACGCACTTCCGCCCCTACGGCCGACTCCGAGGCTGCTAGTTCGCGGTGGCGAGCCGCGCGACGCTCCAGGAACTGCTCGAAAGACTCTCCCTCCAGCTGGCCTGGCCCATGGGGTGGGCGAGCCGCGATGGTTCGCATCTCGCCTTGGGGAGCAGGGGAGAGGGCTGGCAGCTGCGCCCATTTGATGAACATCGTCTGCCATCCTTCTCGTCGTGGCGGCACGTTGATGATTCTCGCTCCCTGCCCGGGCAAGTACGCTTGCAGGAAAGTATGCTTCGCGAGGATCTTGTCCCGGTCTTGCTCAGGCCAGACAATGTACACTGGTATGTGCGCGCGTACCATGACCGGGATGTGATTCAGCCACTTGGAGCCGCTCTCTCCGAGGCTCGGGTTGAAGTACGACCCCACACGGGTCCCCGGTGCAAAGTCCGCAATGACTGAGTGGCGGAGGAAGTCTATCCACGTCGGATCCACTTTGGCGTGCATCAGTCGTCTCACCCACCGCGGTATCGGTTCGGCATCCTCCGGGCTGTTCAGAGCTATAGCCATCGAACACCGCGCCATAAGCACCCGACACGCGTCCAGCGACCTTGCAGCGGCTGCGCGAGCGTGGTGCTCAAACTTGTGCACATGTTTGTACCCGCAGTCGCTCGGGTGAGGCCAGAATGGATCGAGCGGAAACTTGGCTTCGGGCTTCCCGTAGACGTCCTGAAGTAGCATCTCACACATCGCCAAAAGCACATTCTCCAGACGCTCCCAGGCGAGGCAGACGTCGCGGCTCAGAGTGAATCCGCCGTCCACTTTGCGCAGGGGTACGCACGTTGGGTCGACGCGCAAGAAGGTCAGAAATGTGCTCTCGGTTTCGTACCTCCGCCGCATGTAGGCGAGTTCAGGGCATCGGTCGATCGCCCAAATGGCGTGGCGGAGCTCCCGCCCCCTCAGACTATCTGGAGGATCGGCGATTGGGATGCCAGGAAGAGAGTCCACCTCAGACGGATTGATCACGGTCACGAGCATCTTGTCATATTCAAAATATATCATGGGCACGTCAGATCTGTGGCACATACATTCCCGTCGTCAGCAGTGTCCCTCTTCATTCCTTTGCAAACACACTTACCTGCTACCGCTCGACACGGGTTGCGGATGGTTGGCCATCCCACACGGGCTAATAAGTCAACAAACTGCTACAGAATCCCGTGAGCTCGCAGGCCCTCCCAATCGCTCACCGATGCACTTACCGGCGGCGGTCGCAATATTCAGCGTCACAGCTGGACGCTGGCTCCCCAGGGGTTCCTACCCAGGCCTGTCCAGGTATCAGTACCGCTGGCCTCGCGGCGCACCGTAGCTGTCACCCACTCACTTGGTTCGTCGCAACCAAGATCTCGCCGAGCTCAGTCCGGGTTCCAACCTCAGCGGATTGGGCAGAGCGTGTCAGAGTACCCGCAGGGTGCCTGGTGGGGGAACCGGATAGTGAAGCAGACAGGCGGGCGCGAACGTATTTACGTCGGTCGCCTCGCGCACACTGAGGCCGCACGTCTGTCCGAGGGAGTAGCCCCGAGCAAACGTTGTATCCTAGGTTCCGGTCGTCCGGTGGCCGTCCCACGGATTGTGCGATGACTCGGGTTCTTTTAGAGCACTGGGGCAAGCTGGGACGCGAACAGCACACGGTGGCGGCGTACAGGTGCAGACAGGTTACGATGCACAGTTCAGCCGGTCGGATTATACGAGGGTGTAGCCCCGTGCAATTCCGTCTGAGCCCCACAGCAAGTGCGACTTGTACGAGGGAGTAGCCCCGCACAGGTTCCCAGTAAGATCGATAGACGGCGAGAGGCAGAAGTCAGCCTTAGTATCAGAGCTCTCGCATGCTCGCCTGCGCCAGGCTGACGTCGTTCGGAAATGTCCGCTCAGGTCTCCCACGCACAGGCGTGGGCGCCTAATTGTCGGACTTCGCGATTTCTGGGACCTGCTTCTCTGCTCGCGTCCTTCCTCTCAGCCCTCTTGCCCACCCTCTGCTGTTGCGCGGGGCTACTCCCTCGCACAACAGTGACGACCCTTACGGCTCCCTGCTCCTAGTCTTGTGCTGCGTGCGGCTACTCCCGCATGCATGTACGTCTGCCGACAACCTGTCTCCATGGGCCTCACCCAGCTCGCTATGTCTCCGCTCTCCTCAGCCTGACCTCCCCCCGCCCAGTCCCCAACCTTTCATCACCACGCAGACTGTCAAAGCTCCAGTAGTACATGTCTGTGCCACCATGTCGACGTCGTCTCACTCTGCCACGCCGCTGCCCCGAAGATCAACCTCATGGCCGCTGCGCGTAGCTACTCCTGCGTGCAGCGTGCTTGCGCCTCCATCACTCGCATATTGCCCCGCGCCCCCGCCGATGGCCACTCCTCCGTCTTCCGCCCAAGGTCCCAGACCCTGCCAGAAGTACAGGTTAGTCGCGTGACGTTCTCGCTCGCTCATCGTTCACTCACTATGGCCAGATCTAGCGAGGCACGGACGTTGGAGCGCTGTCACTCCCGACCTCGCAGGGCTGTGGGGTAGAGAACTGCCAGGTAAGCATGTTCGTTGCATCGGTCGTCCCCGCGTTGCGCGAGTGTTATTGTCCCCTTCATTCAACACGCCCCGCCCGACCGTTGAAGAGAGATCCCCGCTGTCAACCCCCGTCCCTTGTAGCAAGATGCCATTCCCCTTCGCTTCCCGGATGTACCCATGAGCCTTACGCACCTGCACGCTGTATATCCACACCGTCGTTGTGTTAGATATCACTACACCGCGCGCATGTTACAATGTCACCCACATCTTTGGCCACGTCCGAACGCGCCAGTGACTTACCCTCGCCATGGCAGGTTCACTTATCCTGTACCACAGGTGTCACGCCCTTCTGTAAGCGTATGAGTGGACCCGTTGTGGTACAGCGTCCGTGCACGCAAGCACACGGCAGGTATGTCTACACCACCGGAGCGGGTGAACATGAATTCTCGTACCGTGAACGCATCATGCACCGCCCTCTGTCAGTTCTCTGCTCGTCCTGCCCCCCCGAGATCTGTGGCCCCTCGTACCGCGCACGTAGGGAGATACATTGTCATACACATAATTAGAGTCGCGGAATCAGTGGACATAGGGAGCAATGGAGCGACTATAGTCGCCTACCCACCACGCCGTGTGGGGTAGAGTAGTGAGAGGGGTAATGGGGCCCTGCGGATCGCGTTTACGAGCAAGCCCCGAGACACTGGACCAGGTCTCATTCGTGGGGATAGAGTCGGCAGCAAGGCGTGGAAGAGGTCTTCGCTCACATTGTCATATACATTGACTTACCGATGTTGGCATCGCCGAATTCGTGGAGATAGGGAGTAATGGAGCGACTACAGTCGCCTACCCACCACACTGTGTGGGGTAGAGTTGTGACACGCGCAAGGGGGCCCTGCGGATCGCATTTACGAGCAAGCCCCGAGAGACTGGACCAGCTCTCATTCATGGGGATAGAGTCGGGAGGAAAGCGTGTAAGAGGTGCTCGTCGTGTCGCACTGCATCTCAAAAAGACTGCGCGGCGAGCGCCAGCCCCACCGCCCGACCAATCCAGCGCGCGCATTTACTGTCAATCCCGCCCCTCGCCATTGGCCGGCACTCTAACCCTGCTATGGGCCGCACAGTGATAATCGTCGCTTTACTTACTGCCACTTTTCACGTCTCGTAGTTTCCCTGCGTCATCTTTTCGGCGTCCAGCCTGTCTTGCTTCTCCAAAGACCACCTCTGCGGCCTCACAGGATCCCCCATCGGATTCGCAATGGTAAGTCACCTCACCCGTGCTCTTTTCCACGGGGATTCACAACAACGCGCCGCAGTCACCGGTCGGCCTCCCTATGCGGCCGAACGACATCACCAGGATCGCAGCAGAAGAACAAAGGGCTGTCCGAGCGGAGAAGAAGAAGAAGGCCGACGCAATATCGGCCTTACGTTCGCGCAGCATGCCGTATTCTCTGCGCGCGAACCGTGGTTAGTTTGCTCTGAGGGGTGGTTAAAGTGCATGCCCCTGAACCTTCCCTAGGCCCACCGAGTCGAGTGTCCGAACAAACCCTGCCCTCCTCACTTCCCGTGCGCTCGCCCGCTAGATCCCAGCACCAACCGCAGCATCCGTTGCGATGCACAATCGCGCAGGCTGAGAACGAGGCGATTGGCCAGGCCAACGACCTCTTGCATGGACTGCAGCGCAACTCGACAGCCGGCATCGACAGGGGCTGCGCCCCCTCGAGTGGCAGAGATCATTGGGACGCCGCGATGAAGGAATATACAGCGCTCACCGCGAAGCAACCTCGGTGCGCATTTCCCTTGTATCATAATATGTTGCCCGCTCATTTTCTTGTTCCAGGGCCACACCCCAGACTCGGGGTACCACCGATGCGAGGTCAGGCCACCACCTTGTCGTTGGAGAAATAGCTAACATCCTCCGTCACACTCAGTCGCTGGCCAAGTCTCAGCCGCGAAGAACAAATTGTCGAGCTCACAGCCGACACAACCCGCCTCGCCTGGAAGAGCGTCGAATGCGCGCGCCGCGCCGAGAATACTAGTGCGCCCCCTTTTATCTCCCGCTGCATGTAGAACTCATTCGCGTCTGCGCAGTCCGCCTTCAAAAGTTTCGCCTGGATGAGGCCGTCGCACGCAACTACCACAACACGAAGAATACCGTTGCCAACATAGGGATCGTGGAGGAAACGCCGCACGTCTTAGGCGGCGACTCGCCCCAGATCATCATGAGCGCAGACGACTATCCGTTGGTCATGCGCATCCCCGCGGGATTGCGCGGGCGCACTTTGGTACGGCTGTCAGCTCTCCGCGCGCATGCGTACACTGACTCGTGCCGCAGCACGACGCCACACAGGCGATTGAGGAATGGGGCCGGAACGGTGCCCCGACTGTCAAGGGCACGAACGACTTCCTCAATTGCTACAAGAAAGGGTACGAGTTGACTGGGATCACGAAACTGGTCACGCTCTGGCATGCCATTGGCCACAAGGTACGTAGCTGTTTGTCCCGTGCACATGGCATGCACACATCGGCACTTACCATCAATGTCATGTCCTGCAGCACGATGCGCCGGTGGTGTGCGCACACATGCGTCGAACAGGGCAGGCTTATGAAGGCGCGTTCAAACTCTTCGCTGAACTCGATCTCGTGAATTCTTTCTGTACGACGGCCTTGCTCGCCCTCGATCCGTGGCAGTACAGCTTGTTGCGCAGGGTATACAACTGGAGGCTATCGGAGTACAAGTCCCAAGTGGCGATTGCGGCGTTGGATCGCTACAACTTGTGGGAAGGGCGCGAGATTGTGTTCAACAGGTGGTCTGAGCCGCACTTTGACCAACAGGACGCGCACTATTCGTGGGCGTGTCTGGTATATTTCGGAGACTTCAAGCAGGCCACGATGAAGTTCCGCCAACTCAACGCCGAGGTGCAGCTT